>CAKLNU010000292.1:27500-326456 GCA_922788865.1 Poeciliopsis turneri | reverse complement strand
CATTGTACTTCGTTCAGTTACATGTGCTCTTATTAGATTAAGTCTAATAATCTTATTAGACTTATTAGATTTATTAGATTTATTATTAACTTGCAAATTCTGAGCTAAAAATGTCGATTTGCATGAAAATCCACAAATTTTGAGATTAATCTCAAAAATTTCTAGAAAACATTTAAATTTCCAAGCTCCAAAAGTTGAAAATTTTAGAAAATGTAGAAATTTTGTGACTAACCTCATAAATTTTCACAAAGAAATTGTAAATTTGCAAGAAAAAACTAACATTTTTAGAATAATTTAGCATATTTTCTACAAACGAGACTTCCTGTAAGTTTTTTAATTTAATAATTTAAAAAATGTTCTAGAAAAACTTTCCAATTTCTCAGCTCCAAAAATGTTAATTTTCAGATTAATCTCATGAATTTTCTTTTTAAAAAACTTGGAAATTCTCGGAGCTGCAACAGATGTAAATTTGTATGAAAAATCAACTTTTACATTTTTCTTGTTTGTCTTTGCAGCTTGTAAAGTTTTGACTCTTCAGTCATTGCTGAAAATGTTCCACCGCAACGACTCTCATCTGTTTAACTGTAAATTAATTTATTAGTTTTTTTCATAGTTTCCAGTGACATGAAGCTTCTTAGAAATGATTATATTTTCATTTTCATTAAAGTTTGATCAGTTTGAGCTCAAGAGAGCAGAAACCAGCGTCTAAAATAAGCAGCCACCTGTGGTCAGCACGGCGTGTGTGTGTGTGTGTGTGTGTGTGTGTGTGTGTGTGTGTGTGTGTGTGTGTGTGTGTGTGTGCGTGTGACGTGTGTTGTGGTCAGCACGGCGTGTGTGTGTGTGTGTGTGTGTTGTGTGTGTGCGTGTGCGTGTGTGTGTGCGTGTGCGTGTGTGTGTGTGTGTGTGCGTGTGTGTGTGTCTCGTGGCCCCTCCCTGCTGCAGGTCTTCCAGGGCTCCAGATGTTCCTGAGCTTTTCCACATGCTGACTCCAAACCAAAACCAGAGGATTTCCCAGAATACATCATGAAGCTGCAGGAAAGAGGAGAAGCAGTGAGGCGACCGAAGGCATCGCCACGAAAACACCAAACTGTCAGACGTTTCAGCTGATATCTGATATTTGAAAACGTTTTCAGTTTTTGCTCCGTAAACGTTGAAGATGGCAGCATCACCTGGAGCGGCGCGCTGACGTCAGAACCCGACCGCAGCAGAACCACAGCGCTTTGATGGCTCAGTCCGCTGTTAGAGAGCACACACACACACACACACACACACACACACACACACACACACACACATAGCCTGTAATTTGTCTGTGGTTTATTTGCTCTCTGGAGAAGCTGAACTGTCAGATGAGTGAAACTGTGGAAAGAACTGAATATTTCCAGGTTATTGGATGTTAGAGATTTTAACCTGTTAGCAGCGTTAGCAGCATTAGCTTCATTAGCAGCAATAGCAGCGTTAGCAGCACTAACTGCATTAGCAGCGTTAGCAGCATTAGCTGCATTAGCAGCGTTAGCAGTGTTAGCAGCATTAGCAGTGTTAGCAGCATTAGCGTGATAGCAGCATTAGCAGCATTAGCTGCATTAGCAGCAATAGCAGCATTACCAACTAACGTCAAATTGAAGTTTTCAACAACTATGATTTATGTCATTAATATTTAATTATACACATTTCAGCTACAAAAAACATAATTAGCTTCTAATCTTTATAATTAGAAAATTTTTAATCTAAGATCTACTAACAACTAAACGCGTTAATCTACAAACTAAAGAGGAAATAACAAAAATATCTAATGAACAGATTAAAATGCAGTTGTTCCCTGCCAGGTTAAAATCTAGCTATGCTAATGCTAATTAGCTGCTAACTGCAGCTGTTTATAAACATGAATTCTGCTACAGCGCTAATAGTAATTAGCAAAAGCTAATGCTAAAGTTGTAATTTCAGCCATGTTGAGTCCTGCCAGGCGTTATATCGCCCTCCACTGGGCCGAATCTGTTACTGCAGCAGAGATGTTGGACTTTATTCAGTAACAAAGCAGCCGAATATTTGATGCATTTGAATTTAACCAGAATAAATAATTTAGTTGGATGGCGTTTTCAAAGTGATGAAGTAACATAAAAAGCTTCTGCTGCCAAGATGGAGGCTGAAACAAAACAAAACAAAGAATTTGGGGGAGAAAAATCTGCAATTTTCAGATGAATCTCATACATTTTCTAGAAAAATACTTTGAAATTCTCTGAGTCAAAAAAGTCAAAATTTGCAAAAAAACCCCCCAACAAAACAAAACCTTTTGATAATGATGTGAGAAAATTTACAGAGATATTAATCTCTGTGAAAGCGTGTAAATTTCTGAGCTCCAAATCTTATGAGTTTGTGAGAAATTTTTATTGAAATTTTGAGATTTTTTTCCGGGAATCATTTTGAAAAGTGTTGACAATTTTTGTCCTAAAAACGTTCAAATTTGGTCGATAGATTTTAAATTTTTTAATTTGCTCCAAAAATCATAATTTTCAAGAATAAATAAAAAAATATTTTAGTTATTTTTTTTTTTAGAAAAAAACTTGAAAATTCTTTAAGCTCCAACCGTCGTAAATTTCACGAAGAAAATTTCACACATTTTCTACAGAAAACTGCAGAGTTCAACATTTTTGACTTCTGAAATTGGTAATTATTGCTAATTTTAGCTAAAAATATTCAATTGTAACTTCTATCAGTCATTTAATTTTTATTTTTTAGGTTTTCTCAGATCTTCCATTGAGACAAAGTTGCTGCCAAATAAAAGTCCATTTTCTGTAGCAAGAAAACAAAACTTCACTCATCGTCTCTGAAGCAACATTTCACTGGTGAAATTGTTCAATCTATTGAATGAATTTTGGGACAATCAGGTGAAAGCAGATCCGATCCGGTTTGGGATTCCAGCTCCGGTTTTTCACGCCTCGCTTCCCGCTTTCTTTCCTCTCTGAGCTTCTCACCTTTCCTGACACGTTTCCCTCGAAGGTGTGCTGCGGCTCACACCTCCAGGCAGGAAACGATAACGAGCTTCGCACAGAAACTCATCGCCTGCGCCGTTTATTTTCAGACGAGACGAAAAGTTTCACGAACGGCGGCTTCGAGTCAGAAAGGAGGGGAAGAAAATGGAAATATGTTCATTTTTTATCAAAACAATGAAGCTATAAACTGATGCATTTCAGTCAGAGGTTGCTGTAGTGGAGGGGTGTTCAAAGTGCGGCACGAGGGCCATTTGTGGCCCATGGACTGATTCTGTGCGGCCCACAACTGCAATTCAAAAATGATTAAAATTTGTCACATAGATTCAGTTGGAGATTTTTAATTGTAATCAGGGTGAAAAATATAATTTTCTTACACGGGAAAACATAAAATACAGAGTATTCATGTCTTTATATAAAGTTTTAACAAAACAAAACTTTTAGTGAAAATCCAAATATTCTGCATCCAAATCATCTTTTTTCTTTCTAAAACTTTGTTAGATATAGAAAATGTTTATTCTGCCACATTCACAGAAATATTAGTTAATATTTATTGTTCCCACCAAACAAATTCATCTAAATTAAAAAGTATAGCATTAGCATAGCTAGCTTTTTAGTTAGCAGTGTCCACTAATGGCATTCAGACACGTTTGTGCAAGTCTCACTTTTCTCCATATAATTCTTCCATGTTTTACTCATAAGCGTTTAGCTGCAGGCTAACAAAATGGCCGCCATACTGGTACATACAGTCAGTTTTCTCACATTTGGCTCTAAAATGAAATAAATTATTTGAATAATTTAATGACAGTAACTGATCTAAAAACTTTATTCTGACACAAAAAGAGAAAAAAACTGAAAGTGTTTTCTTACTTGTTAACTTTATGCTCACAAACAGCTGAGGTCACTATACTGTTTATTTTTTCCAGTGAGAATCCCTTAGGTCACATGTGTCAAACCTGAGGCCTGGGGGCCAAATCCGGCCCGCCACACATCAGTATGTGGCTCTTAACTCAACATTAAAACAACTTCAGAAATTAACTGTGTTTAAATCTTATTGTATCAATCAAATCAAATTTTTATCAATACTTTACATCAATTTGGAAAGAGATTCAATATCATTTAATTTTAAGAAGAGCTGGAATTCAGAGGCAGATTCATATTTTCATGGATATTTAATGGGTTTTTGATGAGTTCAAATTAAAGGAGTTTTTCTGAAATCACATCATTTCCTGTTTACAACAAACCAGTGTCCATATATGGATTTCACTTCCTTCCTTTCAATCAGGCTGGAAACGATTTTAAATTCACATCTGTCTGAAAACTGATGGAAAAGATGATTATGATTTATTAATATGTTTATGGTGTCGATGGATAGAAGAGAATAATGAAAATAAACCCGTAATAAAAGAGTCACATTTTATCTTAACCCTAAAGAAAAGCAGAAGTGTGTGTGTGTGTGTGTGTGTGTGTGCGTGTGTGTGTGTGTGTGTGTGTCCCCTCAGGCTGAAGCAGGTTTAGGAAATCTGTATTCCATTAACTGGTTTAGCTGGGATCCAGCCCTCCTCTCCCCGTCTTTGCTGGGCTGATGCTCACAACCTGCTGCAAAGCCACATCTGGTTGTTCAAAGGCTCCGCCGTGTGTGTGTGTGTGTGTGTGTGTGTGTGTGTGTGTGTGTGTGTGTGTGTGTGTGTGTGTGTGTGTGTGTGTAGGTATTTTCCCAGCAGCTGCCAGCAATCTCTGCAAAGTGCCTTGGTGTGCCTCTCTCGCACACATCGCCTCGCACAAACACACATTATTAAAACCATTAGTTGGTGTGAAACAATGTTTTTCCTGTGCCTCAGAGCACTGCACTCATGTACAGTAGGTGTGTGTGGACGTGTGTGTGCCGCGGCCGGCGGAGCAGGAATGCACACGTGAACCTATAAAAGGGAAAGGTTAATGAAAAGCAGGAGCTCTGTTCACGGTGTGCATGTGGGACGCAGCAGCTTGTTATTTAAGGCGAGCTTTGAAAAGTAACAATTAGCCGTTTGCTGTGGAGACGCTGGCGTTGAGCTTTCTGTCACCAAGTTGCTGCAAATTTACAAAACGCTCAGCGATGCAACAGCCCAGCTTTTCTATAAACTCACTGATTCTAGATGCAGATATTACCCTGAAGGAGTTTAATACCTGATCTGGTTTTACTGAGGACTAAAGTTGCAAACCAACCTGTTCCCCTCCTGGCCTGTGGGGGCGCTGCACCAAGAACCGCTGAGAGCAACTTCCCGCTTCACTAGATGGAAACAAGATGGAGGCGTCAGAGTTTAGTGTTGGAGGATTTCTCTGTAGTCTTTGGCTAAAGACCAGGAGCCATTTCTGCTGCTAGCTCTAGGCTAGCATGTTAGCTTTGGTTGTATTTACCCAGAATACCCTGCGCTGTAGTCCACTTTCTGCTTTTGGAGCGGTCTCTGGTCTGCTTGGCGTTCACATTGAACCGAACCCAGACTGAGGTTTGTGGTCTGATGTTTTTAGCCAGAAGCTAAACTTGTCTGATCCAGGCTAACGGTTTCAGAGTCCTCGTGTTTTTTGCGTGTTTTGGACTCATAAACCCAGCAGGTCCAATGTTAGCTTAAATTTACCAAGAGATTTCAGGTCATTTCTGCTTTTGGGTTGGATTGTGACGATTGTCTGACGCTGCGACATGATTCAGATGCTAAAATGCTAAACTTCCTCTGTCCTCTGAGTGGAATGAAAACTGTCTGTTTTTGTATTTCCAGTGTCGCCTTGTGTGAAAACGTCACCCAGTTTTTATCTGTCGGACCTGAACTGGCGGTGCCGAGGCGACTAATGTTTTCTGAACGTGTTGCATAATGGATGTTGTGTCTTTCTGTTGTTTGGGCTCATGCTGAGCGGCAGAACCGTCTGGAACCGTCTCTGCTTTCGCTCCGTCCTTGGACTGACTTCATGTTACAACATGAAAACAATGAGCAACTGGCCCACATGATACCAGCACCTTTAAAAAGATGAGCTAACTCTACAGATTCAAAGTTCCCTTTGAATTAAATGAAACAAAACAGCTTACAGTTTTATTCAAAATCTGTTATTAGAGGGATAACTTGGTTGTTATTTAGTTAAATCTCAACATGATGAGTTGATAATCACTGCAGTCGGTTAGCTAACAGACTTGTTTCCAAGCTAAATCAAAATGTACACCAGCTAGCTTCATTTATGTTAGCTTTCATAACAAGTTAGCTAGCTGGCTGCCTGTCAGTTCAATAGATTATATTTAGTTTTAACATTACTTTTAAATATATTTTCCTTATTATTGTTTTGTTGCATTATTTAAATGAATTATGCAGCACTTTGGTTATTGTCTGATGTTTTTATGTACTATATAAATAAAATCACTTCATCACAACATTACTTCACTGTAAGGGGATTTAATGAGCTAATAGATTCAAGTTATTAGCTGGCTAACTAGTGCTTTGTGGAGCTAGCTTAGTAGCAGTTAAAATCCCAGCGGTTTCTGCGCTAAGCTAAATATTTCTGGGCTGAAGCTGTTGAGCGATTTGACAAGTTTTGCCCACATCATTATTATTCATAATATAAAACAACATTTTGTGCACATAAAATCTGATTGTAATGAAACTGACAATAATAAAAGTCTAAAGTATTTCAGTGAGAAATGAGACAGACCAGCCAGAGATTACTCTGCAATCTGCTCATTTCCAGCTCGCACATATAGAAGCACAAACACGATTTGATGAGTTGTTGGAAGCTAAGATTTCCAACAATGAGTGACCTTTTGTTTAAATATCAACAGGCAGATGGCGCTCCGCCGCGCGGCAGCCAAAAATCTGAGTCTGGGTTTTTACTGAGAGGAAGAGCTAAAAATAAATCAGCTCAGCAACAAAAACCTGAAACACTCAGAGCATCGCAGCAGAAACCTGCGACTCACCTGGAGGCTCCTGGAGCCGCGCTGCTCCGCTGCACATTCACACTGAAAGAGTTTATTGCTCACAAACAGAAAATGTGTTTTCATCAATGTTCCAGGTAAATTTGCTGATTTTCTAGCAGGTTGATGAAAAACAGCAAAAAATATAATTAATTAACAATATTTATTTAAATCATAAGGAATGTGAAAACAGTAAATTTAGATATTATTCAAAACATTCTGACTATGCAGTCAGGCAGGGAGGCCCAGTTTGGCCTGGGGGTTCAGTCTTTGTTGGTTTATAATAAAATAAAATGATTTTGAATTATTTTTCATATCAATTATTTTCATTTTGATCCTTAAAATATCAAAATTTCCACAAAATGTTTTACTTTAGTCCATCAGACTTTGGTTTTCGTGAGTAAATCTAGTTTCACTGGTTAATGTTTCAATCAGTTTGATGTTCTTGTGCCAAACAGGAACCATAATTAGTAAATCATGAAACCTTAATGTGTGTAAATCTCTGGTTCTGTTCCCGGTTCTGACCCAGGTTTTGTCCCGGCTGCAGCTCGGCGTTTCCTCTGAAGTGGTTCTGATCTTTTTATGTCGCATCTGAGCCGCCGCAGCTCCAAATAAACACACTTCACTCAGGAACCACAGGGGCCAAACCAAACCGAGGGCCGCTTCTTTCCCTCCCACAATGCACTGCAGCGGCGTTCGCCTTGCTGACTCAGCAGTGTTGCTTTAAGCCGCGACACAAACGACGACATAAACAACGACACACACACAACACACACAAGACACACACACTGCGACGCGCGGCGTTGCAGCGTTGCAGCGTTGCTGCGTTGCAGCGTTGCAGCGTTGCAGCGTTGCAGCGTTGCTGCGTTGCTGCGTTGCCCGGCGGCTCTCTGATGCTCCTCCATCAGCAGAATCTCCGTCTGAATCCATAATTCAGCTGCTGGTGAAAATAAACACGTTTTGTTTTGTTGTTGGTATTTTTAGGACGTTTTTGTTCTGTTTCTGGTGTACGGAAGCCTTTCAGTGCCAGATTAGTGGTTAAAATGATCTCATTGTAATTTGAATTAAATGAAGAAGAAAAATCGTAAAACAACTTTTTTGACTTTTAGACGAAGAAACAGAGAGAAAATTTGCTTCATTTTGATCCACTTTATGCGTCTTTAATGAATCATAATTTTGCTTTTTAAAAAACTGTACATCTGCACAAGAAATGAACTCATGTAGTTAAACGAGTTTCTCATTTAATGAGAAACATTTTATATATTGTTATAACGAGTTTTTTACAGTTTCTCACTATAATGAGACATTTTAATGAGAAAGTTCTCATTGTAGCTTAGTTTGTGTCTCATTAAATGGAAGTTTTCTCATTTTAATGAGAAACTTTATAACAAGATTTAAAACTTGTCTCATTAACTGAAGTTTCTCATTTTAATGAAGTTTCTCATTTTCACACGATTTGCATCTCGTTATAAAACAACTGCGCTCTTGAATCTCTTTCCAAGTTCTGGCAGACACCTAATTAAATATTTATGAAGAAAGAACGACATAGTTTAATAACATAAATCATGAATTTACTGTAGAAATGTGTAAAAATAGTTTTTCTCTTTAATGTTTTCTGTTTCGTTTGGAGAGTTTTACAGAAACTGACCTGAACTTCACCTCGGCTCCCTCCTCCAAACTCCGTCACCTTCTGGCCAACATTTACAGTAAATACAAACTGGAGACACCTGTGTAAACCGCTGCCTCCGCCATCTGCCTGCTGCAGACTCTGCTGTCAGGAAAAACCACAAAACGCCCAGAGAGGCGCAGAGGGCGACTTTAAACTCTCACTGAGAGTTTATAGCTGCTAGTGATCAGTTAGCTGCATGCTAACACATTAGCCTCAAAGAAGACAAAATCATGTAAAATAATCTAACATATACATCACAATTACCCTAAATAATGTGAAGTGAGAAATTAGAAATGACCATTTTACACCATCAAAGCAGAAAACGTTTAAACTGACATTACAGTTTATTTAAAACTTTTAATATCAGAAATTTGATATAAAGGTGAGAAAACATAAACATACATTTACATTTTCAGGCAAACATCAGTTTATAGTCGTGTATTAGCTTAGCTTAGCCTAGCTTAGCCTAGCTAATTATTTCTTTAGATATTCTTAGTTTAGCTTCCCTTAGCTATCTTAGCTAGCCTAGTTAGTTATATGTCTTAGCCTTTCTAAGTTTAGTTCATTATGTATTCTATTTAAATTAAACATATTTCAGCTTCTCTAGTTGTGGTTTGTCTCAAACTTTAAATGTTTTTATTATTTTAAAATTAAATCTGGAATTAACAGGGATTTCTTAACATGGCACCTTCACTGTTTTATTAATGTTTGGTTGTTTGTCTGAAGTTTGTTTCAAGTTTTCTGCTAACAAAATAAAAACACCAAGACGTTCCACCTTCTGCTGTTTTTGGTTAATATAACAGCAGAATAAATTAACAGTTTAATGCAATAAAGTCACATTTGAGAACCAAACATTGACAACAAAAGCCTCTCTGTGACATGCAGCTAATAACCTTTATCTGTTAGCTGTTAGCTGTTAGCTGTGTGGTATCCAGTTCCTCCTCACTTCCCACCGTTCCCCACAGCTGGACGATTACACAGGTGTTTGGCAAAAACACACTGTTTGGACCACAGAGTGTGTGCCTGTGTGTGTGTGTGTGTTTGCTTGCACAGCTTTCCTGCAGGGCTTTTGTGTTTAAATGTGTGTTTTTATTAGCACTGATTCAGAGCAGGAAGAAAGCTGGTCTGAATCGGTGCTAAAAACTTTCACCACACGTTCTGAGTTTCCAGCTACGTCTCAGTCTCAGTCATGCTTGTAATGCTTTTCAAAACAAATCAGCGCGGTCCGGGTTCCTGCGCCGTCTAGATGCTCCAGGAAAACAAAATGAGGCTTAGAAATGTCTCAGTGTCGTCCTGACCTGGATTATTTAGCTTTCCTAGCTTCTCATCACCTTTCAAATTAGCTCGTTAGCTTTGCTTAAAGTTTACTTGTCTTGCTTTTACATTTTTCCTTTTCACTTTTAAATCATCTAAACTTTTTATTCCCAAATTGATTAAAAATGTTTTTTCATGTTGGAAGTAGAAAATGCTACTGAAACATAAACAAACTCGTCTCGTACACAAGGCCTCAACGTCGTTAGCAAGTTAGCTAACGCTGGCTAACGCTAGGAGCAATGACATCTCTGAATGTATTTGGTTCATTTGTTCCCTAAGGTAAAAATGATAAAACAATACCAGCTGTTTATGTAATACTATTCAAAATATGCAGAATGATTATATATTCAAGGAGCTAACAGTTAGCACACAGCGCTAACATTAGCAGAAAGCACAATGCCACAACAGGTAGGATGTCACATCAACACTCACGTTCATATTTAAAGAAAAATCATCTAAACTATTATTTTTAATTAAAATATGATCTTAAATCTGTATTTCATATAATATTCTGTGATTTTGTGAATTATGGCTAGAATTGCTCAGAAAATAATACAAACATTCAACATAAATGTTTTTCAAAGGATTTTGAAATGAAACATTAAGTATAAAGCCAAAGAAAATCTTTTCATTATTTCATCACCTTCATAAAATACTTTCGCTAATCGCGATTAGCTCATTTTATTACAGTGAAGCATAAATTAGCTTAGTTTAGCTAATCACAGTTTGTCTCAACTTATCAAAATGTATTTTAGTTTATCTAACCATAAATAGCTCATTAGCTTAGCTTTAATTTGTCTAATATTTAGCTTCTGTAGATTAATAAATTTTTAATTATATTAACTATCCTAGCCTAAGTTTAGTTTAGCAGGTTTATTTTGTATTTTAATTAATTTTATCAAAATTATTTAATTTCATCTAAATTAATTAAATTAAGCATATTTTAGCTCAGCTGGTCATTGTCTTACCGTGATTTTATTTCATTTATTTATTTTTGCCTAAATCATATTTTGACAAAAATGAAAGATTATTATTTTAGAAGGTGACGATGTTCATTAACTGTTTAGTAATTTTGTAGTGAAAGTTGTTTGCATTTTGAAAGTGTAATTTGTTTGTTTTGTTGCAATTTGATCAATTTTCTGCTTTCCTGCTACGTTTGCTAACATCCTGTGGGCTCAGCCCCCCCGGCCCTTAAGACCTAGAGACGCCCCTGGATGTTGAGAAACATCATAGAAAGTAGAAAAAACTGAACAGATTGACAAAATGAGACAAACAGGAGCAACAGGAGACGATAAATTCAACCTTTCAGACGACAAAAACACAACAAAAACAGAATTAAGGCTTAAAAAGTGAATTTAAAGCCGACAAACGAGGAATTAATTTCCTCTCTGCACAACATGAAGACAAGAGAAAAACTTTTCTACACTTGTGTTAAAATGAATCAGATTTTCTAGTATCATGAAGCAAATGGCTTTGATTTGAGGATATTTTCTGAGAGCTGAAGTTTGGAGCGTCTGGTTGGAAAGGGACCGGTTCTGTTGGAAAGGGACCGGTTCTGTTGGAAACTGACCGGTTCTGTTGGAAACGGACCGGTTCTGTTGGAAACGGACCGGTTCTGTTCGAGGCGCCAGGTGATGTGTTGTTGTTTGATACGCTGTCAGGATGTAACAGTTCGTTCTGTTGCGACTCAAGGATGAAACTCAGACTAAACTGTTGTTCTGAATGTTCTTCACACACTGATAATAAGTTTATAACAGTTTATTCTGCTGCTCAGACAGAAAAAAACACCAAATAAACCTGATAAAAATGCAAAATCCAACAAATTCAACATTTAAATCAGCAGAAATTTTGTCTCTCAGGTTTTTATGATCATTTTAAACCTTTTGCTGCAATTTGTGTATTTTTTAAAAATAAAATCTGCAGAATCAATAAGTTTATAGTTTATTTGATGAGATTATCTTGCAGACAACAGTAAATTTTAATACTTAATAGGTCTATTAATCTGCTAATATTTCTTTAATATGAAAATAGATTCATAGTAATACAAAATAAAGCCGTAGAGTTATGAGAATGAAGTCAATGTTTTGATTATAAACTTGTACATAACGTTGTAAAAAATATGAGAATAGTTATAATATTATGATAATGAACTTTTATGAGAATAAAGTTGAAATAATGTGAATAAAGTCAATATTTCAAGGACAAATCTGTAATCTGAAGATTTTAATCTCTTATCCCTAATATTTGCTTAAAGGTGGTGCACTTTATTTTTACCATGTGTGTAGTTCCGTATAACTTCTTATTATTACTACCCACATGCTGCTACCTGCTAGCTTGTTAGCCTCTTTAGCTCCTTTAGCCTCTTTAGCTCCTGCTTGACTTTCAGATTTGGGATTTCAGGCGTTCAGACCAATAAACCTGCTTCATGCTGCGACTTGGTGGTGGCAACATCATGCTGTGGGTCGGAGTTGATGGGAAGAAAATCCTGAAGTAGAAACAGATATTATGGGATGGTTTAGATCAGGGGTGTCCAAAGTGAGGCCCGCGGGCCGTTTGTGGCCCTTAAAATGATGGAATTAAAGTTATAAAAGGACAAGAATAAAGTCATAAAACTGAAAATAAAGTCATGAGAAATTAATTTTAAATATTATGAGAATAAATTTGTACAAGAAAAACGTCTTAATGTTGCTGCAATAAAATCAGAAAATTGAGAATGAAGCTGAAATAATGAGAAAAAAGAAAACGGCTTTTAGAGAAACTTTAATGACATTTAAAGTTATTTACTGTATAATTTCTAAAGCTCTGAAAAATAATGTTAAGTTTATCATTTGTTTTGAGCCACATTCATAAAACTTGAATATTTCTATCAGGAAAAGTTCAAGGAAAAGTTCTGGGTTTGAGTGAAGCCAACATGCAGTTCTGCAGTCGTCCACCAGGGGGCGGATGATGATAATCTGATCTGATAAAATGGTTTTAGAGCAAAGCAAACATTTACATTTAGATTAAATCTGAACTTCAGACACTCATTCATAACCATCTGAAGGCTGCAGTTATTCTAGTTGTTTGTATTTTTATACCACAGTTTTTCCTTCCACTTAACATTCCACCATTACAAACTGAGAGCTTCTTCAGAAATGAGGCTCCGTTTCTCATCCTGCTACATCATCATGTATTTTTTGCTTTGTAACTGAATCACTTCAATAAATGAACAATTTGTGGATGGATATTTATTGGAGTTATATTTTCCCTGTTTTGCATTTTTTTCTTCCACTTAACTTTCTACTAATATATCCGGGCAGCTGAAACTCAAACCTGTATTTTTTTTTGTATTTCTTGCAACTGAATCACTTTAATAAATTAATTATTAATGAAAAAGTTTCTTTTTTGCACCTTTTCCTCCTGCATTTTTTCCTTCTACTGAACTTTCCACTGATACATGCCTGAATAGATCCATCCAGCTTCTTCAGCCGTTACATGTTTGGGTTTCCATTCTCAAAAAGCCACAATCATCAAAATAGCAAATCAAAGGAAATTAAGAATTTTTATAATTTATTTCACTTTATTATTTTAATTTAATTTTTGTGACTAAACCAGTTAAAATAATTAAGTATTTTTGGGCAGGTTTGTTGTTTTTTTCACTGTTTTGCATTTTTTTCTCACACATTTTTTCCTTCCACTAAACTTTCCATGGAACAAACGCAAGCTGTTTCTCCAGTCGTGACCTTTTTGCAGCATTTCCTCTGTAAAACATCCATGTTCTGGTTTCCTGGATGTTACAGAAGAACTTCCAGCATGTCCCCCTGCGTGGACTGCGTGGGGTTTCTGCTGGGAATCCATGAAATAACTGCGGGTTTGGGTGATTCGTGGAGACGCACCTGTGTTAGTTTGATAATTATCGCGGATGAAAGCAGCCAATCACCGCATCAAACCGCCAGTCAATCAAAGCGCCTCGTCAGTTTTCTGCTTCTTCCAGCTTTAGTTGTGCGCTCAGAGTTTTGCTCGCTCCTGCAGCCGCAGCAGCTGTGAGCTAGGTGGCCGCAGTCCCGCATTTATCACGCAGCCCGCCCGCGCATCCGGCAGGCAGGCAGCGCCGCGCAGGGGCTCCGTCCTGCGCACCGGGGATCTCCAGCAGCCGCCGCCGACAGGAGCGCACTGCCAGCCGGCGTGGGAGCAGCGCGCATCCCGCCTGGACTCTCCTTCTGAAACTCAGCTTTTTCTTTTCTTTTCTTTTCTTTTCTCTTGTTTTTTTGGGTTTTTGCGGCTGGAGAAGAAGAGCGAGTGAGTGCGGAGTGAGGGGGGGAACACGCGAAAACACTCCCCTCTTCTCTTCTTTTGATTTCCTGTCAGTTTGTTTTATTTCCTGCTGCCAGAAACCAGGAACCGGGACTGAAGCGAGCCGCAGCTCGGAGGATGAAGCCGAACTAGCCCCGCTGGTCGCGGCTCCGCGCTCCTTTTTCTGGATTTATTCCGCTGTGGAGGAAAAAAAGCGAAAGAAGCGACCCGGTGCGCACAGACCCTCTACTCTTCCTCTTCCTCTTCCTCTCCTCCCCTCCTGTCTCCATCTCTCTGTCCGTCTGCTTGTCCATGTTTGTAGGTGATTTAGCTAAAATGCACCATCATCAGCAGCGGATGGCCGCGTTGGGGACGGACAAGGAGCTGAGCGACCTGCTGGATTTCAGCGCGGTAAGGAGACGCGCCTCTCCGGCCGCCGCGGCGCGGTGCGGTGCGGCGCGGCGCGGTGCGCTGCGGGTCTCTGACTCGCTGCTGCTTTAACTCACTTTAACTTCTGATGCTTCTGTTGTTTGGAGTAACTTGCTCTTACAGAAACAAACTGTGCATATATTGTTGTTTGAATTTGATTTTTGCCTCTGTGTGTGTGTGTGTGTGTGTGTGTGTGCAGACAATTGTGATGCTGCATCAGTAATTTTGTTGTCTTGTAGATGCCAAACAGCGATTTGAAAATGTTCCCAACATCCATGGTAGTATATCTCATTTTCAGTCCTTTTCTTTCTCCCTGTGTTTCTCCTGATGATTTATTCTGATTTTACTGAGTTTCTGCAGCAGGATAGAAATGATCGATGCTGGATTTGCAAAATGCATGACAAAAAAAACCCAGCAGGATTTTATCTCTCCAAACTTTGTTTTAATTTCTGCCTCTCTGTTTGTGGTGAACAGCTTGTGTTTTGAACTTGACGGACAGGAAATAGTCCCCCAGCTCCCTGCCATGTTTTTTTTTCTCCCTCTGGGATCAACTTTAGAGAGGAGGAGGGAAAAGAGAAACTGAAACACCCTGAACGCGCCGCAGCTCGCAGGAAAAAGCTCAGATTATAAAACGTCTGGATGCAAATCGGAAATAAAAATCAGTTTAAGAGATTTAATAAATAATGTTTTAAATTTAAAATAGACTGTAGAGAAATATCCCCAAATTATTTAAAATTGTTCAAATTGACTAATTAATAATTAAAAAGCAAAAGAAATGAAAGAGTTTTTTCATGTTAATTATAAGGAGTTAAAACTGAACGTTCTCGTTGCAGCAGGTCCCAATAAATAATCAAATCTGTAATCTGAATATCGGCTTTTATTTCTCTAATTCTCCCACTTTTATCCTCTTGTTTCTCCTGCATCACAGAAACCCGTCAGGTTCCTGAAACTCCGTATCCAGCATGTGAATCAGTGTTTCTGCTGCCGTAGTTTTTATGTTGTTGAATTGGGAGCAGATCCGTCGTCGGCGCGTTGAAACAAAGGAGGGCAGCAGCAGCTAAAACCAGCCTGCTCTCTAATTTATGCCATTATCTGCCTTCATGGCGCCTCACAGCCGTTTATCGATGGAGACGCTGATAATCCAGATTAGGACCAGAAACACGACCGACTGGGTGGCGTTTCTCTGAAAACCGTGGCGTTTTGTGTCAGGCGCCTCTGATTGGCCGAGGATCCAGCCGCTTTAACTCGGCTTTTTCTGCTGTACATGTCTAGAGCAGGTGGCGACGAGCTGTGATGGTTTTCAGTCTGAAACGGATCGCTTCACTCCAAAATGAACCAGTGACTCCTGAACGCTGCTCTAAACTCCTGGGGTTTTGTCTTCCTATGATGGCTGGGCCAATCAGAGCCGAGTCTGACCTGGAACACCTGAGCGACTCGTTCCAGAAGTCGTTGGATTCCAGAGACTCGGCTCAGTCGCAGGATGACGACCTGCTTCAGTTTGTTTTAAAAAGCCTTCAGACGAGACAAACATTCAGACGCGACCTTGATGTGGAAATCCTTGAGTTTCAGACGTTTTGTTCCCAAACTTCCCGGCTTCAAACCAACAAACTCGTGACGATCCCAACTTTCTGACCTGTTAGACTTTTGGCTTGTTGAGACTAAATGAACTGATTGGACTCTGAGTCGTTGGATCGCTGACCTGTCTTGTGGTTTCAGCTAATCGGGTTTCCTGACTGAACTTGCAGGAATGAAGAGCCGTGAGGGTCAAAGACGAATCCCAACCTTCACAGCATTGACAGGTTCATGACTCGGGGATCGATACTCGTATTAATCAGACTTCATGTTGGAGGTTTGCAGTTATCAGTTGCTCTGTGTAGACCGAGATTCAGATCTGGAGTCCTGGTTTCACCGGACCGGTGGACTGGTTGGACTGGTTGGTTTTGGACTTGGAGCCTGACTCTGTTGGGATTTGACTCTGGTCCGTTGGTCTTGAGGTCGACTCGACTCATCCTGCCTTTCTGTGCATGATCTGCTCTTTGCTTTGGGTTTTCTCACCACACCGCTGGACTTGTCTCTCAGGATGTTGGTCTGGATTTGGGACTTGCTCCGTGGGCCTGACTTCAGACTTGAATGCTCCTCATCTTGACTCTGGACTTGATCCTGGGTGACCTGGCATTGATGTGTCCCACGTTTTAGGTCTGGAACTAAATGCTGGTCGTAACGCGAGTCTTTGTGTCCTTTAGACTTTCTGACCAGATGTTGACATCATCTGGATTGACTTGGGTTTAAAACTCATTGACTTGTTGTACCTGTATTCATATTGGACTGGACAGCCCGAACCACGATGTAAATGATGTTGACCAAGCATTTCATTCCAGATCAGGATTTTGGTCTTGCGTCAGTGAAATCCAGTTTTAGGGTCAGAGACTCGCATGCTGGTCTTGTTTCGGTTTGTCAGGCTGCTGCTGTCACTTACCTTGGACTTGTTATAACTTTATGCTTGTTGGACCTGGAAGCTGCCTTCCTTTAGTGAGGATTGGACTCTGGACATGTTGTCTTTGCTTGACATTTCTTGTTCTCTGGACTTGTCAACTATAACTGTGGACTAATGGAACCAAACCTGAGTCTAAATAGTTTGACTCTGGATGAATCGCTCTTGGTGTTGAACCTGTTAGACGGCGTCGTAGTTTCTGTTGGTATTGATTGAGGACTTTGACTTACTGGACCTTATCTTGAGCTGACCTTGGTTTCAGACGTGTAGGATGAGTCGGGTCCAGTAGAGTTGGGTGTTGCTGGTCTTGATGAAGGATCCGCCATGCAACGTCTTGATGTTGGACTTGCTCTGCAGTCTCCCGGCCTTGGAGGAGCTCGTTATGACACCGGGCTGTGATGCAGATGTTTGAACTTAAACTTGTTGGACTCTCTGGTTAGCCTTGAGTTGAGATTTCTGACGTCTTAAGCATCACCTGTTCCTCATGATTCTCATTCCCACAGAATCTTTGGACTTAATCAGCCAGAATCGAGGCCTAGTTCAAGACTTTGACCCTCTTGCTGTAAGATTTGACTCGCAGTCAGTGTTGGACCTTCCAATGAGATCAGATCTCCTACCTTAGACTTACTTGTTACAAGTTTTGTGGTGTTATATTGGCTTGAGCTGATCCTGGACTTTAACTGAGCCTTTTTGACTTGGTGTTCAATGACGATATGAAACATCCCTGTGACACACACACTAAGGTTTATAAAACTAACCCTGATCATGCATTAGTTGATCAAACCCAGGCCAAGGCATGATATGAAGACAAAACTATTTAAAAAATGAAGACGATGTGAGGAAGGCAGGCTGTGCTGCCGTCCAGCTGCAGGTGTGATGCTTTGGAGTGAAGCGTTTCATGCTTTGGAGTGAAGCGTTTCATGCTTTGGAGTGAAGCGTTTCATGCTTTGGAGTGAAGCGTTTCATGCTTTGGAGTGAAGCGTTTCATGCCACAGTGCAGTGATGTAACTGTAGAGATGTTTCTTGCTGTTTGCAGCGTCAGTGCTCTCAGAGGTAATCTGTTCTCTGTTTGTCTTGTAGATGTTTTCCCCTCCTGTTAGCAGTGGAAAGAACGGACCCACCTCCCTGGGGAGCGGACATTTCTCCGGCTCAAGTACGTCACCGTCACCCCTTCCTCTCTTCTTCTACTTCCTCCTCCTCATCTTTTTCCTCGATCCTCTCTTCCACCTGCTCGCTGAAGGCTGTTTGGGTTTCTGCCGGAGCGTCTTGCAGGCATCGCTGGGCCTCATTTTCTGTTTCATTTTATGCTAAATAAGTCTTTAGAGTCGTTGTACAGAGTGACTGTGAAAAGTTGTTGGTTAGTTTTTGACTTGTTTTTGCTCAAACTGCCTTTGCAGCTCATTTCAGTGACCGGTCCCAGTTCTGACCCAAAGCCCCAGCTCTTCATATGGGTTTAGTTTTTGCTGCGATACATAAAGTTGTTGCTCATGTTCACTCCTGATGGAAACTTCCTGTTTTCCTGATTTGCTGCTCTTGTCCCTTCCTGCTGTGCGTGTTGCTCAGATCGGTGCATAGCTCTGGTGATTACATGCATTGTTTGGGTTCAAAGCAAAGAAACAAGCTGTGGATTTTCTACATGCAGCTTAATGTTTCTTATGTTGCAGCTTATTCACTCATTTTATTCCTGTTGCCTCTTTCAGCTGTTTTTGATGCTGCTGTTTGGTTTTTATTAAGCTCTTGTTGTGGATGTTTGTGTGCTGATGCTGGAAAATGTGACGAAGAAGCAATGAGACGTTTGGTTTGTTGTGCAGCAGCAGCTGATGGCGTTAAGGAAACAAAAACCTTTTAGGATTATTTTCACTCAGTTTGGAGATGAATTGATTGATTTATAAAATCCACACTATGCCAGCTTCCTGTTTACCGTCTATGGACTCTGTTTGTGGGATCCAGTTAGCATTTATGCTAACTCATCAGGCTAATGAGACCCAAATACGACTTTCTGATCAATCCCAAAGAATCGAATATGAACCAGTTCCACCTGTGGATCTGAATCATAAATGATCATTTTTAAAGATTGAAGGTCTTGTGTTGATTTTTGCCTCTGAGTTTAAAAGTGATCGGTTGTTATGGCGACGGGGCGACGTCAACAGGAAGCTCTGGGGTCGTAAACAGAAATCTGTAGTTGCATTTAATTAGAAAACGATCAGTTTATCATCAACCTGTTTATTCCATATATTTTCCTTTAAATAATTTCCTGTTTGCTTCCTGTGATGAACAAAGTGCACTGTGACCAGATATAAAGCTCGTTTCTGTCGTCAGTTTTTCCAGATGTTAGCGCTCTCTAGCTAACTCGTCCTCAGCTCAGCTGTCAAGTTCATTTATTTTGTAGCCATGAATAAAATCTAAAGTATTATAAACTCGATCCAAACTTCACACTGACTCTATTGCAGCTAGAGAACTTAGCTCTGGCTAACTGTTAGCTCTGGCTAACTGTTAGCTCTGGCTAACAGTTGGCAGAGATGAGCAGAGATGAACAAATATCTTCAAAAGCTGAACTCATGAGTTGTTGTAGGAAATGATTGAGGTTTAGCATCAGTTGGCGTGAGGCTAAGCTAATGGGTTCAGAGGAGGCCTGTAGCTAATGGAGTTAGCATTAGCTAAGGTGTTAGCTGAAGATAAAGTTTACAGATGAGCACAGCCCGTGTCATCACCCCTCCACCACCGAGCTTCACAGTGAAATGTTTGTCATTTTACTGCAACATGTTAGCATTAAATCTGAAACTTTCTCCACAGGATTAATAAACGCATCAAATTCAACTCCAGTTCAACTGGATTTGTCTGCGATCAGAACTCATTCAGTTCTTCCTCTGCTGCCCGTCAGGCCGACTCCACACTTCCTGTTAAACAGCCAATCGGGTCGTTCTGTTGGCGCTCTGCCTGCAAGCGAAGCTCGGAAGCCATTTTGTTTCTTGGCTGGGAAGCAGAGTGACGGCGAGGTGTCGCCTTTGTTTACCGCGCCGATGTGCCTGGTTGTTGTTTTCTGCTCCCTGCCGTGAATGCAGATCGCAGGAAGACGACAAATTTACAGATTTGGCAGCTCGCTCGCCCCCCTCTCTCTCTCTCTCTCTCGGTTCTGTTGGGCCTGAGGTTCTAACTCAGAACCAGAACGTTCCTTATTTTGAGTCACATAGTTGTATCATGCAAACACACGAGCACCGCTCTCCTCGGACAAATCACCCCCTGGTTCTCACACACACACACACCTACACACACACACACGCATGGCCTGCCACCACACGCACACACACGCGCGCGCTCGTCCTGCCTCCCCCGCTGCGGCTTTCTGCAGGCCTCGGCATTTTGATGAGCCGGCTGCTGTTTGTGAATGCAGCTAATTAGAGCCCTGTAGGCTCCACAACCACCAGGTTCCCAACCGCCGGGGCGCGGCCACAGGCTGGGACGGGCCCACAGCAAACGGGGTCCTTCACGCCTTGCAGGCCTGACGTTGGATTTTTAAACCTATGAAGATTAAAAATCTACCTTGGTTTTTAATCCAAGGTAGATTAAAAACCTTGGTTACAATTTTCACTTAATTTCATAAATGTCTTTATTGGAGCAAAAAGGGAGTTTGAATAATCAAGTTTAACCTGATTAATTAGAAGATCAATGAAAATGACCAGTTATTGACAAACTGCAGACTGATGTAGCCAAGTGTATGTGGTGGAAAGTTGAGTGGAAGGAAAAACGGTCGTAATACAAGAATACGTCATACAGCAAGTCAAAATATTTAATTAAAATAATAAAAACTGCTCTGAGGTCTGAGACGTTTTCCTCTGGGGATGATGAACTCCAGCTATCCTGGAGATGACCTTTGACCCTTCCCAGGTTGCTGGGCAGCTGCAGCTCTGATGTTATTAACACAACATGTGACGCAAAGTGGGATTTTTAAAATGCATTTAATTTTATTTTTAAATAGACATTTTTTATAAATTGCAAAAATATTATTCTAGTTTCTATTTGCTCATCTTTCCACCGAGGCATTTTCAAACATATTTTTAATTTTAAAAATGTCTTTATTATGTATTTATATTTTTCCGCCCTGGTCAGGAGCAGGAAGTGTTTCTTTTTTAATTAAGCTCTTTATTAGTATTTTGGCTTTTGCATTTTAAAAAACATCCAGTTTCTGTTTCTGCAGCTAAAATAATTTCTACTAAATGTGTTTTACTCTGATTTGTTCGACTAAAGGAGAAAATCTAATTAATTTGTGACGTTTTCTATGAATTTATCATTTTCTTATTCCAGTTTTGGCCAAACGTTCCCAGCCTTCGCTGCTCTGCTGTCATTTGTCAGAAAATCTGCACATTGTTGCTGAGGCGTTTCGATGAAAGCCGTGAAGCGGAGGTGAAAACATGTCGGATGCTAAGCTAAATCAGGCCCAGGCTAATGAATAAACCACAAAGAGCGACTTGTTTCCTGATGAGATTGGATTCCCAAATGACAGCTTCCCTCTGAATTAACGCCTTCATTCCGGGCCAGAAACTCGGCGCCGCACAAAGGCCTCCAAACAGGCGAGAGAGGGGCGAGCGAGCGCGCGCTGCGGCCTGTGGCGGCGGCGCCCACGGTCACCGCCAACCAGGAAGTGGATTAGGAGCTTTAATTATTGAGAGATTTCAGCGTTGTTGTTTATTTTGGGATCATCCCTGGAAAGATAAAGACACAGAGAGTTTCTGTGTGTGTGTGTTTAGGTGTGTGTGTAGGTGTGTTTAGGTGTGTGTGTAGGTGTGTTTAGGTGTGTGTGTAGGTGTGTGTGGTGTGTGTGTAGGTGTGTGTGTGTGTGTTTAGGTGTGTGTGTAGGTGTGTAGGTGTGTGTGTGTGTGTGTTTAGGTGTGTGTGTGTGTGTTTGATCTCCTGGATGAAGCCGTTCAGCTTCACGCCGTCCATCAGAACCGCCGCTGCTCGAACATTCAGCCGTTTCCAGTCAAACGGGAAACGGCTGAATGTTCTCGATCTGCTGGGAGGTCAGGAAGAGCTGCAGAGGTCAGAGGTCAAACCAAGCGGAGCGGAAACCATGGAAATGGAAGGAAACGATCCACTGGTGTACGGGAAAGAAGAAACGAGGGAATGTTCTGATGGAGACGGATCGGATCAGAACCACCGGCTGTCCGTCCACCAGAATGTTGAAGTTGCTTCTCCATAGTTTTCCATGTGAATCTGTTTAGTGCGGAGTGCCTCTGACTCGTTCTTCCTCTGCAGGTTTTCTTCCATAAACTCTGCCCCGCAGTATGATCCTGCCACCGCCGTGCGCCACAGTGGAGTTTATTTTCACTGCTTCCTGTTTCTGATGAGACTTTCCGTGTTTTTAGTTGTGAAACTGTCGGCGGCTCGTTGTGCCGGTAACCGAGGCCAGAGACCGTCGCTGTGCTGCAGTAAAGCGGATTAAAGTGCTGCTTCCACCCTGACAGCACCAACAATGCTCTTTCTCCGTCAGGCTCAGCGTTGGAGTTTGTATTATTTGCCCTGAATGTGTTAATGGTTATAAATATCCGCTCCTTTCAGTGGATTTCACTCCATTCATTCCTCTTTTCCTCGTCGAAACCTTGAAGACAAACGCGGGAACGCGTCGCCCGCCAGCGAGCGTCACGCGTTAGCGGGGCAATCTGGGCGCACGCGGCCCGATGGCGCGCCTGATTTTTGTTCCCTAATTGGCATAGCTTATTAAGTCACAGTTGGCAGCGGGGCAGAAAGGGGGTTGCTTTAATAACATCCCCTCTCCGTTTGATTTGATGCACTTGTTCGGAGGCCGATAACGCGGCGCGCCGCCCCCGCCGCCGCCCTCCTGTCTTTATCCGGTGAAATGTGGCTCCGTTCCGCCCGTCACTCAGCGCCGCCGCGGCTGACGGCGTTCAGAATAGAGCAGTCCTGCCCCCCCGCCGCCGCTCGCTGCTAAATTGTCTCGTTTTCCCCGGCATGGCGGTGCAGAACGGCTCACAAAAACACCCAGCCATGCTCCTAATTGTGCCTGGATTAGGGATTAATAGGCGTTTTTAGCTATAATGGCAAATATTATTAGCCCCATTTGCTTTTCTAATGCTAATAATGACTTTACTAATAAAGGCAGTGATTTCAAGGTTAGCGCCTGTGAGCTGCGATCGCAGCCGCCGGTTTTCTTCCTGGAGCTCAGGAGAGCGGCGGCCGCCTGCTCCGACGGGCCGCGCAGCGCCGAGGCGGCGCGCCAGATGTTTTCCCCCAAGATGAGGCCCAGAGCTGCTGAGCTGCTAGCTTTAGCTGTAGCTCTACAGTCACTTTAAACAAGACAAACTTTACACTTTAAATGTCTTTTACTTGATTTTTATGTTTGTTTTCTGTGATTCCAGCTTCAGTTGGGCTTTTTCAGATTGTTTAACATCAAGTCAAATTTTTAATATTTTCATCAATTTTAATTGTTTTTTTGGTTTTTGTTCTCTTTGATTCCCACTTTAGGCTCCAAAATCAAACCAAACATAATATTTGAAACCTGGTTTTAGTTTTTTATGGTGTTGTTGTTGTTCTCACTTCAGGCTCTAAACTCATAAAGTCAAATTTAATGTTTCAAATCTGTTTTTTTATTCTAACTTTAGTTCCCACTTCACCTGCAGAGGGAACAAATAGTTATCAAGATAAATTTAATACCTTCACAATCGAAAAACTGAACACTGACGGGAAAATGTTTCTATTTATTCATAAATCAGGTGGAAAATTGAAGGTTTTTCTCTGATTTAACGCAGGAGGAACAAAAACGCATCAAATTTCTTCAGTTTTATTTATTTTTATGTATTAAACAAACATTTTATGGGTCACATTGTGATTAATTGCACAAGTAAAAACCCAAAGCCGATGCGCTTCTCTGGCAGAAAAACAGTTTATAAAAATCGGACCAGGACAAGGTTCTGGTTCTGGTTCTGGTTCCTGGCTGCGTGTTTGATTTCCGTGTTTCACTGACGGTGATTTTGTAAGTTTTTCTGTTTTTGGATTCATTAAAACTCCAGTTAAAGACCAATGGGATGAAAACAGAGATTTACTTTAATAATGTGGATTAGAGCTAACGCTTAGCTTAGCCAAAAAGCTAGCTAGCAGCTAGCCTGTTAGCCGCTGTAGCCGAGGGATTTGCCAGTGGTTTGATATTTAAAACATTTTCTAGCGCGATTTAAATCTGTAAACATTTATTTCTCTAGATGCAGGAGGACAGAACAGATTTTCTCCTTTAAACTGGACAATTTAATTTCACATAATTGAATCAATGAATGAGTGAATATTGTTTATTGATCTGGGAGGGAGGTTCATAGTTTGTTGCGTATGTGATGTTGATGGACTCGGGTTCATGAAAGCTGCTGCGTTTCTCTGCAGCAAACGATGAAGATGTATTCTGTATTCTGCTCCTCTTCTTCACTCGCTTTGTGGACTTTACAGTTCAAACACACCTGTTGCCATGGCAACCGGCTGACAACTGCTCCACTAGCCACAGAGTGGAAATCAGTCATTCAGGTGAATCAGGAACATCGAGTCAGTTCTGATTTCAGGTTGGATGATTATTTTCTAATAATTAATAATGATGTTTAGTTTGTCGCTTCGTGTGTGTGTGTGTGTGTGTGTGTGTGTGTGTGTGTGTGTGTGAGGTCACTGAGGCCTTTCCGCCTCGCCGTGCTGCAGTCAGGGTGTACTTATTTTCTTTCTTTGTCATCCTGGCTGTAATTAGGAAACTTTTTCTGAAGCAGGTTTTTCTCTTTGCACCTCATGTCAGATTTCAGGAGACAAACGCGGATGATTAACTTATTTCCTGACTTCTTCTTCTTCTGCTCCATAATCACATTTCAGTTCATTCATTAGAACTGATTTATTATCTGAAATACCTGAGAACCTAATGACATCAGGCTGCACTTTGTTGTTTGGAGCTGATGAGAAGAAGCAAACCTGCCGGTTTCCATGGCAGCGGCGGCTCTTGTTGCGCTATTAGCTGCATTCACAGGTGTCTTTTCTGTCGCTGCTGCCTCACAATCCGCACTCAGCCTCACCTCCACGCATCGCGCGGATCTTCAGCTCCGAGGCTTTTGGTGAAGCCGCCGGCTCTCCTCGCCGCCGCCGCGGTCGGTCCGTGACGTCAGCGAGGTGCTGGCGGCGCCGCAGCGCGCGCGGCGGCGGCTGCTGGTTCCCACACCTGTTCGCTTGTGATGGCGGCTGGCGGCTAATTACCCGCTCCTTAAAACATAAAGAGACGGGGAACGTCAAAACCCGCCTGCCTGGCAATTACAGCGACGCTCAACTCCTCTGGCAACAAACAGCTCTCCAATTACAGCCGCGGATTCTGAGGCGCCGCCATGTTTATGCTAGCGCTGAAAGACGGAGACATGCTAGCTTGTTTTGGGTTTGGGAGGCGCTTCACAGCCTGACCTCTTCACGCGCCCAGTCACCTGCTTACAGAGAGCATCATGTTCATAAAACCAGTAAAATATACTTTAAACAGAAATCTGGAGCGACTGAAAAGATGATATGAATAACTGCATCAATGCGGCGTGGCATGGAGGTCATCAGCTTCAATCTGTTCAGGAGTCTAAAAAACTTCAACTTGCCTACATTATTTTGGTGTTCACACTTTTTCCTTCCACTAAACTTTCCGATAAACTTTGTGAGGAAGCAGCATCTTTAGGGATGATTTGTGTGTGGATTGTCCTACAGTTTGACTGTAAAGTCAGCAGTTACAACATGGCCGAACCCTCGTGTCTCAGGATTAACATTCAGTTTGTCTTATGTTTTATTATTCTAAGCAACTGAATTTTGGTTTTTCATTTCACGATTTGAGATTTCTGCCGTGATTCTTTGGGGTATTTTTACTCCAGCATCCTGTCCTGCTCTGATGTTTTGTTGTTCTGCTGTGGCCCAGTTTTTCTCCTGACCTTCAGTGTTTGATGCGTCTTCCTGCTGAGTTTCCTCACTTCCTGTTCCGGTTTCTCCTCTGTGATCTCAGGAAGACAAAACATCAGAAATGAACTAAAGTCACACCAAACACAAATCATCATCTGTCTGGTTTGAACCAGGGAGTTAGCAGGAAGTCGAGGCGGAAAGAATGTAAAGCTAAATGCTAACTGTTAGCATTCATGTTTCAGATTTTTTTTTTTAATTCAAAATTTAAGTTTTCTTTTTGCTTGGATTGTAAAAATCAAATTAAAATATAATTTCTTCTCATGAAAATACTTTTAATTGATTAGATCCTTTGAAATACCCAATGCCTGATTTCAGCTACACAGCGTTTAGTGTTAGCTCATGGCTAATTAGCCAAAAACACACTGAAAATGAAAGTCTTTTTCAGCTATTTCAGCTGTTTGTCACATTATTTTTTTACATTTCTTTTATAAATATATATAGAACAACATTTTGTCTTTAAGCTAACAACATTTAAGCTAGCAACAACGATTAAGCTAGCAACATTTTAAACTGTTTCAGAACCTGGAGGTTTTACTGCCGTTTCTCTTTCATATGTTCTTATGTGTAAAAGGGAAAACATGGATTATGAAAACTGTTCATGCGTTACGGTTTTATTTCCAGCTTGTTTTGGTCTTTTTCTTGTTGTTCTCCATTGACATGTGAAATCTGCAGGATTTCTATAGAATGTTTGATCAGCAAGAAGCTCAGCGTTCAAACAGATTTTCAGTTTGTTCCTCATCAGTGGAGCATAAATCTCATTTTTATTTTTTCAGTCAGATCTGTGAAAATAAAATAACGTTGCAGCAATTGATGCAACTAAAGATAAATTAATGGATCTTATTGGGAAAATAGTTTTTTAATCCTGTAGATGTTCATCAGGAGACTGAAGGCCGACTTTATAACCATCTTTATGTGGTTCTGAAGGTCCAAACCCAGATTTCAGCCTGTCTCTGGTTTCCAGCTGTAATAACTGAAACTCGACCGTTCCTCCAGAGATGATAACTTCAGTTTATTTTTGTTCATCTGGAGAAAGTTTTGGCACCCAAAGCATCAGTTGTGTTGGACACAAGATGCAAATGAAGCTGCTTGATTGTTGTTTTCTTTGCTGTTGGATTTACTTTTCCACTCGTCTTAACTTGGACCAGATCAGGAAGATGTGAATATTTTCAGTTCAGTCCATCAGTTGGTGAATAAAGTCTTTTGTAAGCCTGGAGTCTGAATCCCAAACATCCTGTTTCCTCCTCCGTCCTCAACACTTCCTGCTCTTCTTCCTCTCGTCTCATTCGACTCGTTCTGCAGAGACGTCGAGTCGTTGACGTTGTTCCCCGTTGGAACTGTTCTTTCCTCGTTGGAACTGTTCTTTCCTCGTTGGAACTGTTCGTTCGTTCAGCGGGTCGAACCATCCGGCTCAGAGTGAGGGGCGAAGCGGACGGTGGTTCAACCCGGCTTTTGTTTTAGGCTCAGTTTTTGGCAACGCTTGCAGCTTCTGTGGCACTGCCAAGTTTCTGTGTGTGTGTGTGTGTGTGTGTGTGTGTGTGTGTGTGTGTGTGTGTGTGTGTGTGTGTGTGTGTGTGTGGATTTAATTCACTACCAACCCCCTCTTTTCCACACACAGTCTGTAAATTGTCTGGAACACCCCTAATGCCATCTGGTCTTGTGACGGGCGTGTGTGTGTG
The DNA here is from genome assembly GCA_922788865.1 of Poeciliopsis turneri. NCBI lineage: Eukaryota > Metazoa > Chordata > Actinopteri > Cyprinodontiformes > Poeciliidae > Poeciliopsis > Poeciliopsis turneri. The sequence goes on along the minus strand of CAKLNU010000292.1, from coordinate 298,732 downwards.
TGTGTGTGTGTGTGTGTGTGTGTGTGTGTGTGTGTGTGTGTGTGTGTGTGTGTGTTTTACATGCATGAGTAAAAACATAAGAACCACACATTTAATGCACCTTTCTCCTGTTTTCCCTCCATGCATAAACATTCACCCAGATTAGCAGGATCTGAAATTTGTGCTGATTTGATTTCCTTCATATTTTTCATTATTTCTTTTGTTTTGTGTGTTTTAGGAATTAATTTCATGATTCCTTGTTGCAGTCCTGTGATTCATTACTCTGTTAAAATGAAACATCAAGCAGAAAATACCTGAATAAATATAAATACAGGAAGTGGTTTGATTTAATAATGGAGAAAAACAGTTGATTTCAATAAATTCTTCCTTGTTAAATCATGAATTAATTGTGATTAATTACAGCTCAGGTTCAGCTTTACCAACCGATCACTGCTGCATGTGTTGAATCAAGAGGACCCGACTGACAACATGAAGCAGGCTAAAAGTTCCCAAAAAGCAAAACTAAAGGATGAGAAACAAACCTGAGATCTATTAGCACAAAATGTTCTGGAAACAGAAGAAACATTAAAGTTTGTATGAATGAAACTCATTGGCTTTAATTTCCATTTATCAAGGGAACTTTACTCCGGTTCAACAGCAAACAGAGGAATTAAAGCTCAAACTAAAAGTCTTATTAAAACTATTGATTATGTGATGTTAATCAGCTCCGTTGCTACTGGAAACGGAGCTGAAACAGCCAAGTCAGAGGGTGCACAGCTGTGGAGGCTGTTGTGTGAAGGGAGGTGAAAAACAGACGACATTCGCTGTTTCCAACCGTCATGCACATTTGGAGTCGACCTTTCAAATGTTGCACAAAAGAAAAATACTCAATGTTTTGCGCTTGGCGCCTCTGGTAAGGCGCAGACTCACAGCGGAGGGCAACGTTTGCTACCATTGCTACCATCTTTTATGCTACGAGTTTAATATTTACTATTTGAGCTGTGCTTTATTGTAAATACATCTCTAGTTGGATAACCAACAATCTGTGGCCAATTAACTGCTGATGGTTGAACAGGAAGCAGTGGCATCAGATCAGATCCAGCCCAGGGCCCTGAAAGAGTTTGGGCCGGCCCTGGTAGATCATTAATACATCAGAAAATGTAACTGTGATGATGTAAAAATAGTCAAATTGATCAAGTTGGTTGGCTCAAAGTCAAACTTCCTGTTTGTGGATGAAAACTTGAGCAGACGTATGGAGCTCCAACGATGGAAAAGTGTTCCTTCTGAAGGGAATTTTGTTAGTAAATCTCATGTCTCCGTGGTGAAAGCAACGTAGCAGAGCAACGTAGCAGAGCAACGTAGCAGAGCAACGTAGCAGAGCAACGTAGCAGAGCAACGTAGCAGAGCAACGTAGCAGAGCATGCAGCGTTTTCGGTTTGGTTCGCAGGGATCAGGAGAGTTTAAAGAGACGGAGCGGATTCACATGAATGTGGGGATCATGCGGGTTGACCTGAGGAGACCAGGCTGCTGGCTCCTCATTGGCTGATGAACATCTGGCAGTGTGTGTGTGTGTGTGTGTGTGTGTGTGTGTGTGTGTGTGTGATACCACATTGATCTCCTCTCTCACATTCCACTCTGTCAGGACTGAAAAGCAGGAGCTCCTCACTCCAAACATTTCTCTCTTCCTCCATCTCTCCATTGTCCTGCTCTTTTGTCTCTTCTTCCTCTTCTTCTCAAACATGGAAGAAGATTCTTTTCATTTTAATCAGTTCATTTAAATTGTGAAGCAGCTCTTGGTCAAAAATCTTCATTTTGTTCTGTTTTGTATTAAAACTGAATCAAAACCTTTAGTTCTGTCTGTAAGAATCTCTTCACCTTTTCCAGTTTCTTCTCAGGAACTTTTGAAAACTTCTGCTTGAGATGTTGCACATCAGTTTAGTTTGGTGCCTCAGTGAGACTCAGTGGAGCCCAGATTGTCCTGTTCACAGGTTTTTCTGTGGAAGTTGAGTCCAGAGTCATTTTCGTTGGTGCTGAATCGCTGAAGCATCAGGATGTGGGATGAGGAGACGGTGGATGTCAGCTTCTCTGGTGGCGCTAAAATGGTTTCCATTGTTTGTATTGATGCATATTAAAGTATATTTGGTGTTTAAATATTAAAATGAGGAGTTTTAGGTGGTTAAAACTTGGTTTCACTAATTTTAGCTATTCATGGGTGCAGAATGCTAAACTGCTTCAGTCTCTTCAAAATAAAAGCATGAAGAGAAGTGAAGCACTAAACCAAACAGTGAAGTAAAACGGCGCTTTATGAGGAATCATCACTCGATGCAGAGCTAAGTGCGCGAAGCATTTTAAAAGTTAGCAAAGTGCTACATGACAAATTAGCGATGCTACTAGCACATTAGCAGGCTATAAGTGGCCTCTGTGTTCAGGTGGGTGACTGTGGTGTCTGTTGGTTCTGGAACGGTTCTTTTGGGTTGGGTCCGTTTAACACACCTGGTGTCAACTTGACCTTTCACCCCGTGACGGCTGCAGCCCCGAACCGCCCCGAAGCTTCTCTCTCCGGGTGGAAACCGCCTCTGGAGGACATCTGCTGCTGTTTTTGAAAGCTGTCCAGGCTGCAGAATGTTAATTTAAAAAGTTGAGTTTATCTGTTCAGGATTAGTTGTTATCTGTCTTGTGTGACAGGTTTGTGTTTGCAATAACTTGAGGCTGAAACCTCGTCTCTGCTCGGCGGTTTTAGCCTTTGGTTAAGAGGATGTTAAAGAGGACATTAGATGGCTGTTTAGAGTTTCCACTTCTCTCTCATTTTCCGGCTTGCTGCCTGTTGGATTGCCGTCCTCTGACAGCTTGAAGCCATTTGAGGAACCAATTATCCAATAATGCAGCTTTATGAAGTTCCAACCCTGCTGCTGTTCTTGGAAGGCAGAAGATTTACGACACCGGAGCTTTATGGGGAACAACCGTCATTTGGAAGTGGGCGACATCCACGTCTGCAGAAAAACATTTGCATTAATGTCCTTCATTATCTGGGTTTAATATCTAAAGCAGCCATAAATAATAAGCAGCCCAAAGTTTTGTTTTTAGATTTTAATTCTTGATTTGTTTGAAGACGTTAAGATGTAATCCTGACTCCTGGTGACGGCTTCAAGATCTGGCCGCAGCTTTTCAACGAAGCTCAGATTTATTTTGACCTTTGAACCGTTTGGTTGACAGGAAGTCGGTGTGCGGATGGCATCAGATGCCCCAAACAATCAGAAGACGTCAAATGAACGTTATTTGTGCTGCAAATTTTTACATTTCCTTTAAATACTAAACTGACGATGAGCCAAAGAAAATTACATTAAAGAGGTAAAAATGAGGAGAAATAATGAAAAGTAGTAATTCAATCTAGAGTGAATCGTTTGTTAAAGTTGTTTTAATCAGAATCAGTTTGACCAGCTGGGCGTTTAGTTTGGCTCTAAAGGAGCTCAGGGTTTCGGATGTTTCACAGTTTTCTGGAAGTTTGGTCCAGATCTGAGGTGAATAGAAGCTGAAAGCTGCTTCTCCGGGTTTGGTTCTGGTTCTGGATCCAGAGCAGAACCAGCAGACCTGAGAGGTCTGTGAGGTTGTCATGGCAACAGATCTATAACTCTAGATCTATAACTCTAGATCTATAACTCTAGATCTATAACTCTAGATCATTCCTCTTTGATAATAATGTCAGTTTTGTTTCTGCTCAGATGATGAAAGTTTGGCCATACCCACATATTTATCTGTTCAGTGATTGGATGGGTTCAAAGGTCGCGTGGTGACATCATAAACGGAGCCGTGTATCGTCTCCATGGTGATGGAGCTGATCTTATTTCCTGTTGTAACCTGAGCATCTCGATCCAGAATCAGAGGGTCCAGGGGTTGAGCCTTGGGGAACCCCACATATGATTTCTGTTCGTTTCAGTGAAAAGTTTCCTGTCGAAACAAAGAGATCCAGTTCTTTAAAAAGGTTCCCAGACCAGATGAAACCCACATCATGGTCGATGTTTCTAGTTTGTCCATCAGGTGGAAATCTTCACCAAACTCTGGTTGTTTCAGAACCATCGTCCTGATTGGTTCCCGCGTCTTCATGATTCTGGTTCCCTGACGTTCTCTAACAATCTGATGTCAGAGGCTGCGTCTCTCCCGCCAGCCCCGTTCGGTCCAACTCCAGCCCGTCTCCAGAAAGTCCGGTTCAGTTGGTGCTAAGCTAACACCGGTCCTCCAAACCTCGGTTTGGGTTCTGCTGCAGTGAACTCTGGTTCGGCCTGAATGCATATGTTAACAACCAAAGCTAGCATGTTAGCCTAGCGCTAGCAGCAGAAATGGCTCCTGGTCTTCAGCCAAAGACTAAAGAGAAATCCTCCAGCACTAAACTCTGACGCCTCCATCTTGTTTCATCTGGTGAAACAGGAAGTTGCTCTCAGCGTCTTCAGAGGTTTTAGTGTCGTTTCCTGCAGTGGTTGTTGGTGCAGCGCCCCCACAGGCCAGGAGGGGAACAGGCTGGTTTGACTCAGAACCACAGCAGCTGCAGGTGGAGCAGATGGTTCTGGTTCCAGTAGAACCGGGTCGACCGGACCATCAGGAGGAAAAACAGCCTAAATGACACAAACTGGAATCTATTTGCTGATGCTTTGATCTTTTTCTGACTTTTATTTGTAGATATTTTTGAAAACTATCTTGTCTTTCATCCAGTCTGTAACGGGTCCAATAAAATGGATCAATGTTCTGTCAATATCTGATCAGTTTTTCTGATAAAATGTCACCAAATGGATCTGAAACGATCTGCTGCATCTTTCTTGAACATGGACGCTGCACGCTGTGCCTGAATGTCTCCTTCTGCAGCAGATCTGTGAGAATGTAACCTGAGACCTACACACACACACACACACACACACAGGCATTCCCACAATACCTCTCTCTCTGTGTCAGATCTTTTGTCTGCTCTCGACCTCGCCGCCCCCCCGCTCCGGCATTGCAGGTGTTCACGGTGAAGCAATAAAACAAGTAGTGACTGTTCTCGGATCCGTCCCACGCTCAGACCCGGCTCCGCGTCGCTCCGCGGGCCAGCGCCTCGCTGCAGCCGCCAGCCTGCACTTTCACACGGATCCGTGTGTGATTGTTCATAAATGGGTCAGACAGAAACAAACTGGACCTGCAGTTATCACTGCAGTCACTGGATGCACCGCTCTGCTGATCAGCTGACTGGTTTCCTCAGAGTTTAGCTAACTGGCTGTTGGATTCTTCTTGTCTAGTAAATGTTAATCTGAATATTACTAACAATTCTAGCTGCAGATTTATTAACAGTAAAATTGTTAAAAGTGAAATTATGAAAATAAATTTGCTTATTGGAAACATTAAGCAATTTTTTACAAGTCGTGATGAACAACTGGATGTTGCTACTGGCAGAAACGGCAAAGAAGACAACAGGAAGTGAAAGCAAGATGAATTTTTTTTTTTTAATGAATTTTAATATCAAGTTTTTTTGTGCAATGATGCATATTTGTGAGTTTAGTGCAAATTTTTGTGCTAAAATGGTGAAAAAGATTTGGTTTAAATGGTGCTAACTCCCACCTGCAGGGGGCAGTGCTTCATTGATCCCTCAGCCTGACATGATGTCAAATTAACAGCCTTAAAAAATCTTAAATTCATGAAATAAAAATCACATTTGGCCATAAATATGTTGATAACAGACGGCAAGTCGTCCAATAGGAACGTTGCATTTAAGTCGGATTGGTCTGCTTTCACTCTGTTCGCTAATTTCTAATTAACGCTCCGCATTAGCCTGGATAGAAACAGGAAGTTGCTCTTGGCTCTAGGATTGTCAAGGGCATTTTTCACATCAGTGTGCGGGTCAAAGGTCATGTACCTGCAGGCTCTGTGGTGGCTGCAGCGGTGCAGCGCGCCGCATGAATGCGGTTCCTGTTTGCCGTTTTGGCGGTGCGCACCAGACGGCCTTTCTCTTAATAATAATGATGTGAAATGTGAAACAGCAGGTTCTGGTCTCTGTTGGCGTAATGAGTCTGGTAATCAGGTCCGACAGAGACACACACACACACACACACACACTGTGGTCACACTCTTACTCACACCTCCAGCATGAAACCACTGGATCACAAACTTTCTGTCTGTAAAGCCCCTAAAAGTTGATAATTAATTTTCTAATATTGAGAATAAAACCAAAAAAACTGGAGACATTTTTAAAGTTTTTTTTTTTATTTTCTGCTTTTTACCCCTGAGATGCTGGAGTGCCCTCCAGTGGCTCAATGAAGCATTACCATTGGAGACATTTACGTTTGATCAAATATTTTATGGCTCCTGGACATTTCAGAATGAACTGGGACAAACCCAGATGATTTTTAACTTTCCCAGTTGGTTGTTTTAAGGTCTGATGTCTTTCCATCTTAATAATGTGATAAAATTAACTATTATTATTATTATATTGAATAAAAGCAGTTGAACAGCAGCTGGTTACAAATGGGCTAATTTGACTGTTATAAACTATTAGCTTCAGTGACTAGCTATTATGCTACTTGTTAGGTAAAAGCATAACTCAGATTAGATATTAGTATGGATGATTAGCAGTTAGCATTACTCCTCTTAGCTTCTAGCAAGACTGGTTGGGTGTTGGCACAACTGAGATTAGCTGTTAGCCTGTCTTTTAGTAGCTATTAACTTGACTGATTTGCTGTTAGCTTGTCTTTTAGTTTACTTTTAGTAGCTACTAGCATGTCTTTGATTATCCATTTGTATAAGTCCAATAAGCTTATGTTGACTGGTCAGCTGTCATAGTTCTGTTAGGTTGTTAGCTTGGCTTTTGGTAGCTGTTAGCCTGTCTTTGATTAGCTGTTAGCCTGTCTTTTACTAGATATTAGCTTGACTGATTAGCTGTTAGCTTGTCTTTGTCCATTTGTATAAGACAAATTAGCTTTTGTTGACTCTGATTAGCTCTTCGTTAAACTCTTAGTTTGCCTCTTGCTGATCTTTTCCATATTTAATCCTGTGGAAGAAACAAAGATGAACTTATTTTTCACTCAGCTTTTTGGGACTAAAGAATAAACATCTTATGGTTTGTGACACTGGTGATGTGATTTATGTCATGTTCTAAGTTGGTCCAGATCATATTTGTGACGTTTCTGAACTGCTTTGGACCATGAAAGGCCATAAAACTATTTTTACTTAAAAGAGAAACTTAATGAAAACGAGCCGCCTGTTTGTAACTTAAATCATTTTTGTTTGGATGATTGCTGCTGTGGCTCCAACACAAACGCAGACGCACACATGGACGTCCTTTAATGCATTTAGAGCGAGCTGCAGGGCTCTCCGGCCTGCGTGTCCAGACATGTCTTATGTGGTTTTCAAAGGGGAAGCCTTCACTTTACTGTGTGTGTGTGTTTCAGCCTGTGTCTCTGAAAATCAATGCAGTTATGGAGTGCTGCACACACAGAGATACACACAAACTCCAGTGAGGCCTGTTCTCAGTCAAGTGTCACACTTTGCCCTCCTGACATCTGGTCCCTGAATCTCCTGTGTGTGGGTGTGTGTGTGTGTGTGTGTGTGTGTCTGTGTTTAATTTCACCAACCATTCCTTGTCTGTGTGACAGACTCTGCCAATACACTTGTACGTATTGTAAACCGAGCCAGCGTAGCCTGCTTGCTGCTCTGTGGTGACATTATTTGTTTAAAAACACCAACCTTTAAATCATCGGGCCGTTTCCTGTACGAACCAAGCATTCCTCAATCTCCAAAGAGTGTTTACAACGTTTTATAAATTCTGTTTTGTAATAGCTAAACATTGCATCACATGACCATGAAGTAACATTTCAACAATGCAGTTTTGTTGGTAGGTTTGCCATTCGGTTTGTGGTGAACTAGACTGAAAGTTTACATTTAGAAATCCAGTAAAAGTGGATAAATACAGGTTAGCATTAGCACTGTAGCACAGCTAGCTGCTAAAGGAAGTTAGAATCTCTGTAGCTAATGCTAAAGTGATATACCAACGCTGTATTCAATTGAAGATTTATGGTCACTGCTTTAAAAGAATATTAGCTTCATGCTGTTAGCTTGACTCTGATTAGCTGTTAGCTTGACTTTCTGTAGTTATTGTTCTACAGAGCTTCACCAACATTGTATTAGTTTGATTAGTTGCTGGCTGGGCTTTGAGTTGCTGTTTGTTTTGCTCTGAATCGCTGTTCACTTACCTTTTGCTAGCTGTCAAGCTAACGCTTGCATTACTTTGACTTGCTACGTTAAATCTGATGAGCTGTTAACTTGTCAGTTTGATGCTGAGTAGCTGGTGGTTTTACTTTGTTTAGCTGTTTTAAGTTTTCCTAGTAGCTGTTAGCATTACATTTACTTTGGTTAACTGTCAATGCTAACATTGAGTAGCGTTAGCTTCAGATTTGCTTTGATTAGCTGTAAGCTATCTTTGAGTAGGTTAGCCATGTAGTTAGCTCTTAGCTTGATTCTTGTAAGCTAACACAGACAAATGAGAATATTAAATATGTTCTCCTTAATTAAAATCTGTCTATGCACAGATATGGACCTTTTGTTTTGTCAGTTTCTCTTCTCTCTGCTTCATGATAATTTCAAACTGTTGAAGATAAACGAGAATCAATGTGAAGGAAAAGGGAGGCAGAAAGGAAGAACTGAGACATTATGAGGCTTTCAGGTGGGACCGAAATATGAAAAGTGCTTCCTCATTAAAGTGGTATTCTGTTAAAATATTTAAAGGTTGGATGGATGTTCATCATGAGTCTTTGCAGCCATTAAGCTGTAATTGCTCTGTAATGCAGAAACGTGTGCAGGTCGGTTTTACTGACGGGTTTTTCTCCCCGCTGTCGTCCGGCGCTCGGAGGGGGAGACCTTGACGAGGAATGAGGGGAGGTTGAGGTGAGTGGGAGGTTTGGAAGGACAAATGAAGAATGTGAGAGAGATTTTTTAACACCAAGACAATATAATTTTTCACAGGTTACTTTTAAACGTGCTGCTCTGAAATAAAGCCTCACTTACCAACAGAAATAACTTATGTTTTGTTTTTTCTCCCATTATGTGGCCTGTTTTAAATGAAAGCTGCAAGATGTTGCTTTGGGAAAATAACGACCACCTGCTGAGCAGGTCGTTGGATAAATATGATAAATTTACCACATTCCTGGAGAGAACTGTATGGTGCTTTTCTGTTTTCAGGCCAGGTGACTCTCAGATGAACGTTAGCTGTTGGAAAGGCCACAGTCTGGGAGCTGCAGGGCTAAAAGCTGCAAGTCCAAGTCGGCTACGAGACATATTGGACTTTTCAACAAACATAAACTTGGAGGTTTATGCTAACGAGACAATCGCTGAGTAATAATATTTAGTGGAAGCTATTGCTAAAGCGCTAACGCTGAAAACAATGGAAAACTGCACAATATTATATTAGCTTCCCATCTCAGTTGAACGAGGTCACATGACGCGCAGTGAGCCAATAGCATGTCTTCACCTAGCCGCCATTGGCTCGTTGTTTTTGTGTTCAACTCAATTATCTTTCTTTTTTTAGAACGATTTTTCCTTCTGAAAGTTTAGGAAATAACTAATTAAAGTAGCATTTTAGAATTTATCTGTAAAAACTGATTAGGTGAAGCTAAGTTAGCAAGACAAAGAATTAGCTCTGCTGTTAGCATATTAGCGGATTAGCAGGCGTTTGCCCTTCGCTGCTTCGATGTTTGTTTTTATCCTGATATGAAGTAATTTGTTGTGTTTAGACATAATACTTGATGAGATGATTTTTAAATCCTGAATAATTCATGAGTCAGAAATAAGTTAGTTTAGTGAAAATCTTGAGCTGCTGAGACTCAGTCTGAAGGACTGACAGACTGCAGGATCAGATCGAAGGGATGAAAGCTGAATGAAAACCCCTGCTTTCCTGGCCGAGTCCTTCTGCAGGGACTCAGAACCAGAAATGGGTGAAAAAATGTCAGAAATGCTTTGGCCTGCTGAGGGCTGCGGCGTGTTTAGGAACAGCGTGTAACAGGCGGCGGCTCGTCCCGGTTCTTGTTCAGCCTGTCAGGACCTGAATCCTGAAGCTCCAGCAGCTCAACGCCACAAAAACCAACATTTTTACTTTTCCACACACAAACTGAATCAGACAGTTTCTGAACGCATCGTCCTTCTGATCATCAAACGCTCGTCAACAAGTGCTAAGAGAGCGAGAGAATGTCTGCACACACTCTCTCTCTCTGTGTGTGTGTGTGTTGGTTTGCTGTGTGTGTGTGTGTGTGTTGGTTTGCTGTGTGTGTGTGTGTGTGTGTGTTGGTTTGTGTGTGTGTGTGTGTGTGTGTGTGTTGGTTTGCGTGTGTGTGTGTGTGTGTGTGTGTGTGTGTGTGTTTGTGTGTGTGTGTGTGTTGGTTTGCTGTGTGTGTGTCCCTGCAGCTTTGCACCCATGCAGACATGCTAACTTGTTAGCGGCTTCTCACTCCTTGTTTCCAGAAAGGGAGGTGGCATCCAGGTGGCAGCTCACGATGCACCTCTCCCTGGTCGCCGTTTACGGTCGCCGTTGGTAACAACCTCGTCATGAGAAAAGAGACACAGCAGGGAGTCTTCAGGCCACAAATAGCTCACAGCTTACCGTCTTAGTCGGATTTTATTATTAAATATTGATTCACTTCCAGCCAATGGCCTAAATTCTGATGACTTTGTTGACATTTTGATGTTTTGCTTTGTCCTAATTTTAAATTAGAACCTGCAGCAGTTTGTGTTTTGTTAAATAATAAAAAAAAGAGAATACACAAAAGCATAAATAATATAAGGAGGAAACTGTAAACATGCATGAAATTATTTCTTTAGTAAATTTGGCTAAATGTGATATTATTTGAAAGTATTAAATTGATGCTTACAAACTGATTATCCTTTTCTGGAAGCAAACAGAAAACTAAACCCAACTGATTGGAAGAGAAAAGAGAACTAAATATTTAGCTTGCTAACTAAAATATTTACCACCAAATACTTATTTTTACAAGCAGACAGTTTTCTTTAAGTATTTAAGTATCTTAACTAAATATTGGGTATAAATTTAGTAACAACTAAAGATTTTTTAACAAGCTAAATATTTAGCTTCAAAATAAATATAAAAGCTAAGTAAATATTTAATTTGAAGCTAAATATTCAGATTCTAATAATGCTAATTATAGTTGGCTAACTTTGCAAACAGCACCCCCTATAATTCTGAGTTCATCTTAATGAAACTGTTTAAGTTGTAAAATCTGCTCCAGCTTTTAATGGACTGATGTTCAGAAAGTTTGAGCTCCTCTAGTTGGTTAAATAAATATTTAGCTCTTGATTTGAAGGGTCACAAATTCATTTTTTCTCCCTCATTTTCCAGTTTTTGTTCTTGTGGAATCAGACGGATGAAGCTCAGACTGCAGTTATGAGTTAAAATCAATGTCTAACGTCGTCAGATTAATTATCTTTTCATTTGGAGCTGAGAGGAGAGAAGACCAGAGGAAGTGACGGTTCCTTCCTCTCTGTTAAATAATTACTGGGAAAGAGAAACAAACACATTAGTTTCACTCTCGCTTATAATCACTCAGCCTGTGTGAAACGACTGTAAATTAACCAGAACGAAGGTTTTCCTTTCAGAGCTCGGATCACTGATTCTCGTCCAGATTCTGTATCTGTGTCATTTTCTGTTCATTATCCACTAATATTCATTTTCATAAATCAGAATATGTCTCTTAATGAAGTTTATTTGTCAGGTAAAAACCAACTAAACGTCCCATAAACAAGTTTTCCTTCATTTGAATATCAAATCACTGAAGTTCAGAGTCTCCCTGGGCAGGAAGGAACTCCTGTAGCAGTCAGTATCGCAGCCAATCTGCAGAAGCCTCTGACTGAAGATTGTGGCAGCATGCCAGTTTCATGCTAACATGCTAACAGCTCAGTATCTGGGCAACAGAGACGATATTTCACAGTAAAACGTTCTGGATGATGTCATCAGCCATTAGCTGCTAACTAGCCATGCTAATCCACTTCCTTTGCTTTTGCTGCCTTCCTTCCGGTGTGTTTTTTATTCTGATGAATGGAAGAGACGTTTGATGCGACAGACTGGCGACCTGTCCAGGGTGACCCCGCCTCTCGCCCGGAACGCAGCTGGAGAGGAACCAGCAACTCCCGACCCCGTTAGGGAGAAGGGTGACGGAAAATGGATGGATGGATGGAAGAGACGTTTGAACTTCCTCCTTCTCTCTGCTCTTTGGCTCAGCTCTGTCAGTGTTAGCAGAGCTTCCTTAAGATGCTAATTAGCTTCTCCCAGCAGTAACACCTTGTTTCCACGGTTACACATAACAGCCGCCTGAAGGTCAAACAATAAGAGCTAAAAGTGATGTAGCTGCTCATCATCCAGAACCGGAGGGAATAAATGTCCAAAAATAAAACGGCTGAACTCAGAAGTTAAAAAACAAACGAATCAGAGCAACAGAACAAATTTATATAAGAATTATTAGTAGTAAATATTTCTCTTTCTGTAGCTCATGTGATATTGTAACATTAAAGGTTTTGAATGTCTTGGAAGCAGAAAATTACAACAAGAATGAAATGATCAGCCTGAGTAGAGCTGATCTGTATATATGATATGATATTAAATTACTGAAATAAATCAACCTGTCAATAATATTCTCATGTTTTCAGTTTGACTATATAGTCATAATATCCCTCGTTTTTGGTCCAATACGTATTTTACTGATTAGCATGTTAGCATGTCGCTATTAGCATCCTTAGCATCGCTACTTCTATTTTAGTCATTTTATATTAATATTGAGCTCTGAGAAAAATAAAACATAAAATTATGAGATTAATCAAATTTAGGAGAATTTTACGAGAATTAATTTGCACAAAATAGTTGAAGGAAAACAAGAATAAAGTTATAAAACTACTAAAACTATGACTTTATTCTCAGGATTTTATTTTCTTAGAGTGGCCCAAATACACCAAAAATGGAAATCAATTGTTAGATTTTTATCATAAATAAAAATTACTTTTCTCGTTGGAAACTTGAACATTTGATTCATTTGTAGGAAATTAAAATTATTCTGGTTTAGAAAACTGAACATACCTGCAGCTTTAACCATTTCATAAATTCAGAAACTGATTATAAACTGTTTAAAAAACCTTTAAACTCTAAATTTGAGTCCACCTGAATATGAACTAAATAAACTCTGATGCTGGATATTTTCACTCAGCTGGTGTTTTTGGTCACTAAATGGGTGAAAACGTTTAAAATCAGCCGCTGTCAGGCTGGAGGTTTGAGGTCGCTTCGTCGGCTCTGTGAGTGCCACTGATTTTCCCAGTAAATGGTTTCAGTGGTCAGCTATTATTAGCACTTTGGACCGGCGCCGGCACAATTCACCTGAGCCCCATTTTCACTTCCCCAGCAGTGCTGCAAGCCGACTGGCTCATAAGTGATGTGCAGGGCTTTTCCTGTGCAGGTGCAGCTGGTCGGACTGTGAGTCTGCAGCTTTTATTTATACGCCGTCCCGACCGCAGAGAGCAGGACGCATAAATTTAGACTGTCGCAAAGAATCTACTTTCTCTCATTTACTGGTCATGAAGCTGCAGATTAAAAACATACCTCGGCTTTAATGTTTTTACTTCAAGAAGTATAAAATATGCAACTAATGAGACGATTATTGTGATACTTAAACAATTATTCACCCTTTGGATGTTGCAAATCAAATATAATCAACAAATGTAGGTGTTTAAAGTGTAACTACAGTTTTCGATTTTTTTCAGCTAATGTGACGCTTTAGCATTAGCTTACTCTGCTAATCATGTTGGTATTGCTCTATAACTTCTGCTAAACACCATGTTGCTACATTGCAATAGAATTAGCTTCTGCTAAGCCTTCTGTTATTATAGCGCTTTAGCATTAATTTCTGCTAAGTATTGTGTTGGTACACTGCTTTAGCTTTAGCTTACAATGTTGGCATAGCGCAGTAGCTTCAGCTAATGCTAAGTACAATGTTGGTATAGTGAATTAGGTTTAGCTTCTGCTAAACACCATGTGAGTCTCTAGCTTTAGCACTAGCGCCCACTAAGAATAATATTGATGAGTGCTTTAGCATTAGCTTCCAGTAAACACCATGTTAGTGTAGCACTTTAGCATTAGCAGAACTAATGTGTATGAGCAGCGCAAGGGTTAGCACAGCTAGCATTTCAGTTAGCACCAATCTTGCCAACATTTATCCACATGACTTTCTGATTGTCTTTAGCAACATTTCCTGCAACTAAGACTTTCTTTTCAAAACTCAAAATTGGCGTTTTTGGTCTCTAAATCTCCCTTGCTCCTCATTTCTCCATCTGGCTCATAAAGATGTTTGTGACATTTCCCAGCAGCCGAGTTCTGATTGTGTAGGAAAAGCTGGTCGCTTCCTCGCAGGAATCAGCGGGAAGAGCGTGACTGGAGGACACGAGCAGAGGAAGAGCTGATAGGACTCGAACCCCTCCGGCTTGGCGCTCAGCCATGTTTACACTTGACGACAGGACGCCATGAAAGAGCGAGGAGAGGCGCGAGATAAAAGCGAAGAAGAAAGGAAGTAGAGATGAAGAGAGCGATGAAGGGAGGAGGGTGAGGAAAAGAAAAAATAGAAGAGGAAGAAGGGAGGGAAAGGTTGTTTCTAGTGGTAATAAAGTCAGATAAAGGTGTGATGTTGGGTGGAAACAGCAGCTGTGACCTTTTTAAGCCAAATGCTACAGTTTAAATTTGGGAATTATTAAAAACATCAGAAAATCACAGTTTACATCATTTTTATTTGTGAAGGCATCTGAACTAAAACGTCAAGAAATGCCACTAGGAAAAAGTGATTATTGGTAGATTTGTCCTAATCAATAGAGGCAATATGTAAATAGCAGCAACAAACATGAAGGCTGAATGTGGAACTTTAAAAACTGAAATGTTTGGTATTTCTACCAGAGTTAATCTGGAGTAATTGATGCGTGTTTGGCTGTTAGCATTACATACGTTAGCTCAAAGTGGGAGGTAACGCCTGCAGACCGGAGCACAACTTTCCAGTAATCTCCACAGAGAGCATGAATGATGCAACACGGATGACTGCAGCTCCACTGCAAGGTGTGCAGCGACGCATGTCTGTGTGGGTAAATCCCCCGGCCTGGAGGTTCATGTCTGCACTTTAGCTCTGCTGAAAGGCTAGCAGATTAACGCTGATGATTCTTTGGGCCTAAACAGCTAAAACAACACAAACAGTGAATTTTTGTTTTCTCCAAGCCTCTCATTTAGAGCAGAGTTAGCAGTTAGCTTCATTTGAAGGTTTGAACTTGAATGAGAAACTCACCTGGTTCAGTGTGTAGCTAATGCTGCTATGTTATTAATTTTCTTTATACATTAAGTATATCTCATATTTATTGTATGCAAGGACAAAAACATCCTTCAAAAAACTCAAGTGCAAATCAGTATTTTTATTTAGCTAATAGGCGTTTAGCCATAGCTAGCCTAGCTTGTTTCATTGTGCTAAAATAGTTTCGTTTCTTCATATCAGCACCAGAGAGTGGAGAACTGAAAGGGGATTTGTGGTTTTCTAATGAAACTTGTTAAATAAATCTCATTATTATTGCAGTTTTGACTTTTCCAAAGCTCTTTGTGGCCAGCTAAGCTAGGCTAAATAATGTACAACCTTGCTACGTTCATGGGTTTAATTTGTTTTGTCTTTTGAGCAACTGCAACAACAAAATCAGGACAAGGTGAAATATTTGACTTTGTACTAGGAGATGTATTTTTTGTACAAGTGAAATTGGAGAAAAAAGGAAAGCGGAGGAAAAAAGGAGGGAAAGTTTGTTTCTAGTGAAAACTTTTGTTTTTTTTGCCTTTGAAGTAGCTAATCTCAATGTTATATGGAAATGTAAGGCTAAGCCAATTAGCATTTTCCTAAACGAACTCCATAGTTAGCTTTTGTTAGCATAGCAGCAAAAAACAAACAACAAATTTTCCCCAAAACATCAAATATCAAGACAAAGCTGTTTTATTTATGAAGCTAAGACTTTAATTAGATTTTATGGGATATTTTCTCTTTAGTTATGCTAAGCTACGCTATTCCCTATCTAGTTGTGTCCTAAACGCAGTTTGCTAAAAAAAAAAAAAAAAAAAGGGCCAAATGGCTCATAATTGTTAAAATATTTATAAACCACCTGTTTTCATTTTACAAACTCACCATATTTATTGAGATATTTACCACTTAAACAAGTCAGAGGATATTAGCCAGAGATAGCTGTTCAAACGTTAAAGCGCTAAGCTAATGTCAGGTACAATTATGGAAACTGTGACTCATTTCCATACAAAATGAAAATCTGTAAATGCTATAATAAAGTATTTCATATTTAAAATTTTCAAAGGTACAGTTGTTGTTAGGCTAAGCTAGGCTAAGCTAATGGACATATTGCATCTTTATTTATATGAATTAAGCTGCAATTTTCCACATTATTGTTCCAGCAGGGCAAATTTGAAAGAAATATTTCTCAACATCTGAAAGTTTGAGCGTTTCTCCTCCGCAGGCGACTTTCCAAAACGCGAGCCAAGAAACCTGAATTATCCACCTGCTTTTGTGGCTCTGGAGCGGCTTTCTGTTGCAGGAATAACTGCTTCGCTACTGTTGATTTAAAAAGGGGAAAATGGAGAAAAAGCGAAAGCTGTTTTTTATTTTCTCTGCTAATTAAACACAGATGTCCCGGCACAATTCTCTGAGCATGTTTAACAGCACCGCTGTTTCCTGATTTACTGTCGGCCATCTTTCCACTTGTTGAGAAACCACTCGGCTCCTCCTCATCCAGCCCACTGGACTTTCTCCAGCTTTCAGAAAGCTCTCGGCTCCCCTCTTCTTGTGTGATTAAACTCACTCATATCTGTGATTGCATGAGCTGTAAGCTGGCAGGTGTCTATATGATAGAGTTTTACAAAGCCAAACACAAAACCTCCGCTGAGAGGAAAGAAGCTTAATTGAATTGTCAAACACGGATCTACCCAGAGACTCTGTCTGACAAAAACTCATCCAAAACAAACCTTGTCTGTTTCAATATCACAGCGTCTCGCTGCTTCATTCTGCGCCAACATGTCTGCCTTTCTGCTGGGCTCTGGTTCTGTTCATTAAGTCTGGGAAATCCAGGTGAAACTGAATGGAAATAAGGAATCAAGCAGATAAAAGACGGATGTTTCTGAAGGATTTAGATGCTACAATCAGATTGAAGGAAGTTTGATTTTACTGCTCATTTCTGAAACTTCTCTGGTCAAAATGCTTCTAGATATTATCTATATTTTAATTCTCCAAAATAGTGCTAGTTACTACGCTGCACTGTTTACTTTTATTTTAGTTAGTCACTACTTTTACTTGAGTAAAATTGCTCCTCTGCCCACTGGGAGTAACTTGATTGAATGAATATGTTTTAACCACAATGTTTGTTTTCTTTTGCCTGCAGTTGTTATTTACATGAATTATTTTCACTTTGGTTTTTAAAAAAACAGCCCAAATTTAAATAACTTTCCGTTTGGTTCATCTGATCATGTAATTCTTAATTATTAAATGATGTTTTGATCAGTTGCTCAGTACTTCAGTCGCCTTTTTAAAAATTACATACTTTCTTACTTGAGTTTTTTTTTTTTTTTACTAATTTTTACTTTTACTTTTTGGGTAATTTCTGGACCTCTGATTAAAATAAGTGTTGCTGCTTCAATGTGAGCACATCCTGTAAACTGGGCAGTTACTAGATGGATCAGAGCGGCTGCAGGTGTTTAGTTTACCTGCCTGTCTGCAGCCTGACTCACCTTTAGGCCGCAGCGGCGCTCAGGAAACTTCCAGAACCGTAAGTCCAGCTAGCTGGCTAGCTTTACTGAATTCAGAGTTAGCTTTGTTTTAGCATAAAATAACAACACATAATTAAATATTAAGATGAAGATGTATCGATATGTGTTTGTTTATAAATCTGAGATGTGAATTATTCAACTTTAGAGCTTTAAAACCGTTTGAAGTTTAGTGAAACGGCGGAACTTGTTGCTCAGTTAGGCTAGGCTAAGCGTTAGGCTAGGCTAACGGAACCTAGTTTTGCTAACAGTTCGCGAAAAACGGTCAAAATAATTCCATAGTTATATAAATATTTACAAGCTACCAAGAATAAAAAACATATTTATGAACTGTCCATATTTATTTAAATATTTGACATTTAAACAATAGTCAGAGGCCTTTAGCCTGAGCTATTCCTGCTAACGTTGTAGCTTTATGAGTCTATTAGTGCCATAAATCCGGTGATACCACAGAAACTATGACACATTTTTGGATGGACAGTTGAACAAATGGAAGGATTGTTGGACTTGTACAAAGTAGTTATTTTTGCAGCTTGTCGTGATTATTAATCAAAAAGCCTCGTATGTTAATATTTGTTTGCATAACAAACTTTTAGAGCTTGAAGTCCCATATAGATTCACTAACTTTATATATTTTTTTGTTTTTTGCTGCTAAAAAAAGCTAACGTAATGAAATGTGAAGGAAGCTGTGTTGATGTGTTTTCATTGATGAATCCTAAATGTTTATCTTTCAGATTTACTGTTTTTTTATTTCTGTTTTTTAATTGCTTAAGGAAATGGCTACACCTGTTGTTTTGCTAGGCTAAACTGCTTCATATCTTGTTCTGTTCTAAACACATGGCTTTCTAAAAAAATTATTTAAATAATTCATAGTTCATATTATGCTAATATTTATAAACTACCCGTCTTTATTGTAACATTTATAAAATGTTCATATTAATTTAGATATTTTGCACATAAATTATTAGCCAAGCTAATAGCTAGCTCTCATAGTACATCTTAGCTAGGTTTATGAATGCCATAAAATACCTGGTGAAATTACAGAAAATATGAGAAATTTTTGGATGGATGTTGGTATAGTTACAGCTCACTGTTATTATCCATCACAAAGATTTATGTTAATACTTGGCACAACAACAAAAGAGAAATTGAAGCTTTAAGTCTCAGCTAGCTTTACTGACTTTAAAGTTTCTGTTAGCAGTAAAAACAATTTTCAAACAATTATGTCATATAAAAAACAGTTTTGAGATGTTTTCATTTATGAATTTAACTTCAGAGTTTTAGATCTTTCAGCTTAATAATATGGCTGTTTGAACTATGCTAAGCTAGTTCTGTCTTAAGCACTTAGGTTGCTTAAAAAAAGTAAAAAATCCCAAAATCGACTCAAGTATTTACAAACTACCCATTTTGTTGAAATATCTGGGCAAAAAACAAGTTAGAGGCTATTAGCCTGAGCTAGCCCTGCTAGCGCTGTGGCAGTAAGCTAGGTTTATGAAAAAATGACAGAAATTTGACTCATTTTAGGTTGTATTGATGGACTAGCTTAGTGGTGGATGGATAAAGTGTTTCTGAAGCAGTTTTCATGCCTCAATAATCTGATTTATTTCTATTTTTTAGTCATTATTTTTGCCTCCATCCCAGTTTGCGCTTCAGAAAAGTTGAGCTAACTTTCTAACTTGTGACCAGTTCACTCCCAGATCTTTGTTTTGGTTTCCTTTTTTGCTTTTGTTCTCCTGGTTGTGATGGTGTGCAGAGATCTAAGCCACAGTTGGCTGGGCTTCACATGGGCCGGCGTGGGGGGGTTGTCAAAGGAATTGCCGCTCCGCTTATTCTTCCTCCATCACAGCGACGAAGAAGAAAAACACGAAACAAAAAGGATCGGCCTTCTTATTATCAATATTAATCTCTTTTTTTGGAAAGGCATCTGTAGGCTTTTAAAAACAGCGCATTCAAGAAAGCCATGTTTGAACTTGCTAATGTTTTCCCTCTCTCTCTGTCTACACAAACTATTCTCCCTCTTCATTCAACGTGCCATTAGCTCTCCAAGCTGTTGTTTGTTTTCCCGCTTTAATGTTCCTCTATGAACAAAACGGCAGAGAAAAAGGGCCTGAAACATGAAGCGTGCTCGGTTTTAGTGTCTGTATGCCACGCAGCGCGGTGGTTTGCTGAGGATGCCGCTGCAGAAACCTATTAGAGTCCAGATGTTCTAATTATAGAACGGCTCTGCTGCTTAATGACAGGAAACGCCCGGCGAGGTGTTTCAGCACAGAAACATGAATGAAACCGTCGAGCTCCACCTCAAGGCTGGAAATCGGATTTCCGTTTTCGGTGTCGTCCTGCTGGATACGGAGGGCTGGGGGAGGAAAACATTCTGTTTTTGTTCCTCCAGCTGTTAGAGGCGCGGCTCGGGAATCTGGGCGTGGTTCTGGTCTGTTTGGCTGAAATCACTGTTTGTCTCTTGGAGAAAATGTTTGCAGGCAAAGACACAAGCAACACTAAAAGAAGCGACATTAGCAGAGCGATAAAATTTATACAGAGGAGGATTAGTGCCCATAATCTCTGGGGTGAGATTGTAAAAATTAACAGCAATAATTTGGATTATTTAGGCTGTTATAACAGGAAAACATGAGGGTTCATATTTCAAAGTCATATTTTACAACGTTATTCATTCAATATTAGTTTACAAACTAAATATTACCAAATTAAAAATGCTGTAAATAGTTGAACTAAATATTGAACCTGGTTAAGCATTTAGTTTTCTAAAAGAACATTTAGTTTATACATTAAACATCTGTTTTTAGCTTGATAGCTAGTTAGTTTGAAGCTAAATGCTTTTTTGATTTTGAGGCTTAATATTTTGTTTGTAAATAAAATATTCAGTTCCAAACTAAAAAAACAGTTTTAGTGTGGAGTTTGTTAAAGTTTTATTTTTAAATCTATTTTTGATTTTCATTTTTTCTTTCTTTTAGAAACAAATGATCAGTAATTTAAGTGAAGCATAAAGGAAAGGGAAGATGAAAAGAGGAACTAAAACTAAAGGAGGTGGACTTCCTGTACTGGATGATGACATCACTTCCTGCTTGCTCAGCCACTCACACTCAGGGATTGTGGGTTTTAGACGTTTTAAGCAGCTTTAATAGAGATGTAATCTGATTCTTAATTCTTACTGTCTTATTTCTGTGTGTGTGTGTGTGTGTGTGTGTGTGTGTGTGTGTGTGTTCTGGATTAAACATGATCGTAGTTCAGTAAAGGTACAAGAAGCTTTTCCTCCTCCGCTTTAAATAAGACGGCTGAATTAAATGTTTGTTTCTCCGTCTGGTTTTAACGGCCATCAGATTCTCATTTCTCTGTTGCTCTAAAGTTTTAACCCCTTAAAATTCCTGCAGTTTGAGCTTTGAGTTCCTCATGCACAACATTCAGGACATGTTTTATTTTTTGTCTCATTTCAGTGTTTCAGAAAATCAAACCAGTTTAAATAAAACAATGACACTGTTTATAGATGAAATGTCAAAAACCAAAGTCATGTGTGTTTTATCAATATTGGCAGTTTTATTTTAAATACTTAATTACATATTTAAGGAATAAAGTAAATATTTAGTTGATTCTCTATTAGTTCATCACTCAGGTTAATATTCTAATCATTTAGTTAACAAACTAAATATTTAGTGACTAAGCTAACTATTCAGCTCAAAATTAAACATTTAACTCTGTTAATATTTAGCTTTAACTTTGTAATATTTACTTCGAGACTAAAAAGCTTATTTCTTTTGCTTACTGAAACTATTTAATTTGTAAACTAAATGATTATTTAGAAAGCTAAATATTTAGCTTGAGTTTGCTAACTAAATAACTATAGTTTATCTAAATGTTCATCATCAAACTAAATAAGTAAACATTTTGCTCTGAGATGAACTCTTTTACTTTGTAAAGTCAACTTTTAGTTTGAAGTTATATTGTTAGTTAAAATAAATAATTATCTATTTAGCTTGCATGTTCAATTTGTTTGGAACTAAATGTTTAGTTTGCCAAATAAATATTTAGTTTAAATTAGTAATTCATGTGGAAATATGACTAAGGAGACTAAATGACCCAAATTACTGCTGCTACGTTTTAACTTTATAAACACGTTTTGACTAAAGTGACAAAAATTTGAAAGAAAATGAGAAACAACATGAAAAATACTCAAAAGCTAAAGTTGTGAACGTCAGGACGTCATTTTGCTCTAGTTTCATTTGTTTGTTTTTGAAGACTGATGGGTTTTGTTTGGTTTGTGTTGAGGTGATGTGAAGATCTTGGAGGTTTCAGGATTAAATTAAACAACCTGACATGTTTAATTGTTGCTACGGAGCTCCAAACAGGTGCAGCGTTGCTGGTCGTCACCGCTGGCCTCATTTCTGTCAGTCAGAAACCTTTCATTACAAACGTCACCATGTTTACATCACACGGTGCCCAGCTGCGGCTTTTCAACCCACTGACACCGTTTGGACCCGGCAGGTTGGAAAGTTTGATTCTCTGGGTTAGTGGGTCAAAGTGACGCATCGTGGATTCATGAATCAGAAGAATGTGTCAAATAATAAAACAGGAATCAGTAAAACGGGTTTGGATCATTAATGGCCTACAGAAATTCAGGTTCAGTTAAGGTTTTAGTGTCTGAAACTGTTTTTTACAAACATTCTTATTGTTTTTAATCAATCAGTTTGAATTTCTTTTTAGTACAATTTGGTGTGATCATCACTTGTTTCGGGCTGTTACTAAAGAAAATATGTGTATAAAAATTAAAATGTTTAGTGGAATTAACTTTCCATAAAGCTAAAATTTTCTTGGGTTTTTTGTAAACTTTCAGTTCACAGTCTATGTTATAGTTTTGGTTTTTGTCATTCTTCAAGTAGGTAAGAATGCTCTTATTGTGAAATGGTGGAGACTGTTTACACAGTTTCCTCTCTTAATAACTTTATTTAAAATAAACATGTAGGAACAAAATACAAAATAAATATAAAAATCTATGGCATAGAAGTGGGTATCAACATGGCTGAATTTAGCGCTTTAGATTATGGTAAATATGTTGATATTGGTAGAAATAATATTAACCATTAGCGGTTTAGCATTAGCTTCCACTAAATACTGTGTTGGTATAGTGCTTAAGTTTAGCAGAACTGTTTATGATTAGCATTTTAGCATCAGTTTTTGTCAAATATTATGTTAGTATAGCAATTTTGCATTTCTGTTGCTAATGATAAGTAGCTAGGTATTAGCTACCACTAAATAACAAGTTTTTATAGCGCTTTAGAGGTGGAGGAAGTAATGTTTATGATTAGGGGCTTAGCATTAGCGTCCAGTAAACACCATGTTGGTAACGCTTAAATGTAGCACAGCTGTTTCTGATTAGGGCATTAGAATTAGCTTCTGCTAAATATTATACTGGTCTGTTGCTTTAGCATTAGCAGAACTGTTTCATTATTTTTGCTGTAGGATTAGCATAGGTAACCTGTTAGTTAGCTTCGCCCACATCTGATAACTGATTAGTTTTTGTAAATATTTCTTAATTTTGGCTGCTTCAGACCTCCATACAGGGCGTTACTTTATGACACTAACAGCTCAGGCTGTAGAACTGACTTGTTGATTTATTTTAGAACTAAATATTGTATTTATAAGTTAATATTTTTCCATGGAAGAACATGACTTTAATTTAAGCTACTGTATGAAATGAATGCATGTAACATGCTGATTTTCAGACAACAGGTTGGGTGTGTGAGTGGTAGTTTTTGGACACAGTGGTGTTTTTGTCCACTCTGATCCCCACACATGCACACATGGGCTAACTGTATTAATAGGAGTCTGTTTTGTGTCAGGCAGATCTTAATAGGATCATTGTGAGAGACATGGGGCTGTCTGTCAGTCTAAGTTCATTAACTGATGATAGATAACCTGCAGTGTGTGTGTGTGTGTGTGTGTGTGTGTGTGTGTGTGTGTGTGTGTGTGTGTGTGTGTGGGGTTTTCGGACTGTGCCTCCCTGTTTGTGGGTCTCTAGTGTAATTTATAGCCCTCAATTGGACGCCTTATCAGGTGCAGGACACATGGACGCCTCCTTCTCTCCTCCTCCTCCCATCCTTTAACTCCAACTTGGACTTCTCTCTCATTTTCCTCTCATCCATCCCCCAATCCTCACTTTTTATTACCCAGCGATGCTTTTTCATAATTGATGCTCGTTCTCTTCTGACGTCTTAAAAACTTGTCAAACTTCAGTTTTGTTTTGTGAAAACGTCTCTGCAGCCGGACTGGAGACGTTTGGGTTGATGTTAGAGAGTCGGTTCTGCTGCAGGTCCAGATGTTCAGTAAAACATCTGGACTTAAAAACTGGAGTCTGTGGGGAAACGAGAGCGTCCATGGCGTTTCCATGGTTACTGAACACATGCAGCTGGCAATAATAGGACGGTTTGTAGGTATGATAGATGAATAATATCAGATATACTGAGGCTGGATGGATGGGAATATCTGGACCATCAAAGTTTCCGATATTCCAGACTTTAATTCCAGTTGCAGCTTCCCAGACTCGATGGTTTCTGTATTCTGTAAGAACTTAAATAATTTCCTTTACTGTAATTTGAGCTAATGCTTGTCTTGTTTACATGCAGGTATGGAGGAAAGAACAAATGCAGCTTCATGGGCGAGTGGAAGTCGCTCCTCTAAGGTTTGTTTTGTTGCTTTTCTTCCAGTTTTATTAGCAATCAGAAATACTTTCAATCAGAAGCATTTGATTTGGTTTTAATAACAAATTAACGGTTTTCATGCAGAAATGTTCGGCTGTGTTTGTAAAGTTACATTGTCAAATATTAACAGGAATATTTTGGATTATTTCACCACAGAAAAATCAGGGATCCATTTTTCAGTGTTATATTTTGACCCTGTTATTAATTTATGAATGTCATAGTTTGAAACTAAATATGTAGTTACATGTAGTAAATATGGCTTCAAACCTAACATTTAGTTTGAAGCTAATTATTTAGCTAAACATTTCATTAAATATTTAAGTAACTTTTTATTTAGTTTAGTAACTAGATAGTTAGCTAACAAACAATTAAATGTTGAGCTTGCTAACATTTAGTTTTCTAATGAGTGGTTAGCTTGGAGCAAAATATTAAGTTTGAAGCTAATTATTTAGCTGGCTAACTATAGTTTGGAATTCAGAACTAACAAACTAAATATTTAGTTTATTCCTAAACACTTGGTTTGAAGCTAGGTGATTCGTTGGCTTATTAATTAGTTAGCTTCAAACTAAATATTTATGTTGCTAACTAAATATTTAGTTTGTACATAAACATTTAGTTTCGAAACTAAACATGTAGTTTAATAAAATTTCTAGCTTGTAGCTAAATACTCCCGTTCAGCTAACTTTCTGTTTAGCTAACGTCCCGTTCAGCTAACGTCCCGTTCAGCTAACTTCCTGTTCAGCTAACTTCCTGTTCTTTCTGCAGAGTTACGCCGATGGATCGCAGTTCATGGCGTCACATGACAGCCTCTCGCCTCCGTACTCAAACTCCAGGCTAACAGGTCGGCTAACTTCCTGCGTCTCTCGGTTTGTCGTCCGTCAGGCGCGGATCGGCTGCTTAGTTTTGGCTGTTTGTGTCTGCGAGTGGAGAAACGCCAGCCGGCGTCTGCTCGTTTACCCATGATGCTCTCTGCCTCTGGCGCCAGTTGTGAGCAAATGGCCACTGACACAGATAATCTGCCTCACACACACAGCAGAGCCTAATTACCTTTGACTGGATGCATCAACAATGGAAGACGCTCTCTGACTCTACCTGCCGCCTTTCTGCTTTTCGCTGCTTTGATCCGAAATGTTTCATCTGTTTCATTCATACTGAACAAACATTTTTATTTAAAAACAAAAAAATATCCACTGTTTGGTTGATACATTAGATCATATATATAGTCGTTACACAGCGTCACATATTTTAGCATTTATTTGGGTTAAAAGCTGCTTTATCTTAAGTTTTTTAATGAAAAGTTTAGTGGAAGAAAAAGATATGTTGGGGGTGGGAGGATTTGTATTTCAGTTAATTTTCTAAAATTTATATTAATTATTGATTCAATTAATATTTTTGTTTTCTATAACTAGTTGATGTACTTTTACTGAAGTAAATTAATTTAAGGGATTTAAGTGATGAAGTTGAAATCCACATATAGATCAATTAGTCACATTTTGAGTGTTTATTTCTGTTAAATGCTGTTGCAGCTACATGTTCTGATGGAAAGTTTAGTGGAAGGAAAAAGTGTGTTGCAGGAAAAAATTCACATACTTATTTGGAATTTTATTAATTATTGAAACGGTGAATATTGTTATTAATTGTTATCTATTAATAATTACTTTCAATACAGAAAGTGAAACCAAATATAGATACACGAAGGAGTCACATTTTGAGGATTTATTCTGTTACGTTCTGCTGTATCTAAGCACTTTCATGGAAAGTTTAGTGGAAGAAGTTTGGTTGAGGTGGCTCAGAGCTCCATGTCATCTTCTGCTGTTGTTCCACTTTATCTTTTATTCTTGTTTTTATTCTCCAGTGAGTCATGGAGCCTGCAAACGCTGACAAAAGTACCAGTATCTGCTTTCATGATCATGATAAATTATAAACAACCTGCTCTTTGGGTAATTCATACATATTTCTAGGTATATAATTGCCTTTGTGGCTATAAATTGGTGAATATTTAAATGTTTGTAAGTAAATTAGCTAAACAAAGGGACCAGTAGATGATATTTTCTTTAGTTTATTTTGTGGAGTTTAATCCTAATCCAGTCAAAGCTGCTGGTGGAGCAGCAGGAGTGATCCATTGTGAGCTGGATGTGTTGTGACAGCGTTGTGATTACGGTTTGTGACTCAGAAAGGGAAATATCAGATTCTTCATCTGCAGCCGCGAAGCCGCAAATTTACTGTTTTGATGCTAACGCTAAGAGACGGAGAAAGCCGGCGAAAAGCAGCACACAGAAACATTTTCCCCGTCTTCCTCTGGATGTTTGGATTCACACAACCAGATCACTAAACGATGGTAAAACCACTTCCTGTTGCTATGGAAACTACTACATATGTAGAAAACGTTAACGCTTCGCGCTCATTGCTAGCGCAGCCCGCCTAACGCAGTGATTCCCAATGGAAAAGTTCAAAATGAGATACTATTTCCACAGACTGGCCTTTATTAAGATGAAACCAACAAGATAAACGATACATAGATACCAACCTATGGTGAACATCAACCTTATTAGCATCATCCTGTAGCATCGTGCTAACAATGCAACAGGAGCATCATCCACTCTGGCCTCCAACGCTCTGTGGTTGCGATGGTAACCTGGTTGTGTCTCCTCTGTCTCCTTCCCTTGTGCACAGAAAAAGCCTTGTTTTTACTCATTTTGCCAACTTGTTGGGTTTATTTTTAGCGAGCGACTTGGAGTCAGAGGCAGAGAGAAGCGGGTCAACAGAAACATGTTTCAGATGATAAGAGTGACATAAATAAGATTAGTTAGTTATTGTTTTGCTACCAAATAACCTGGATTTGGAGGCCTGGCTTAACAAACATGTTGTTTGTAGCATGATAATTGTAAAGAACCTCTGTAAACTAGACAAAAATCACTATAAATACTAAGAAAGCTAAACAAATGATCTCTCAAGTCCGTTGGGGTCACTTTATGTTTGTGTGTTTGATTTTTAATTTTGCAGATTTCTGACCTCATTTCTAGTTTATCGTTTGGTGAATTTTGCGGCGGATAAAATGAATGATTTGTTCCACAGCTCTGAAAGCTCTCTGGTGAAACTAAACCAAGGGATTTTGCAGTTTTACCGTCTATTGCGAACATCACTCTGGAGTTATTTCCGTGCTTGAACTATTGCCTTTGATAATCCCTTTCATTTAGTAGTAAATGACAGTTGTCTGTTTGGATTATATGCAGAGTAAACCCTAAAAGGAAGCCACAGTTCAGAGTTAAATAAACCCAACCTGAACATGTTAAGTGTGAAGCTGTCTTTCTGTCCCCCTCCCTCCTTTGTAACCTTGTGTGTCGTCTTTAAACCGACCCCCCGTGCAGATTAGAGTGATGTTATGCTCTAGATAATCAGCGGAGGGATTAGTGTCATCTGAGCGACCCCACTAGATTAATCTGTAGCTACACACACACACGTTCAGTGATCTAGCAATGAGAGGATGTGTGTGAGGGAGGTGATGTTTCTGTTCAGGCACGCAGGTCATTGAGTCAGTGGTGACGTCTCTGTGGTTTAAATCTGGTTTTTCAGTGTGATGGTTGGCATTTCTTATACTTTAGGGTGTTTAGCGCCATCATCCTGACCACTAACTGTCACAAAACAAAACGGGTTCAGTGGCTTCAGCTCACAAAATAATGGTTAAATATATAAAATGTTTGCTCAACTTGTCTTGTTTTTCTGTATTTTTTACTCTAATAAGCTGTTAGCATGATTCTGATCAGCTGTTAGCATGATTCTGATCAGCTGTTAGCATGATTCTGATCAGCTGTTAGCATGATTCTGATCAGCTGTTAGCATGATTGACTCGTTTATACCTTAGCTCCCAGTAGGTGTTAGCTGTTAAATTATTCTGAATAGCTGTTAGCGTGTTTAACTGTTGGCTGCTTTAACAACTAACGATTATTGTTGGCATAACCTCAGTGGTCGTTAGCCCATTTCTAAGTGGATGTTAGCTTAGTTTCCAATAGTTTTTAGCATGATGAGCTACTGTTTAAGGTCATGGTAGCTGTTAGCTTAGCTCTCAGAGACTGTTAGTTTGAGTTAGTGAGCTGCTAGCTTGACTCTGCAGATTTAAGGTGGACTTTGAGTCATCCTTAAAGCTTGTCAGTGTTTCTGTTAGCTTTAGCCTGACAAGCTGCTAGTTTGGTTTCATAAATCTGATTTGTTGGTCCGAGAATCAGAGCGTTTCACAGTTTGCCATCAATTTTTGTTGAGAAAAAAATGGTCAATAAAATTGTATTGATGAGTGTTGATATGAATGATGCTCCGTAATTCCAGCTTTGTTTCTTTAGCGGCTGATTGAAACCTTCGTCCTCATTTGTTCTGATTGTTGTTTCACATTTTCACAAAAGGAGAAGCTGCGCATGTACCTGACGATGTGGCGCCCCTCCTGCTGTTGGTGCTGAAACGCCGTCTGTCTGACCTCTGTGCGACCTTATTAATGAGTGTTGAGCCATGAGGCCGGACCCCCTCTGAGGAGGTCACATCTGGACACTTTATTTAGAACTACATATATCTGTCTCTCTTTTTATCGCTCTCACCCTGAAACGTTTCTGCTTTTCTCTTCCATCTTCTTTTCCAACCTGAGCCGTCGCTTTCCTCCATTTCTTGTGTTTTTGAGTCGTTAACATCGAGTGTTTGTCCTCTTCTTATCTCCGTCTCCTCGTCTCGGTGTCCTTCTCCACCCCAGGAGCTCATCACTGCGGCTGGGTGTCGCGCCTCGGTTTTCCCCTTTGGCACCACGCTGTCCCAATGTGCTGCTTTCAGCTGCTTCTGCTCTGACTGTTCAAACAAAGACAAGAAACAACCTGAACCAAAAACATGAACTAAAGTACGCAAAACTTTGATATTCCACTAATGTCAAAAGAACAGTTTATTCAAAAGAATAAGAAACTCAATTTAAATAAGTTTGGTTATGCAATAAGTTGTTAAAAAACACCATCTGCCTACCACTTCCTGTTACGTGATAGTTTTTAAATTTGTGTTTCTATTTAATTTCACTCATTAAACTCAGTAGGCAGGATTGGATGCGATCCTGTCATCTGATTGGCTGCTTCAAACAGGAAGTCAAGTTAACTTCTTTCAATTTTGCTATGACTCTGTGCAGGATTATCTTTATTAATAGTAATTAATACTTCTGTTTACTTCCAGTTTTAATAAGCTAATGTGCATTGAAATAAGTACATCACATATTATTTTGTAATTAAGTTGGCACTCTTTGCTCTCCGTAATGGCTATGTTACCATTTTCTCATAAAAATCAACACATGATTACCTTACTGGAAGGAAACCATTTTCTGACAGTAAAATGGGCTTTTATTACTACAAAAAATATAAACATATGGGACTACAGCAATACCAAAACTGTATTCCAATTAAAAAAACAGAGTTCTTACTAAATGTGACATTCATTCAAAGAAACTTTGTAAACTGAGTTTAGAGGAGACAGATTTTTTCCTCCCTGGATGTTTTTGCGGTTCTTCTGGGCTGATTGGCGTTGCCTCCGTCTCTCTGTTCTCCGTGTTTTCAGTGGAAGTCGTAAATTGATTAGCGCTGCACTGACTTGCCTGCATTAACGGGGCGCACTTTGTGAGCCGCTGCGGAGTATTTAGCGTATTATTGTTTTGAAGGGGCCGTGCATCACGTGTAAATGATCTGCTGTAATTAGATCTGACACGGTAATAATGGCTCTCGTCAAGACGAGAGGCGGAAACAGAGACGACTTTACCAGTTTCACCTTCTGCTCCCAGAAAGTCTCACTCTGACGAGTTCACTGGACGCGGCGCAGCAGCTCACCGGATTACACCTGCTTTCAGTGATTCAACAGAAATGTTCGTTTTGTGAAGAGAAAAGCAGAAAAAACAGGAAGTAGAGAGAAAAGTTTGAATTCATGGATAAATTTCTCTTTTTATTTTAAAAATTAAAAGGAAAATCTGCAGTTCTGATGCTGCTGAGAATTAGTGAAGGCGGCTTGAAATATGGTTTATCCTGACATTTAAAGGGCCCGTTTCTGTCCAGTGTCGGTTCTGACCCGTTTAATTGTATTTAAGTGAAATCAGTTATTTTACTGGTAGCTTAACCTCACAGCAGCTGTTGCAACACATTTATGTTTTTACTAATTTTCTTCATTTTGTGACTTATTTTCTTGTAAAGGTTGGTTAAGATTTAATGTTATGATTTTATTCTGGAAATATTACGGCTTCCTCTGGGATATTAAGATTTGCTTTCTCATTATTACAACAATTCTGGTAATTTAACTTCCTGGTAACATTTTTCTATTTGTTGTTCTTCTGATTTCACAACTTTATTCCAATAATGTCACGACTTTATTCTCATGTCAAGTTAATGTACATCCACATCCGTTATCCCTCCATTCTCTCCTTCCATCCCTCCATTATTCCTCTATCCCTCCGTTTCTCCTTTCCTCCGTTTCTCCGTTCTCTCCCTTTATCCCTCCGTTCCTCTTTCCCTCCGTTCCTCCTTTCCTCCATTCCTCCGTTCTCTCCATCCTGTCATCCGTCCAGATGAGTCCCTCAGAGACCGAGCTCAGGTCACTCATGTTGCTCTGTGTGTTTTCTTCATGCTTCCCTCTCTCTCTGTGTGTGTGTCCTTTATCTTCCCATCTCTTCACGGCTCTGCTGTTATGTGTATGTACAGCAGTGTGTGTGTGTGTGTGTGTGTGTGTGTGTGTGTGTGTGTGTGTGTGTGTGTGGAACCCATTGGCCAGCCCGCTTGTGGTGTGTGTGTGTGTGTGTGTGTGTGTGTGTGTGTGTGGTGAGAGTGATAGAGATGTGCAGCATTAAGCAGTGTGTTTATTGTGAACGAGGGAGAGAGAAAGAGCTCCTCAGTTGTAACTGTGACACCCAGAGGCCAGAGATGAACCGGATTCTGTCATCTGAGAGACGAACTGGGAATCTGAGCAAACTGGGAACCAGAACTGGGAACCAGAACTGGGAACCAGAACTGGGAACCAGAACTGGGAACCAGCGATTCATTCAGTGACAGAGACAGAACCATTCATGGGTTCATTTAGTGACGCATACAGGGACGAATGCATGGATTTATTTATGCTGTTGCAGCTTCATGTCACAGAGAGACGGATTCCAAAACTGCAGAAGATTCACTGTATTCACTTTGTATCAGATTTTCAAAATAAAAGCTTTAAGTGGTAAAAATGTTTGGGCCAGAGTGAGAAAAAAAATGTTTTCATTACAAGAATCAAATCGTAAAATAGTTATCATGATAAACTTCATATTATGAGAATAAAGCTAAAATAAAGCAGTGTGTTCATTGAAAGAAGTAATAATACAAGAATATATTAGCATTTTAATATTGGGATATAAACCAGAACTTAGATGATTTTTTATTGCTTTCTGAAGTCAAATCAGATGAAACTTGTCATGTTTGAGGTTTTCTAGAATCACCAAAGTTATTTCTGTTTGCTAAACGCCGGGTGACGTAGTGAAAACATTATTTATTGATTTTATTTTGAGGTTCGTTGGTCACGTTTTGTCGTTATCGGGGATAATTGTTCATTTGTGTGACTGCAGTCAAACCTTCTGGATGAATAAATAAATAAATCTGACAGATTCTTTCTCCCAGTTTTGTGGCTTTTATCAAATATAAATAATTTTATTAATTTTAACTGACCTGAAATGTGAGACGTTTTGTTTAACTATAAAAAATTAGAGAAAAAAAATCCAAGTTAGTTTAGATCATTTTCCTAACTGATGCCATGTTCTCCTGTCTTTCCTCTTTTGATGAAAATGTGTCAGCTCATTGTTTTGATTCAGTGACACAAATAAAGGCAGGAGTGATGAGGATGATGAGGATGATGATGATTCAGATATTTTAATTGGTTTTAGTAATTCTGATATTTCAGGTGTATTTTAATATTCTGGCTCCAATGTCATTTAGAAATGTCATTCTAAAGCTCTAAAAAATACTAAAAACTTTTGTTTTCAGTAGATGAGCAGGTCTGGGCTACAATGTGGAGATAAATGTGACAGAAAGAAAAGCAGGTAGAAACTAAGACGGAGAGACAGATTAGGAGCGAAAGACGGGAAAAGAGTCGTTTATTTGAAACGAAGCCAACTGATAATTAATGCCTCTGACATCACAGTGTTCTAATTAAGCCTGGCATTCATTAAGCCGTGTGTGTGTCTGTTTCTGTGTGTGTGTGTGTGTGTGTTAGGGGGTGTCCGCTACCAGGTTTTAGAAAGGGGGATATGTTTATTTTTTTCAAACAATAGAAAATCAGAAGTGGAAGAAACAACAGAAGTTTGGACTTGGCAGTTCGATGGTGAACAAAGTTGTTGAAAGTTTGCTACTAGTGTTAGCCACACATGGCTTATTGTACAAGTATCAAGATGGCTGAATTTCCTAGAAAAACACCCAGTTGTCTTTGATTAAACAGGAGCCTGTAAATGTGTGGTCCATTAGTTTGTTTTATAATTAAAGAGTTGATGCTGCAATTATAAAACATCTTCATAAACTTGATGAGAGCTAACTGGCTAAGCTGCCATGTAGCGACTCACTAGCTAGTCTAAAATTAGCTTACATTTGCTCTGATTACTACGGATAACGGGGTTAATGTGTGATTGGTAGCTAATTGGCTAGGCTAACAGGTTTTTATTTACCAGGCTAAGCTAACACTTTAAACATAACAGATTATAAAAAAAATGAACTTGCATATAATTTCTGAAAATCTAGATCAAACAATTACTGCTAACTGGGTTGTAACTATAGGTTACAGCTCAATGAATAAGCTAGCACATGATGGCTAAAGGGTTATGCCATCATGTAATAGTTAATGTACTAGCTTAAGTGATGTTAGCTAACTGACTATTGGATTATGTCTTATTGGCTAGCCTAACAGATATAATACTGCTGCCTAGATTTTGTTTTAAAACTGTTTAGTATTTTTAATGTCGTTTATAATAGGCTAGGCTAGTAGCTAATGTAAAACATGACTGCCATCAGAGTAAGCTGAAGCTGTACATTTAAGGTGCTAGCCCAACAAATGCAGTGTAGTTGCTTTAAGTTGTTTAGTTTTAAAGATAAACTTGATGTTGGTTTTAACTGGTTAGGCTAATATTTTAAAGCTCTCTGCCTTTTTAAAAATTGTTCATTTAGCTATAGCTAATGAGCAAGACTAAAAGGCCAAAGCTATCTTACTATGTTAAGACATGATAACCAGCTTAATAAGCTAAAACATTACATCGAAGTTACTAGCCCAACGCATTTTAAATATCAGTTTTGGGCTTGGCTAACCGCTCAAAGCTAACTTTCTTGGTGAAGATGTGATTGCAAACCAACAACAGGCTAAAACTTTTAAATTTTAATAATAAATAATTACAATTTAAAAGTCAATTTAAGAATCAATTGTTGTTAAACCCAGAAGATCCGGAGAGCCAGAAATTCAAGATTAGAGTGGAAATGTGGAGACTGACGAAGTTTAGTGGCTTTTAAATGACAACTGTTGGAGAAAATCATAAAGCAGCATGAAGTTATGATGAAGTTTGATGAGGTACCCATAAAGTTCACTGTGGGATGCAAATAGTTAACATTAATTAGTTGAGTGAAACAGCCCTGAAATTGAAGGAGCCACTCTGGTTTAGAGTTAAATTACAATCAACTAGATGATCAATAAGAAATAAATCTATAGATAATTTAGAGTAAAAAACAAACTTTCACTGTGTTGAAAGTAAAGGGCAAACAAAAAGTAAATCTGAGTGGAGTCAGCAGTGACGGGTTCACCAGGAGATGCAGGGGTACCGGATAAAAAGTAAAGTTTTGGGATCTGTATCCATTTTTTTGATCGGAGGATTTTCAGATTGCTAATTAGGCATGGAGGGCTAGCCATCGACAGCTGCATTCATCATCATAAAACGTAATAATTAATGACATTCCAACAAAGAAAAATATGCAAATGAGCTCCCCTCATTAGCATTTTCATATTCAGCTCCCATAATGCTTTTGCTGACAAGGTTGTAATTAATGAAAATTCATGTCTCTTAGCTGAGGTCTAGATTGGATCGCATTCATTCGCAATCCCCCAAACGAGAAGTGGAGGGTAAAAAAATAAAAACCACGGCGGGGATCTCTGCCAAGTTTTTAGTGAGACGAGCGGGAGGGGGCGGGGGGCGAGGAAAATGGAGGTGGAGGAAGGCAGATGGCAAAGAGACGAGGAAACGGAGAGAGAGACGCAGAAAGTTACGCTACAGCACAGACAGGAAGACAGGAACTGTAAGAAAGAAAAACATTGTGATGTAACGTTACAAAATCACGGTTTGTGACAATGTCACTACAATAATCTAATTTCTGCAACATTGTTGCAAATATTTGAATTATTATTATTATTGTAGTTACATTGTTACAAAAAATAGAATTCTTCCAAAAACGTAAAATTAATTTGTAACAATTTTTTGTGCATTCCTCCTTAAAATGTTTCTGCATCTGGGTTGATATTAATAGTGATAATTATTCATATTTTATAAGAATTGTTATTTTGATATAATATGTTTATGGTCTCATCACTTCAGTTTAATAATACATAATAAAACTACGAAAAGCTTTTTAAGTTCAAAACATTTCTGACTTATTATGATTTGTGCTTCATAAATGCCAATATTTTTATATATATGCCACAGTCCTATAAAATAATACAAGTATAATAAAAAAATATAAATAAAATACACTGAATAAGATTAAGTTCAACTTATTGATTTTAATGGTTTGATCAGATTTAATATTCTGATAATATTAATGATTAATTCTTACATTATTCCAACTTTATTGTCACATCAAGGCTGAAAATTTTAAAGCTGCTTTTGACTCATAACTGGAACATTAATCAAAGTATTTGATATGTATTTGATATGTATTGATTAGTTTGATAAAACGTAATGTTTGTTTCACAATGTTTTTATATTTTTTATGATTTTGAGCACTTTGAATTAATACTAATAAACTTTGATTTTGATTTATTCTTGTAAAAACAACTTTTGGAAAACACAAAACCCAAAACTGATATTTATATTTTATTGTACTTGGGCATTTTGATGGCAATTTCCATAAAAATACAAGAACATTTCTGAGTTTGAAAAGTTAAAAATTTGGTCGTTAAAAAAAATAAAAAACTCAGAAATTTTGAGCTTTTGAACTCAGAAATTTGCTACAAAATATTGGAAATTTTTTTATTTTTTTGCTTTTCAAACTTGGAAGATCTCCAAAAGATGAAAATGTATGACGGTTTTTGATTTTTTTCTAGCAAATAACTGAATTTTCAAGTTAGAAATTCCCTTGTTATATTCTAGAAAATTTGTGAAGTTAATTTTAAAATTTGTGAGTGTTTTGGATGAAATGTACAGACAAGATGGCCGCCCTGTGCGTGCTGACATCACTGCTTCCCGAAAACCCACAGAGCTGCAGTGGTGGGAAAAATCCAGATTTTTCTGGACTGAGAATCTGATGAGCAGATGAAACGTTTTCATCCAGAATGTGCTCAGCGATCCGGATCGTTCGTACGGGTCGCGGTTCCCCGGCCCGTCGCTCCGATCCGGACCGGACCGGTACGGGTCTGGAACAGAGGGGGGCAGCATCACCCTGAAGCAGGGGCTGGTCAGAAAGCAGCCAGACGGGCCGGAACCAGAACCTGCAGAACCTGTAATGATAATAATATTTATCTTGTTGGTCTCAGGGTTTCACAGCCTGCAGAGCTTCTGATTGGATCGACTTTAATGTTGCTTTTT
The DNA here is from genome assembly GCA_922788865.1 of Poeciliopsis turneri. Taxonomy (NCBI): domain Eukaryota; kingdom Metazoa; phylum Chordata; class Actinopteri; order Cyprinodontiformes; family Poeciliidae; genus Poeciliopsis; species Poeciliopsis turneri. Next base: position 262,413 of record CAKLNU010000292.1, on the reverse strand, counting down.
ATATTAATGGAGTGGTGAACATGAGGCCACATAAAGCAGATCTGTTCTCTCTCTCTGTGTAACTCTGTGTGTGTGTGTGTGTGTGTGTGTGTGTGTGTGTGTGTGTGAAGTGTTGGCAGCAGATAGCGGTTGCCCCCTGGGCTTTGCCAACGTGGCGCTGCCCCCTCTGCAGCAGCATGGCACAGCCTCCGTCTTTGTTGTGAAGCTGGCGCTTTCTCTCTCTCTTTCTGGGTTGTTTTCTTTTCTGCATGTTATCAAAAATACAACCAACATTTATTTCAAAGAACATTCTGCATTTTTAACACTGGATTCATTTTGTTTTAATACAGAAAAGTTGCATTTAAGGGTAGAAAAGCAGATTTGTTTTAAAAGAATGAAACGTTAAATCTCATTTTGTGGAGGAAAATGTTTATGATCTAAAATCAGCATCATGTTTTCACTGGATTATGTAACTGATGAATGTCGGAGATAAATTCATTCAAATGAAATCAGAGGAACAAAAATGTCTTTTGTTTTTATAAATTCAGATTTTGAAGGATTCAGGAACTTTATGGTCTCATTCGTCCAGGATGATAACCAGCTTTATTTTGGTACCTAAATGGACAAATATTGCTTGAAACTTGTTTTTGGCATTTTAGACTTTCTATCCTGATGACAATAATAATAATAATAATAATAAACGATTAAACTTTGAGTTTAATTAGATAAAAGAACCTAAAATAATCATCAGATATAATTTATGCTTCAAAACAAATAATCCTGGAGTTTATATCAAAAACAATCCTCTGATGGAAACATATTTACATATTTTATCAGTGGGATTATAACAGGATTCAGAGTTTGGGATCATTTCTAATCTTGACAGAAATATCTACGTTTTGACGCATAACTCATGACTGCTGATGAAAATACAAACATCACAACCGTTAAAAGTAAAAATAAAATTCTTAGAAAGGCTTCAAACTCAGCTGAACATTTAAAACGCTACGAAACATAAACTGGGATTAATTAAACCAATTCCAGTCCGACTTTCTGTCAGCTGCTTAGGAATTGAACAATATTTCAACATTGAAAACATGTTGAAATATTGTTTTCAATATTTCAACATGTTATGGAAAACATAAAAACTTTAAATGGCAGAAATTTGTCTGGTATTTTAAAAAAGATTAAATAAACACAAATACTTACATTTAATTTAAATCAAGATTCATTTTCAGTTTTCACTGGAAATCAAGTATGAAATATTTACTGCAGAGTAAATATTTTAGGAAGTAAATAAAGTAAAGAAAGCTAAATTATCTCAGAAAAAAGGAGATAAAATAAGGTTTATATGGTGAAACATGGCAGAGGGATAATTTAGCAACAGGCTGGAAGAAAAGTTTAAAATGCTCTTAGTTCCTTCATAAAGTGAATCGTTAGTGAATAATGAGGAAACGTTGCTTTGGTGTTTTTCTGCACCTGCATCAGCAGCGGCTGCAAAAATCAGATAAACATCAAAGCTTCATTCAAACATAAATAAAATGTGAAAACTTTTATTAGAGAAAACATAAAAAAACACAAAAGTTTTTGCTTTAAGAAAACATGAAAGCTTTTCTGAACAGAATATAAAGTAAAGGTGAAGCTGCGTTGGCAGCAGTGTGAGTCGAGGTGTTCTCTTTGCGGTTTCGTCTAAACTGAACATGTTTATATTGTGTTAACAGATGTTTCCTGTGGTAAGCTTTTAGGTAACAGACTCACCATCTCTGTGTGTGTGTGTGTGTGTGTGTGTGTGTGTGTGTGTGTGTGTGTGTGTGTGTCTGTGTGTGTGTGTGCGCGGTGACACCAAGCAGGAGGGGAAAAGGCATTTTTTGGTTTCATTGTAACTGCTGTCACTTCGTACAGCTGAAAGTGTGTTTGTTAAATATTGCAGCTTTTGCTTCTCTGATTGGCTGAGGAGCAAATTTATGGTTTTCAGTCGACACTGAAGGAATTTTACTGTCAAAATGTGGAGAAATTAAAGACACAATTTCACCCAGTAACTCAAAAAATACCTGCATTTGTTGAACTCATGAACCATTTGAAGTTTTTATTGGCAAAGTTATTATAATTTTTTAAAATAATGGCAGAATTAATGAGCTGCTCCTATAATTTTAGACGGTTTATTACTGGATGAAAATACCAGCAGGCCTAAAGAAAATCATTTTTAAAAAGTGGAATCACCGTAAATGCTGCAGTTTTATTTTATTTCGTGTTCTTCTACTCAACAGTAAACCAAGCAGAAACTATCTTCACTAAAAATCGATCAAATTTGATTTTGTACGACGGGATTATTGAATAATTAGAGGATTATTATTTTGGTTATTGTTTCTGTCTCAATTGAAGAAAACTGGAGAAATATTTCATCTTTGACACTGACTGCTACAGCCCCACATCACCACTCTGCCACCACCGTGCTTCACTGCAGAAATGATCTGAAACGTTTCAGAAACATTTCTTAATATTAATGAAAAAATACTAATTCCACTTATAATAACTTGTTTTAGGTGAATAATCGGCCAGTGGTACTGGAATATCAGTTTTTCATCAATATTAAGGATTTATTGACTTAAAACAAACTGTCACAATAAATCAATGATTCATATGATCAATTAAAAGAAGGTCAATAATGTTAATTTGGAATTTTTATATTTTCTGTTTTCTGGATGATGACAGTCTTCAGTTTGATGTTTTGGTCTCAACTAGCTTCTTTTTTTGAAGAGACTTTATGTTTCATTTTATTTGTTTTGTTTAATTATTTTGGATATTTAAAATGTCTCCCAGTTCTAGTGTTAAAATATTTATTATTCTTTAAAGTTTATTGACCTTTGGAAATGAGTTCAGTTATTTTAGCTGGAAATATTATCGTTTATTGTGATGAGTTCTGGGACAGTTTATCGTCCAGCTTCCGTAGATATTGTAGGTTATATTTTTATTATTTGCGCCATAATTTTTTTTTTGCAGCGTTTTGCAGTAATAATAATGAATCTGTTTGCAGGATCGTTTCTTTAAGTCTGGATTTGCTGCAGGAACATCTGAGTATTTCAGGTTGTTACTTACATAAAGCAGAAAGCAGAATGTAGATTAAGAACTCACACCTCAGTCGTAACGCTCTACATCCTCCCTCCTCTTCCTCGCTCTCTCTCTCCCCCTGACGGTAGCCTCGTTCGCCCTCCTCTCTGGCTCGCTCCGTCTCTGTACCATATGGCGTAGCATGGTACATTTAGCTTGTCAGTGATAATGGATGACCATGGAAGCCCAGTTTTGCTTTAAGCGCTAGCTTGCTCCTTGCTGACTCTCTCTCTCTCTCTGTGTGTGTGTGTGTATGTGTGTGTGTGTGCGTGTGTGTGTGTGTGTGTGTATGTGTTGGATGATGATGCTTTCGGCTGTAGGATGAGGGATCATGAAGCTGACATTCACTTAACACACACTCTGACACACACGCAGTAACGTGAGGTTTGCTGGTGTTGATCCACTGCTGAGACGAATCTGATTGGCTGTCAGGAGGAGATCCTGATTTCAGTTTTTCTGGACCGATTCCTCAGGTGGTTACCACCTAAATAAATGACAATATTCCCCCCCAAAAATCTGAAAAAACTCTTATTTTATTATTTTAAGTGTGAAATAATAGGCAGGGCTGGATTTATGAGGATTGGGGCCCCTGGGCTGGAAACATTTTGGTGCCCAATCCACTAAAGAAAAGTTATTTTGCCAATTCAAATATACATAAACTAAATTTAAGGTTTAACACACTTTGCTATAACTATCATTTTGAAATACTTGAGTACATTATTACAACTCACCCGGTTATGGCTTTTAGATAAAGTATAATTCTTAGAGACAGGTCTAATCACAGAAAATAAAAAAGTTATGCTTATTGACAATTTATGTTTTTTTTGGCTCACATCTTCTTTTTAATTTTTTGCGCACATAGTTTTGTGTAGATAATTTACGACCCCAAAGCGACTTGGATGCGCAGAAGAACGTAAACATCTAATAAAATACTTTTTAGCTTTTGATTAGCTTGCTAGCTTAGCTCACTTGCTAATGTCCGGTACTATAAATTCATAGAAAAGTTTTGTTCAGTGGGTCAAAGAGTCCAAAATGTACTGAAGTTAATAAAATATAACTGTTTTTCAGGAAGCAGATTTATTTCTATCATTTCATAAAATTGTTGCTGACATTGTAGCTTAGCTTAGCTGCTAATGACGCCAACGTTAATTCAGAAGTTGTAAACGTCGAGGCTTTTCTGAAAGTGTTTCACCAGCATGGCATCTTGTTAGATAGGGAGGCAGCCGTCTTCTTCTACTGGTTTTATATTAGTACTTGGTGCATTACTGCCCCCTGCAGGATGTTTCCTTTATTTCTTATTGTCTAAAATGGGACACAAACTTTTTGGTGGTTATTTCGTTTGGAAAATATTAGGCAGTGAAAAGTAAATTTCAATGAAATTATGTTGAACTTTGGAGGTGATAATCTTCTTTTTGGGTGGAATTAATTATTTATTGTAATTTTTTAGGAGTGTTAATTGGGGTTTATTAAATAAATAAAACCTCAACATTTTCTCTGTCTTTTTTGCTCTCATTTGCACCAAAAGTATTTAATTAAATGTGTGAAAAAAAGTTGTAGGGTAAAATAGTATCAATAAAACTGATTAAATTAATTAGCAACAAAATTACTTCACCAAATTTAGGAATGAAAAACTCAAACCAAAGCAGCTGAGGGCGAAAAAATCCAGTTTCTCTCTCAGATTTGGTTTCTTTGCGTAACGCTGCTGTTGGTTGGTTCCTATGGCAGCAGACGAGGGTAAATTAGTCGCTTCTCTTTTCTTTTTCTCATGTTTCCACGACTTAGCCAGGAGAAAGCAGAGGTCACGACCCCTGCTGGCACGCTGTGAATGGGAAGGGAGCTGAAAAAGAGCTGGGAGAAGCATGCTGGTGCTGCTAAAACCGGCCCGGATCCCAGCCGCTCTAACAAAGCAGTGTGATACCGCCGCCGTGCATCACCTAATACAATCACTTCTTATTCCAAATTTCCCTTTTTTTCTCGTCTTTTAGCGGTTTGTGCATGTGCGGCTTGGCGATGGATCGTTTCCAGAGTGTGAAACAAATCAACGAGTTATCAGCAGGTGGGACTGGGAAAGGTGGCGACCGGCAGAAAACAGACTGAGAAAAGGTCAGGAGAAAGATCGCAACTGTAGCCGAGATAAACACAGGCATTGTTAGTCTCACGTTTTAGGAAAAAACAGTCACTTCTTGGTTTAAAAAGATCAGAAAATATGAAAATTAAAATGCAAAATTATTATTTTTTCCATTTATTTTCCTAAACGCACCAATTGGATGTTAATATTATTTACTTTTTAGGCTGTTTTTAATAAAAAGAACAACTTTTATTGTCATTTTTCCATTTTTGGTCTATAAAGTTTAATTTAAGGGGCTTATTCTCAATAAAATATCAAAATTAAAATGGTAAATTATTTCTTTATCCATGTATTTTCCTAAACACACCAGCTGGATGGTAATATATACTTTTTGGGTTATTTTGAATTTTAAAAAATAAATTTTATTGTCCAAGTTTATGCACAAAAACAAGAAATTTGACTTTCAGTATTTTAAGTGCAAAAACATTAAGCAAAAACGCAACAAAGCATTCCAGTAAAACGATTTGATCTGAACTTTAAATGAACTCAAACAGCAACAATAAATGTTTTGTTCTGCTGCTGATCCTGTTTTCTAATCAACTCCAGTCGTTTTCCCCTCTAGTTTTAAATGAATAAACGTGGCTAAAAATTTCCATCCGCTCGTTGTTAATGAGAATCTTTGATTCGCGGTTTTTAGTTGTTTATTTTAAAATGTCATTTTCGCCGTTGCAGAACATAACCGCCGGCCGGCGACGCGCCTGCAAACATAAAACCGGAGCATGTTCTGTTCCTTTTTGGGGAAAAATTTTTGTTTTGTTTTCCTTCGTCCCGATTCTGTTGGCTAGCGGAGCGGCATCGGCTGGTTGCCACGGCAACAGGAGCCGCGCATGGAGGGGGTGGAGGGGGGAAACAGAGCGGTTTCAAGTTGTTTCTTGGTGTTATTTTCACTTTGCTGCATCATTTCTGAAAGTTCAAGAAACGATAAAATCTCGACTTCCTGCATAGCCGATTCGTACAAAGTCCTGATATTTATTACAATCATTAAAAAGCTTGAAACATTTTCATAACGTCTCGTTAGCCGTTTAGCTTGCTGAACCTGTGACTCCTGCTGGTTTCCATGGAGAATTACCTCCCAACAAAACGTGTTTACCCGTCCCTTACAGGTGCAGTCATTTTTTATTTTCTTTCTGAGCCGTCCCTCTGTCCAGCTTTTTACGCCCTCGCCATGTAATGTCAGGTGGGGTCTGCCCCGCTGCGCCGGTGCCGCGCCGGCGCCGCGCTGATCACCGGCTCCGGCGCCGTGTGTGGGAGCTGATGTGTCATTACTGAGCTGCCAGGTGGCTGAACTGAAGCCGCGCAGCGACATCGGCGGCGGGACGCGGCCCCCTCGGCTCCAGCTATAGGTTAGCCCACGTACTGGAGGCGTCCAGGTGTTCAGGCGCTTCGTCTAAATACAGGGAATTACGCTCTGTCACCGACGGGGAGACGCTCTCCTCTGCAGACGGCGCACAGCGAGAAACTCAACTAAAGTTTTACCAAACTGATGCTCTGCTCTGGGGAAGCAGTTAAACCTCACAACTGGAGAAAAATGCAAAAAACTGTTTCAAAATGAAGGTTTTGTTGATTCAAAGTGAAACCAAAGTAAAGCTGCTCTTATTTATTATTACTTTACTAGCATTATTTGGTCCAACTGCACCAGCTGTTAAAAAGAAATCACTGAAACAGAACCGGCCTGGTAACATGAAGCAGCCTGAAAGACCACAACAACTGGAAAAAACAACTGTTTCCCCAGTTGCTTTTTCCAGTTCATTCAAGGCTTCAACCTGTTTGAGTCGAGATAAACTGTCTGTGAACATAATGGTTAGAAACCGACCCAAACCGACCCAAACCGACCCAAACCGACCCAAACTGACCCAAACAAACCCAAACTGACCCAAACTGACCCAAACCGACCCAAACTGACCCAAACCGACCCAAAACCGACCCAAACCGACCCAAACCGACCAAAACAAACCCAAACCGACCCAAACCTTCTGCCTCTGTTTGCTGATCTGATCACCTGAGTTCACGCCACATAATTCATATCAAAACCTCATAAACGCCTCAAAAGTCGAGATGCTAACCAGTTTTTTCCATACATGCTAGGCTACATCATGGTGGGGCGTCGTCTCCATGGTTACGTCCTGCAGAGCTCAGTGTTTGATTGCGTCTCTTGAACCGTGCGTGTTCTGACGCCTGCGATCCTTCGCTGCAGAGTCTTTACCTGTTCAAAGTTATAAAATAATTTATTTTCTGCGCCGCAGCCTGAGACCATAAAGCTGCTGTGTTGCAGGTGTTTGTCTGTTGGACAAGCTTTGACGTTGGAGCAGCAGCTACACTGTAAAAAACATTTGCAAGTTTACGGTAAAATACAGGCAGCTGTACAGGCCAGACGTTTTTTTACAGTGTTACATTTACTTGAGTACTTCAGTATTTTTACTATGCAGTACTTTTTACTTTTTAGTCATTTTCTTATTTCCTCTGTATTTTCTACCCACTTTGTTTGAAAAACAAACAAAAATTCAACAGACATAGAAACAACAAGTTTCTGTTGAAGTTTCAGAAGTTTAAAATTCTTTGCCTGCTTTTTTTGTTATTTATGTGAATTATTGTAATTTTTGTCTTTATACTTTGGTCTAATGATGTAATTTTCAAATATGAAATGATTGATAATTTGACCAGTTACTCAGGACTTGAGTAACTTTTACCAAATACTTTTTTACTCTTCCTTGTTCTACTCTAACCTGAATATGTTTTGCTGCTCTGCTCTATATGTGTCATGGCCGCCTGGGCTGCGTTGTGAATGGCAGGATGTCACATGGAAAGGGTCAATAGGTCGGAGTTGGGCTGAGCGATAAACTGATTAGCTGGCTGTCATGAATGCTACGGCTAGTTAGCATAGCCACCAATGATGAAAAACCGTAACGGTGAGTTGTTTCTCCAGCACATTCATGAGGATGATTGACAGCGCTAAGCCCCTCCTTCTGGCTCTGATTGGTTGATCTGTTCACAGATTATCTGGACAGTTTTAACAAATATGTAAAAATCTAATATAAGTTACATTCTGCAGCTTTAATGCTCAAAAATCTAAAAATAAATACGAATGTAAAAGATTTATTAGTTGTGACAAAAGGTTGTAGATAAATAAAAAAGTTTATAATTATTGTTAGAAATCAACTAACTGAACCAAAGGAATTTTAATAACGTTTTAGTTCTTATTTTTAAACATTTTCAAGCAAATTAATTTTTTCTGCTGCCCTGAAACTCATAATAATAAAACAAATAGGAACAAAAAAGCTTTATGGTTTAGGATAAAGGAGGAGACTGAACCAGCCAGCGTAGTGACAGAAATCAGAAAGTGATGCTGAACCGCAGGATCCTTTCACCTTTGACCTCTTCAGTGTGACAGCGCCTGACCCTGCAGGGTCATTCCTCTGCCTCCAGCTACAGGGAGGCGGAGAAAACATGACGTCACTTTGGAGAAACTGAAACAGTCGGTCCGTTTTACTGCCACGTGTGAAGAACGAGGAGATGCTTCTCTTCAAATTACTGGAGTAAAGTCATAATAACAGGAGAATAAAGATGAAATATCACCTGAAACATTGAAAAATGACATGAAAATATGAACATCTTACTGTCTAGATTGTGATTGTTTTATAAATGAGTTATCATTTCATATCAGAGGCTAAATAACCCAAATTTCAGGGCAAAATGTTTTATATCCTCCTAATGAACATCAGAAAATATCTATTATGATCACTTTTCTCTCCAGGTTTGGTTCTTGTTGGATGAACACTTTGCCATCACCCTAATCTTTAGCTTCTCCCAGAGATTCTCTGTCTGATTCAAGTCAGTTTAAATTAGTCAGAATAAATGATTTGAACCAAATTTACCACCTTTAAAAATCACTTTAAAACTTGATTTACATTTTTACTTTAGGTGTTAAAGACTCCATCTTGACTTCCAGAGATTTTTGGTTTTGCAAAAACAACAAATAAATAAATGAAAAGCCTTATTTTTCAGAGATGATTGTAAAAACAATCAATACATTCTAGTGTAGGAAACTGAAATATTGATTAAACCCATGTTTTCTCTATGAACAGATCCCAGGCCTCATTGTCTGACAGCAGTTTTGTCGGCCGGCTCTGCCGCACTGAGGAACTATTTTCAGTCTCCATGTTGGGTTTGTTTCTTGGCCTTCGCGGCACTGCGGGCAGAAACGCGGCGCCTTTATTCCTCCGTAGTGTCGGGGAAGCAGCACTGCGCCGCGCCGCTCTCCCTGCTCTTTGTGCCGCACTTTAATACTTCCATATTGTGCTGCTAATTCCGAATTTCACACCTTTTCTCTGGAAGCTACCTCTTTCTTTATCTGCCGTCTCAACCCGAAACGAGAGGAAACGTGTTAAATCCACCTCTAAGATCCTCTCAGTTCAACATTAGCAGCCGTCATCTGTCTGCTGAACAATAACACAATTTACAGCTACAACTGGAGCGCGCTTTGTTTACCGCGCAGCTAAACATTGTTCCATCAATAATGGACTCCAAACACAGAATCAGGCTTTGACTTGTAGGTAATCCTGAATGTTTTACAGGGATTTTTTCCTCCCATTTTGCTTTGTTTTATTGTCTTTGGAGCATAATTAGGGTGTTTTCTTCATTTGTTTTAGGTTTTAGGAGGAACATGGGCTCGGTGCCTCATGGATGTAACTCCAGATGCTTTTTTTGTCCAAGGTATTTGAGGAAGTGCTGCCCGAAATCCTCAAGACAAAGACGGCAGATATGGTGGCAAAATCATAAACCCCGGGACAGCTGAAAATGTTCGACTGGAAACGAGAGGCGAAAAACAAACGGCATCAAATCCATGGCAGAAAAACCTTTTCATGCCATTTCTGCTCCTCAGATCAGCCTGAAAACTGAAATGTGAATTTTTAATGACGTTAGACTGGATATAAAAGACAAACTAAATATATAAACTCAACATGTTTAAAATGTTTCTAAAATGTTTTCTTTAGGTTACGGTTCCTTGTCTTCCCAGACTGAAAGGTGAATATTCCTCAGCTGAACATTTAATAATAAGTCTTTATTATTTCCCTGTTTTCTGCTCCTCAACAACGTACATTTTCTGACATTAGACTGAAAACTAAGGAGAAACTAATTACATCAACTCAGCGCCTTTAAACATTGTTATAAAAAGTTAATTATTGTTGTTTGTTGCCCTCAGATCAGATCAGCTAAACTTGGTGATCTGGTGGATTTACATCAAGTCACCGTTTTTAAAACATTTTAAACATGTTTTACTGTTTGCTGCTCCTCAGATCGAAGCCTGAAGACGTGAATTTCTGTGATGTTTGATGGAAACGAAACGAAAACAAATTACATCAAGTCCCAGATTTAAAAACATTATTTTATTTTGGTTGCCCTGTTTTCTGCTCCTCAGATCAGATCGAAGTAAAGACAGATTGACAAATTTACGGGTGTCATAAGTTGCCAAGTCGATCCTGACCTCGACCAAAGTAACCGCTGTGCCACGAAGCGCGAAAAGAGGAGAAGAAAGAAGAAGAAGAAGGAGGGATGCGTTGGGAGGAGGGCACAGAGGGAGGGAGGTTTGGGCTCTAATGCCAGCCTTATGCGTCTTTTAGTCGTTTCCGCCGTCGGGGCTTGGCACCGGCGCAGCATTGTCAGCACGCCAACAAAAATCTGCAGTGGCTGCCGCATTCAGTCTGAGCCCGACACACACAGAAAACACACCGTGACGCGCGGTTCGCCGCCAGTCGCCGGCTTTCGCTGAACAGAAGCTTCGTGAAGGGGGAACGTCTCAAACTCCATTCCAACAGATCAATACATTCACGTTGATTTCTCGCTGACTTTTTCTGTTCTATTACTTTACATTAATGTTGTATTTGTGAGGTTGCAAACGCAGCATCGCAGCGTTAGCGGCGTTGAGCGGCGTCCTGCTGGGCGGACGGCTCTGAGGCGCGGCCCCGGTTTGTCGCCTCCTTGTTGTTTGTGGGCTGATGCCAGGATGGCGGGTGGAGGAGGTGGAGGAGGGGGGCAGCTTTAGATAATGAAGGTTATTTGGTAAATCGGGGGGGGCGTCTCATTCACATCAACGAGGAGCAAATTTTGGTGCCAGAAGCTTAATTTTCATTCTGTCCGCGGCGTCCCGACAAACAAAGAGCTCTGGTTGGTTCTCCAACACGCTGCGATTCATCAACTTTCAGCTCAACGTTTCAGCTTCACTTTGCATTTTGTTTTTGTTTGGCTTCGTCTTTGGTGATGGAAATGAGTAAAATTTGTTCTGGCCGTTTATTTTTCATGTTGAAGTCGTCCATGTGTCTTCAAACAGAGCAGTCAGTGTTCCTACGGTGTTTCTGTCCCTCTGACCTGCATTCACATGCATCTTTGGAAACATTGATGTTTGATTCTAGTTTAGATCTTTTTGTTTTTCTCTGGGTTGAAATGTGTTCAGTAAAACTACAGTGTGTGTGACTGAAGAATAAAATAAAATTCTTGATAAAACAAGAGCAACGAATGGAAAAAAGCCAAAACATTCACTGTATTTCATGTCATCATTCATTTACACTCATTCGGCACATCTGCCCCATTTTTATGATTTATTTTGAGATAAATGATAAACATTTTTATATTTTCTAGCTTAATAAACAGTTAATTGTTTGATTGTTTAAGAAAAAACCTGTTTAGTAGCCAAGACGATATAATGATATAAACTGATGATAATAAAACACAATAAGATGAAAACAAGTCAAACCCAAACAGATTAAATGGACATTCAGTCATCAGAGGTTAAAACATCAACATTAGGTTTAAAAAGGTGGTGAGAATAAAGCAAAAATAACAACTTGAAGCATTTAGCTCTGTGTTTTATTAAAATAAATACATAATTCAGCTACTGCACTGTAAAACAAATTTATTAATTTAGGGATGCAGATACATTGTGTGAAAAATGACTTGCTGAACTGATGGAAATGTAAAACACCTTTATGAAGGAGAAAATATAGCAGAAAAATCAAATATCTGACATATTTAAAGTGACATTTTAAACTACAGAGGATTTCTGGAAGCTTATCGATAGATAGAAAATATTATTTTTCTATCTATCTTAGAAAAATGTGATATTCAAACAGTGAAAATAAATATACTAACCACTATATTGTTATAAAATATGCAATAATGTTGAATTTACTCATTTATTAATGCAGAAAAACATAAAATATCGATCGTTGAACAAACGACTGAAACGAAGTAAGAGCAGAGATTTACTATGAAAATGTAGAAAATATAAAACAGAACAGAAATAAATGGAAGCACTGAACAAACAGCAGTTTAATGTTTTCTACTCTGTTAAATATTAAACACATTTTAAACCATAATCCAACAAAAGGGAACATCTTCAACAAAAAAGTAGATATTGATTTACTCATATTAGGCTCACAAGTTCATAAATGAGTCAGATTTTAACTTTAAAGCTGTTAAAGATGCTGTGGACATTTTATTGTTCTGCAAATATTGAAATTCAGTGAATTTATGAATGATAATCAAACACAAAACAAGAGGGATGTTCCAGCAAAGTCCAGAAACTCTCAATGAAAGATGATAGAAACTAGAAATAAAACTAGAAATAGAAACTGTAAATAAAAACTGTTGGCTTTATTCAGGTTCTGGATCAGTAAATCAAATGTTTCAGTAAATTAAAGCAGAAAACAAACGAAACGCAGCCAGGATAAAAGGTAGATAATGATCATAAACTGGTCAGATCTGACAAAACAAAGAAGGATTTTTATAAACTACACAATTAAATTGGTATTAAATACAGAAAATATCCTGGTTTAATCAGGGCAGTTGTTTTATTGTTTTTTTAGATATCAGACAATAAAACAAAATCCACGTGATTGTTACCTTCAAGCAAACATTGGTTCACTGAACAGAGATCTAAACTGATTAAAACACAACTATATAATGTTTTTAAATAATATTTTGGAGGTAGAAGGAAATAAACTGAGATCAGGGAACAGAGCAGAATTTATCTGTGAACAAACTGGTTCATTAAAACAGAACTGAAACAAAACGTTGCATTTCTGTGAACGCAGGACGGCTCTGCGGCTGAACGTGACGTTTTGCTGAAGGTAGAAGGCGACAGATGTGAGATGGATGCCTCGTCTCTCAAGTTGTTCTCGATGCTCGTATACATTCATCTGTTGTTTGATGTATTCAGTGGCTCCGGTGCCAAGGAATCGGTGCCTGCTGGGATTGCAGTGGGGGGTGGTGATGGCGGCGGCGGTGATGGCGGCGGCGGCAGTGATGGCGGTGTGCATGTCACCAGGAAGACGGTTACTCATCGACTATCTTCCGTTAAATTAACGGTGATCTCCCGTAAAAACGCAGAACGACATGGCCGCCGTATTGAAATGCGGTCGCTGGTGTTGGTTGGTGTGTGTGTGTGTGTGTGTGTGTGTGTGTGTGTGTGTGTGGCTACCTCTCAGACTTTGTGGAAACTTCTGGACCGGTGCCCGGTGGTGTCATGGAAACGCTTGAATCGCTCAGAATGATTCATGTCGCCTCGGTCTAACCCTCCCCCAACACTCTGCATCAGGAGGAAGTTTAACCCTTCTCCACTTCTCCTCTCCTCTCATCCCTGCCATCCTCATCAAATTGCACTATTAGTCATATATTTTATTAAAATGGACTCATTATATGGGTGTCAAAGAATATCATTTCTTCCGAGTGCTTCCTCTCACACAGAGAAAAGGCTTAATGATTCATCTAAACTCAGGGGGAAAATGGAGCTCAGGCTTTTACTACTTGAACAACAATCTTGTTGTTTTCTTCCTTTGGCATCTGACAAATCTGAAACCGATCCAGAAACCGATCGCTGGCAAACGTGACGGACGCAGTCGATCACCGCAGAGGAGGAAGGCAGAAGAATATGGCAGGTCTGGCTGGAAAAACACCTGCATCAGGAAAGCACAAAAACATTCAAATCAAGGCAGGATTCAAATTAAACCAAACAATTTAAGTGAATCCAGAAACTTCTGAAACAATACAGCTGGTCAGAGTTAAGAGCATTCTGCATTACTATGAAAACTTAAGAAATGAAAACCAGGAGATGCTTCATGCAGGCTTCCTACGCTCCAAAAGCATCAAGAGGCAGAGACTGAAACTTTGTGTTTATTGTTACTAAAATGAGGAAAACTTGTTTTAAATGAACTTTTATCTGTAAAAATTCAGCTCAGCTCCGCAGGCCCAACGTCTGCATGTTTTCTTTAGAAAACCAGTCATTAAAAAAAGGAATAACATTTTACATTTTAAACACAACAAAAATGTGAATTTTCCTGTTTTTCTGGTCAAAACTGGATGAGTAGAAATGTGAATTTTATTTTCTACTTTAGTTTTCATGCTGCTTTTTTCTGACAGCAGCCATAACTCAGATTGCATCAGCGACTTTTGTCTGGAAAGACCATATATGGAACATCATATATGGCCACAAAACCTGCCAACATTTTATCCTCATCCAACTTATATTTAGCAGAATTTCAGATTTGTGTTTATTGTATGAAATGTCAATTATCTGTATTTTTCTTGTAAAAAAAAATGGCAATAAATGCAGAACGATGTTCCTGGCCAGAATATGAAACTTTTTTCCCGCCATTTTTTAACATTTAACACAAACTGTCAAATTAAATGGTATTATAGAAAGAAAATGCACAATAGTAGAGTAATTTTTGTTTTTATTTCAGGTTTATGAAACATGATAAAGTGCAGAAACCTGGAACAAATGCACAAGTTCAGAAAGGGAATAAAAAACAGAAACCTTTGGATTTATAGTTTTAAAATAGATTCAACCCTGTTGTTCCTGGAAGAGCCACAAACGTGTTGCTTATTGGTTTCTGAGCCCACAGAAAAACACATGCAGTCCTGAGAGTCACTGATATTTATAGCTTCACATATGAATGCTTTTAACAAACTCATCATCGAATGCAGACCAGTGACACGTTGTGAGGATTCGCCATGAGGAATCCAGATGCTCTGTTGGCCCAATCAGTGAAATTAAATTAAAACAATGGTTTAATGGAAAATAAAAACATGAGGGGCGTTCATGTTCCCCAGGTCAAATTAAATCCAACAGATCAAGTCATCAAAACCCACATGTACCTGTTTTATTACGATGGATATAAAAAGAACGAAGGAGGTTCTGCCGGCTGTCGGACGGACCTGTTGGGTTTTAAAGGTTTCTGCTGTTGGATCAGCAGAGATCCACTGTCTTCTCGCTCGGCTTTGTTCCTGCTGACCTTTTGTCAGGTTAGCACCTGCCAATGAACCAGATAATTAAAACACTCCAAAGGAAATGTTAAATAATTTCACTGACCTTTTAAACTTGGCGTAATTTCAGGCAAAAAAAGAAAAACATCTGTTGTTCTTGAACTAATCACCAGTCTGTGTCTTCAGCTCAACTTGAGGTTTTTAAATCCTGTAATCTTAGGTATTATATTACAGAGTTTGTGTTAAACCAGCTTCTATTGTTTTGTCCATGTTGCATAAATAAGATAATACATCCTGTGATAACAGCATCAACAGCAAAGCCAAACAGTGTCGTCCATAAAGCCCAGCTAGCTCCATCAGCTAGCGGCACCCAGCTAGCTCCATCAGCTAGCGGCACCCAGCTAGCTGATGTTCTTTATGCAACTTGGACATTTTTGGAAGTTGTTCCATTTCTACTTGCATGTTTTGTCCCACTTTGTTTTTTGTTGCGTATTTTATAGTTTATGATTCCAACATAATTTACTATTTGGAACATATTAGGTTTGAGTTTTTTCATTTACAATTTGGTAAATTTGATTGTCAAAGTCAGGCTAGCATAACTGAGCTACTTCCATTTATTTCTGTTAAAAATGTTTTCTCCATTTCAGTTTCTGTTGTTTTATTAGTTTTAGTGGCTGGAGTTAGAAAATGTTCCCCCTGCATGTGAGCAGGATCTCCTCATGTCCACAATGTTTCCAGTCAGTCTCACATAAATCTGCACCGGTTTTAATATAAGATTATATTGCTGGAATTTGGAAAAGCATCCAAACTTGACCAAATCCAGAGTTAATTTGGTCTGTTAGGAAGCGGTGTCATGATATCTAATAGCCCAGCTGAGCTTCCTGCTTCCTGTTCGCGCTCAGCTTGTAATGGAGCTGATTTGTGTTTCCTCTGTCTCTCTGCGCTGTGGATTAGCAGGGATTTGGTCCTCCTGGCTCACCGACTTCTCTATGGGCTTTATATAGCAGAGTGGCTTGGAGAAAGCCCCTCCTCCTGCTGGGGTATCTGCGGCCTCTCGCTGGCCGACTGGGCCGCTTCCTCTCTTAGTCACCCGTCTTTGAGCCTCTTCGGGCCGCCTGTCTGGGGAGAACGTCGCTCGGGGTTAGCAGGGGAAATGCCGATCTTTAAAGTTTGGCCTTTGAGAATTTATGAAGCCTAATGTTTTCCGTTTGGGATTTTGAGGCTTTCTCTTAAATTCCCAAAGTCACTCAGGTCAAACATTTCTAGCAACGGAAATCATTGGACTGTAATGTTTGGTATTCGTTTAATACTCACAGTTCCGCACAACCTGTAGGATTTAAACACGTTTTAACAGCAACGTCACTCTTTTTGTTATTTTAAAGGACGTTACATTGAATCTATGATCCAAATTGGATTCATCCTTAAATACCAGAATGATAGCAGATGTTGATGGACGTTTTGAGTGAATTTATTTCTCAGTGACCTTCATATTTATATTTCTGTTTCCTAAAGAAAGCTTCATTTAGATGTGAGAATTGATTTCTACGTTTTAAATCTGTTTCTGCCCTCAGAAGAGGTTCTTGTTGCCTCAAGTGTTGCTAACGCTGCAGTGCTGCTGATTGTGCTGCAGACTGTGCTGCAGTCAAACCTGATACGCCATTTTCTGCCCAACATGGCAGCGTGTTGTGTGTCCGGGCAAAAAGACGTCCTTCCAAAATTATATCGTGTTTTTTAAAACAAACTTGGAAGTTTCTTCTAATGTGTAAAAGGCTGAGTTTGTTTTCTTTCTGGGTCTGCCACTCGTGGTTTTATTACCTGGTTTAGTTCACTTACATGAAGTGCAGTGTGAAAACGAACCGCGCTTAAGGAAAGTCCACTTTGAGTCAAACAAAACCACTTCCTCCATCTGGATCAATCTGAATAATCCTCAGGTTGATCGTTTCAGTTTGATCCCTGCTTCAGTTTGAGATTCAATAAAACCAAAATGTTTAACATCATCAAACTGCTTCTGTTTAAAACTGATTATTATTCAAGCTGCTGCTGAAATAATGTGCCATTTTAATTATTAGTTATAGTAATTTGTGACATTTACTGTTTTTGATTTTCACAGACAAAATCCACATTAGGGTGTAAAATTTAACATGAGAAAAGACACAATATATTAAATCTAATTTCAGTTTTCAGGTTTCTATACTGGAGAATTTTTAATAATATTAGAATACGTTTTATTTTATTATTATTATTATATTAACAGAGCAGCAAAAATAACAAGTTTAACTAGAAAAATTTAATCCACCCAATTAGTTTTTCCTGTAATGGAGAACAAGTGTGGCGGCCAGCAACAGGTGGGGGAGGGGCAGTGATACAGATGACGAAGGTTACTTATGTTTTGTGTGACCTTTCATTTGAAATTCTTTAATCTGTAAAACCTCAGACAGGAAGTTGCTGTGGTAACCTTTGACCCCGGCATCTGCTCTGGGAAATCTGAAATCATTTGAGTAAATCTGAAACCTGAAAAAGAAAAAAGCTCGATTAACGTCAACATGGCTGCAGTTGTGTCTGTAGAGGAGAATCAATCAAAACATTTTAATTTAAATCTTTTTTTAATCTGGTTTTCCGTTTCTCCAGACACAAATATTTGGGTCTCCTGAAAAATGGAAACTAATTTACAGAGTAATAATTAAGGTTATTCAGTATCTGTTATTTTTTCAATGGCTCTCTGAAAACTAATATTCCACTTTAAAACCATTCAATTAAGATATGCTGTGTATAGATTTTCTGCAGAGTTTTCTCCTTGTAGTAATTCATTTTTCAGGTAATGATTTTGCTCTGCAGGTGGAAAACATGTATATTTTTCAGAACCATGTTCCCGTCCAGATGACGGGGATTTCTGGCTGACCGCTCGGTTCTGCTCCGCTCCGCTTTTTAATGCCGTTCTTTCTGCAGCAGCCAAATTAAAATACCGAGCATTTTTGTTTGTGTGCTCGGCCCGAGGAGACGATGGCCGGCGAAAAGAAAGAGCCGTGGTTCAAAAAACCTGATTTAAAAATGTTTTGATCAAATCTAAAAGCTCCTTTTGTAGATTTGGTGGATTTTCTGTTTAACTGAGGGTTTTATTTTGTTTTTATGTAAAAATATTTTAAATGTTTAGAAAGTAATGCCTTATTTCATGATGATCACAGTTGAGCTGACGGTTTCGCTACGTTGAGGCTCGGCTTCGTGTTTCTGTCTCTGCTTCCAGGAAACAGAATAAATTTTCTCAAATGAAGTAAAAACAATAGAAAAACATGAACATATTTTTATAGAATCCCAAACGGATCAGGTCTGCAGTATCTCTGCGCTGTAGACGATGTGTTTATGGATGCGGTTTCCCCAGGGTGTTTTCAGCGCCTGCACATGTGTACTCCAGGTATTTTTGCATAGACGCGGCGCTGCTGCTTGCTGCTGCTTGCTGCTGCTCGCTGCTGCTCGCTGCCTGGCGATGGGTATTTTTATTTAAGGCTGCGGTGCCAGACGGGAAGAAGCTGCTGCCAGAACCCCCACAGCCCGGCGACTTCCAGCGCCGCGCCGGACCCAGGCCTCCCACTTAAACACCAGTTTAGACCTGGGCTTTGAAAGGCTTTTATTGTCTTTACTCTCAGGTGTTAACTTAGTTTTTATTTTTTTGTTGTTTTCATTTTTTTTCATTAGCAACATTTACAATAAAATCTCTTTCAAGTAGCAGAAATATTGCTTTTTTAATCTAACATAATTTATTACAATTAAATGTAGATATCTTTACATTTTAACGGCTTTGTATCCAAAATTTGAATTAAATAGATTTTTTACATTTTTACCTGCTATGGTTCATTTTAATGAAACAATGCTTTGGTTGTATATTTATACATATATGATGATATAGAGGACTATATATCTATATATTTTATTTATAGAACTATATGACTTTAATATGATCTATTTCAATTAAGTAACTATATTTTTTATGTTTTTGGTTAATTTTTTTGGACACAGCCGTTGGGGACTGTTGGGTGTTTTTGGTAAACGTTCTCCAGCGTTGCCGTGTGTGTGTGTGTGTGTGTGTGTGTGTGTGTGTGTGTGTGTGTGTGTGTGTGTGTGTGTGTGTGTGTGTGTGTGTGTGTGTGAATGGAGGAGCTCCAGTAAGGTATAAATATAAATACGTAGTGTATTCTACATATTTACATGTGTGTGAGAGGGAAAGCGCACATCTGTGGCGGTAATTTCCTGTACTTTGTGTGTGTGGGGGTGTCTTTGTGTACGTGCCAAACCGGTCCAGCTGGCATCAGTTGTAGCTGAATCCGAGGCCTGTGTATTGGACACACACACACACACACGCACACACACACACACGGTCGACCACATTCCTATTCTATACGCCTGTAATTATCAACCTCTTCTGCATCGACTACCATGTTGGCATGCATTCAGCGCTGGTCTATACACGCCTGATTCCAGCCCTGCAACACGCTTCATCCATTTCATCCGCACCGACAGCAGAACGTAATTACACACTAACTGCGGTTTGATATTTAGACTGGCTGCAGATTTAAGGTTTTTTTTATCCAAAAAAGAAGGTCTGCGTGGTAAAAATAGTAATCGAAGCGGTCCCGCAGCTCGGAGAGGAGGGGAAGCCTGTTCAGGAGCCGCAGAGGAAATTAGCTTTGTTGTCTACACACAACGGCAGCCGGTGCGTTTTCTGAATTCATCAGACACCTTTTTCACAGCGACGCGTTGGTTCGGTTTGGGGTTTAAAAATAAAAGTTCCTCTCGTCACTCGCTCATCAAGCTCTGGCCTGCTGCTAAAGGCTCTGGACGTCTGATTTTAATCACACCAAAGATGTTCGGCGCAGTGATGAAACGGGGATCAGCTGAACGCTGCACATCCCCTGCAAAGGTTATTTCTCCATGTAATTATGTTTTTATGTATCATCCCTGCAAAAAAGACTTGGCTGAGTTCAATTAAACTGAGATGATGGAAAAACAACAAAAGAAAAATATAGAAAAGAGAAATCAGTGTTTCCAAAGTGCGGCTCGGGGGCCATTTGTTGCCCTCGGAGTGACTCTGTTCGGCCCCCAACTGGGATTGAAACTTATGGGAAAAATGTTTCATTATCAATGAAATAATTCACCACAGAGACTAGAACTTTTTTAAAATCAATATTAATTAAAACAAACACTTACATTTTGCTAAAATAAATTATTTTAAGTTAGTTTTGTCTCATTTCAAGTATGCTAATATATTTGCACTAAAAATACCTGGGAAGAGTTTCTGTTTTTGCAGTGTAGTACTGTAAAACAGGAACCCAACCCAATTCATGATTTAAAAGGACACGGAGCCACAAACTGGATGTTTCCAGGAGTGAATCCGTCTGGGATTCGGTTCTGGTCGGGATACAATAAGACGACCAGAACCGTCATGAATCAGCGATTTAAATCCCATCGTTTGTCACCTGTGAGGGATCTGCGCTTCCTCTCTGGGCCGTTTTCCTCATAACCGTGATGTGCTGAAATCATATGCATCAGTCTGATGAAACCAGTTTTCAATGGGAGAAAATTAGAGAAACTAAATCTTTAATTCTGACTTTTTTCTCAGAATTTTGACTTTTGATTCCATTTTTTTTCTTCCTCCATAGTTTTTCTGTATATTCTGCCAAATTACCGATTAACTTTAAGAAGTGCTCATTGACTGCAGAGGCAACTATTTATTCACGTTTTAATGGTTTGTATCGATACATTTCAGGACACCAGGATCTCGATATGAGTTTGATGCATTGCGTCTTTAGCTGCTCTGGTCCGCCGGGCTTTCAGGAATGTGAAACCTCAAGTGGAAAAGCTGAAGCTCTTTAGTGGAGTGAAGGAAACATAACCGCGTATTCTTCGAGGGTTGGCTGTTTCCTGGATTTGGTTTGTGACGGTTGCTTAGCAGGCGCACTAATGAGTCTCTGAAGACAAATGTTTGTCCAGTGAGACTCAGAGAAGAAAAAACAATGGCATTATAAATAAAACGATGTGTTTTATAGTTTATTCCACAGATATACCAGAGCAGTTCACAGGGTCCAACATGGCGTCAATGTTTGGTGCAAACCCAAAAGGAAGCATTTGGTTCTGGCTGTTTGTGTGGATCGACGGAGATGTGTGGTTTTAATTTTGCTGTGAGATCAGGGAACAGAAAACATGAACGCTCTGATCAGAACTGGCTTTGACTGTAATAACTTCTGAAAGCTGGTGGAACTGTTTTCGTTTCTTATGTCGCCGCGAAAACAAACCCGTTAACACACACATTGTCAGTAAGTTCAGGCAAAGTAACTGTAGTAAATTCTGTAAAATCAGTGCTTTACATCCTGTAATTCAGGAAAACACCCTTCAAGTTTTGGAAAATAACCTGCAAGTTGGAGGAAAATTCTCCAAGTTCCTGCTAGAAGGAAGATTTTTAAGTTCAGAAAGGCAATTAAGAGTTAATTTATGATCAATAATGTCTATATTCCAGAGAGTTCCCTGTAAGTTTCAGCAAGTTTGTTCTGTATAAAACAGCTCCAGGTTGCCTCATAATGTAACCAGAAAGTTTCTGAAATTAATCTACAAGTTCTAGAAAGTAACCTGTAAGTTTTAGAAAAGTAATCTGTGGGATCCAGGAAGATAATCGTAAAGTCGGCTAATGCTAGTTGACATGCTACTAGCTAGCACTTGCAAACCAGCCAATCCAGGAGCGCCATTTGTTTTCCTAGATCCTGATTGGCTGAGCCGTTCACGTGGTTTCCACTGTGTGTATTAAAGCATATTTAGGTGTTCAGGAATAAAATAAGTTGCAATCAGCCTTTTTAGAGGCTGTCTCAAGTTTTGCATGTAATGTTTGCGCTGACCCAGATGAACGTCCACGTTTTTTTCTCTGGTTATATTAAGAATAAATTGGTAAATATGTGATTTCTAACGTAAGTTTCACCTTTTTCGACACAGCAGAGAGAAATGAAACAAAGTGTGAAATGAATGACTATAAACTGTGTTGTCTTTTCTCATGTAGGTAAATCGGAGAGGAGTTCTTACCCGTACGGCAGGGAGTCCAACCCACACTGCCATCAGGTCAGTGAGACTTTAAATGTGTCTTTTATCGGCGCTCAGCGGGCGAGAAGGCGGCCTCTGCTGCCGCTTCGCTGTGGGAGGAAACGTCTCA
This sequence comes from Poeciliopsis turneri, assembly GCA_922788865.1. Taxonomy (NCBI): domain Eukaryota; kingdom Metazoa; phylum Chordata; class Actinopteri; order Cyprinodontiformes; family Poeciliidae; genus Poeciliopsis; species Poeciliopsis turneri. The sequence goes on along the minus strand of CAKLNU010000292.1, from coordinate 239,755 downwards.
ACTGGAGCAAAAGCTGAAGAGCAATCTGAGCCTTCATCACTTTACCATCCTGAATGGCAGCAAACCACCGCAAAGTCACACTGCAGCTTTTCAAGACCACTTCTTCTCAAAACCTGCTGCAAAAAATGTAGAATCAACATTTACTGACGTTAAGTTTTCACCAAATCCATTCCAATCATGATTCAAGTCAAAGTAAAAGTTCTGAAACTGGGATTTCATTTCAGTTAATCTTTTCCCAGTAAACAAAAATTCAACAGCCGTTCAAAGCTTTTTCTCATATTTAATTTAAAATAAATTTGTTTCCATTACTATTTGAATCTGCTAAAGTGAAAATATTCTCTCCATATAATCAAATTATTTCCACTGGACTCCAAATAAATAAATGCAATTTAAAACTTCATCCAGTTCAAGAATTATTTATATTTATAAGATATAAAAATTTCTCCTTTTAACAAGTTTTATTTTGTCAGTTTAACAAGTTTATCTCAGTATGATGATAAAGTTTCTTGTTTTTTTAGACACATTCTTGTTTTAATGAGTTATATATTTTGTTATGACGGGATTTGAATGTATTCAAATTCAAAAACACTTTATTGATCCCAAAGAAAATGAGATCATATATAATCAGTTTGTTTTAGTCCAAATGTTTGAAATTATTGACATTTTATTCCAATACATCCAATTAAAACCAGATGATTTTAGACATTTCATTTGTTCAGATATTAGAACTGATTTTCTGAGATGGACAAAAATAAATAAAAAAATCTATATTTATCTGTATATTAATTTTTTCTGGGGAAGTTTTGATCTCCCAACTCCATCATCTCTATTTATTCATGTGCAATTATTCAAATTTAAAATACAGAAAAGCATTGATTGATGTGTCCATCATCCTCATAAACAACATCTGTGAGGAATATTTTTATATTTCTCTCAGAGGCGCATAACTTGGCCACTTATTTCCAACTTTACAAACTAACTGTCATTAATTTTAAATGCAAGGATGATATTTTGCAGATCATAGCAGCAGGTGTTATTAGGACTTTGGCGAAAGCTTTGTTGTGAATCTGCTCTCGTTTTCTGCTCATTTCTCGTGGAGCATATGCATTCATGCTAAAGTGCTGCCGATAATTAAGACGTACAGATGCTGCGTTTTGATTCTGCTGCTGGAATATTAAACAGAAAGAGTCTTCAAGTGTTGGCTCTACTTTGATGACCGCCAGTTTAGAAAATGCATAAGATTTATTCCAGTGCAAGCTGTTGGAAATGTGCGGTCTGATGTTGTGGATTTCTGTTTATTTTTGTCACCAACATATAATAATTAAGGCTTATCAAAGTGCCATGATTCACACATGGCGAAAATGCTATGCTACAAGGTGCTGCGGATTATTCATGAATAAGTGAAATGAATTCATCAGATCTTCTGCAGATCAAAAAGGTTTGAGTTTCAGACGAGATGAAAGCTGGAGGATAATTGTGGAAAATTAGATCTGCTCAGTAAAACACTTATGGACGCCTGTTGGAGTTGCATCTGACACCAGCCTCAATGAATAACTTCTGCAGGGATTGTTTGGTCAGGTAAAGTTTCCTCTCAGTGAAAAAGATCAATAAATTCAAACAAAGTTTCCTTTAAAGTCAGGAGACTAGTTTGTATTTTCATTCTAGACATTTATGCTAAAGTTTTGGCGAGTAATTTGAGTTTGTAGTTTTCTGGCTGATCTTCATTTTATAGTTCAGGCAAAACCATTTTTTATTGTCTGAAAAGTCGCTAAATATAAACACATAGTTGCTAAGATGGAAACATTATTGTTAACTGCAGAGATGTGTTAGATGTTAGCACCGTTTATCGCTGCTACCACTAATATCCTGTACGTTTTGCAAAAGAACCATTTAAAGGTTCCCCTGATAGCCTGATGGACTCAGTTTGATTTGGAAATTGCAACATTTATTCCATTTTCACTCTAGTTTCAAACCAACAAACCCTGTTCCCCTCCTGGCCTGTGGGGGCGCTGCACCAAGAACCACTGAATGAAACGACACAAAAGCCTCTGAAGCAGATACTGAGCGCAACTTCCTCCAAATGGAAACAAGATGGAGGCATCAGATTGTAGCGGTTGGAGGATTTTTCAAGCCATTTCTCCTGCTAGCGCTAGGCTAATGTGTTTGTTATGGTTTTATTTACCCAGAATGCCTTGCGCTGTAGTCTGCTTCCTGCTTTTGATGTGGTCTCCAGGTCGCTTGGTGTTCAGATGCGTATTTGAACTGAACCAGAGAGCTGACCAAACCCAGGCCCAGCTTTCTAACTGTTGTTTGGATCTTGAAACTGCCCGTTACCCGGCAGGTTGTTGCTAGGCAACCACAGAGCAAACGAGTTAATTGATTCCACCATTTTAGCTTAGCTAGGAAGCTACATTTCCCAGAATGCTTTGTGGTTCTGGATTGGATTTCAGTGAATGTTCTATATATTGAATATTGAATTGAGTGTATTAGCAATCGATATGGATATTGATTTGTTGTCCGGCCCTCACAGGAAGTGACCTGAACGTTTGTTTGTCATCCTGACTGAGTCGTAACGTTTCCGTCCTGATCTGCCATTTCCAGCCTCCTCTTCCTTCCAGCTGCAGCTTTTGTCTGAGGCGACATCAACTCAAAGAGAGTCGAAATATTAAATGAATCAAACATCGCTGCGTCTCTGGCCATTTTCCGACTGGGCTGCTGTCACATTATCCTGCTCCAGAGTCTGAATGGCTCCTGATGGAAATTGTTGGATTAATTTACATGCTGGGCTGAGGTCCAACATCCTTGGCTGTTAGTGAAAGATTGAGAGAGAGCAGGAGTAAAATAAAACGTAGAGCGGGGCGGAGAGGTTTTCACTGATCCATGTTTATATCAGCAGCTTGTTTTTCTGATTCCTGATTGGAGGCAGTTTTTATGGACTGTATTTCCAATGCGAGTTGGAAATACAGTCCTACCTTTATATTAAAAGCCTTTGTCTTTACTGTGTAATATAAAGATACATTTACATATCATTTTCAGTGATAAGAAAATGTCTAATTACTGTCAAGAACAAATTAACTTATGTCATTTTTTCTTTCAGTTTTGTTTTCCCGCCATTTTTTTCCTAATACATAAAATTAATGACACAATTTTCACAGATTTTAAAGGTTTTCGAATAATTTTCAAATTCAGAATTTGTAAATTTTATATATTCTTATTATTCATGTGTTCATCCGTTTAAATGTATTGTTCTGTAAAAAGCTTCTTTAGAGATCTATTGAAATTATGGAGTTCCCCAAGGATCAATATTCGATCCATTTGTTTTGGCGTTATTTACTCACCCCCGTCGGCGCTGATATGACAGATTATTGTCCTAATACTTTTTATTTTGATATGTTTGGGTGAGTTTTAACCACATCATTTCAGTTTTAAATGGATCGACTGCCTGAATCACAAGGACCTTCTTTTACTTCAATAATGACAGTCAAATATAAACGTTATAAAGTTATTATCTTTTAATATGAAGAGAAATAATCTAGAGTTATTATGGAAACTAGAAATCAGACTGAAATCTGCGTTTGACTCTTCTGAATCACATAAAGACAGTTACAAAGTCGGCCTTCTGTCACCTGAAGAGCATTTCCAGGAAACAATAAACCCTGAGTTTCTTTAAATCCAGATGGAAAACCCGCCTGTTCAGAGCTGCTTTTGATTATTAATATTGATTTATTCAAATCTGAGTTTTTAATCACTTTGCTTCATTCTGCCTCCTTTGCACAATAAGCAGTTATTAATGATTTACAGATGAACATTTGTAAAGTGAGAACATTTTGTATTTTTCAAGTGTATTAAACTAGAAACTAGATTTAAAATACTTGGTAGTATTTAGTCTTGGAGAAGGTGTTGAAACTTTATGTGTTTGTTTGAGTTTCTTTGCTGGAGTTGACATCATCTGTTTGTTTGTTAGCGTATTTCAGAGCGTAAAGCGGCGGTGAGGCATCATCCTGGGTCGCACATCTCGCTTGTTGCTGCTATCTGAAGGAGCGCAGTCATGTGACTTTGACTGGGCCGAATCTAAAGCTATAAGACATAAAATATTAAAATCTGCTGAAGCTTCATTTTTAGGTCTTGAGATGCCAACATGTGCACTTAAAGTTCAGGCACATAAAAGCAGCCGTTGCATAAATACGCGTCTCTGCCTCAGACATTATGCAAACAGGACTGAGGAAAATGTATGTAGATGGACTTGAATTACGGGGTGCAAACAGCGTCAATAAGCAGCAGCAGGCCGAGTTTTCATCACCTGCTCAAACCTCCGCAGGTGCAGCGGCGGCTTCCTCGCTCAGTCCTCCACCAGCTGAAATGGCCCTTTAAACACTCCAGAGGCTCTTCAAACATGCTGACCTTTGACCCCAGATCTAATCTGTCGGGTCGAGAGACAGCGCAGTAATGGCTCTCGAACAGAACTTCAGCACAAAGCTGCTGTTCAGCTCCAAACATGCCGATTTTCACTCCGATAATCACATTTAAATGTTTCAATGCTTTCAGTTCTCTGTCATGTTTGCTCTGTAGTGTTTATTCACTGCAAAATATCTGATTTTTAAATAAAATTATAATTTTGAAATATTATATCTAATTTAGAAAACCTGAAAAGAAGTTATTTCAGCTTATTGTTGTTGGGAGTTTCCTGTTGTAAAAGGATGGAAAGTCTGAAAAAACACAAGTATGGAAAAGGAGAATAATTAACTTTTACTTCTGGAAGACAAGCAGGAAACACTGGGAAGGAAAAAGTGAAAACATATTCATTACAGTAGCTGTGTCCTATTAAATATTTTGGAAAATAAGTTTTCTGAATGGAAACACTTTAATTTTGAAAAACTCTTGGCTGAGGCGTTTTTTTGGTCGCATTGGTTTCTGTTTATGTAAAGAAAACATTTTTTTTTTGTCTTTTCACAAGTCACATGATCAACACCTGGCTTTTTTCAGATTTAAATCATTTTTTTAGGTCACAAACTTAATGGCCCCAGTTTAGCTCCGTATGTTTATTAAAGTAATAACTGCTGTTTGCATACAGCATGTGCACCAGCAGAACTACTGTTGTGTTTGCATGTTATTAGACAGTAATAGGAGTTTATTTGCGACAGTAAAAACAAAGTTTTGATTCATAAATCAGAGCGTTTTCCTCTCCAGCTGCTCTCCAGGTCCGAACGCTCAACACGCAGATCCAGCTGCTCGCGCTCTCCAGAGACTCTCAGCCGTCATTTAGTCTCATCTGCCGACCGCACAGATCGACTCGGCTTTATTTTGTTTTTGCCATCAATCACCAACGCACCTTAATGCAGACGAGCGCGCGCAGGCCTGTGTGTGTCGACGCCTGAGCTGTGACAGCTGACAGTGTGTGTGTGTGTGTGTGTGTGTGTGGGGGTGTGTTTTGGTATCCAGACCACCCAGAGGATTGTTTACTGTTTCCATGTTGTGTGCAATTATTAAGCTGTTAGAGATACAGTCGGGGTGAACAGGAAGCACAGCCCTTCATGATATTTCATAAAATCATCATTTATTAAAGATGAAACCAAAATGGAAGAGCTGAGTTTGGTCCACGCTTCATCTGCTGAACAGCTGGTCTGGAGAACTTTGGTCTGCAGTCAGTGAGGGTTTCCCTACCTGATAGTCTGGAAGAATCGGTTTGATTTGGGACAAAAATGCTGCTGTGGTTCTATCTCTCTCTGCTCTGAGTGAAACCGGCCTGTTCCCCTCCTGGCCTGTGGGGGCGCTGCACCAAAACCACTGAAGGAAACCACACAGAAACCTCTGAACACCGAGAGCAACTTCCTTCTGCACCAAATCGAAATAAAAATGGAGGCGCCAGTTTTTAGCAATTGGAGGATTTCTCAAGCCATTTCTCCTGCTAATGCTAGGCTAACAGGTTTGTTTAGTTGTATTTACCCAGAATGCCCTGCTCTGGAGCGGTCTCCGGCCCACTTGGTGTAGTTCAGTTCAACTGAACAAGACAATTTAAAAAGAAGTCATCTGAAATTGAGTCGATGTCTATTCTTGAATTTTTTTAGATCAGGATGCGATAAGTTGCTTTTTGAGATGTCTGGTCTGCTCCCTGCTGTGAGTCGGGCTTTATTTAGGCCAGTACCTGATGAAGTTGAGGTACAGCCGGTTTAAGGTCAGCGGATCCGTTTGCTTTGTGCGCGAGGCGGCTGGGTTTGTTCCAGAAGTTTCTGTCAGGCATCACGAGGCGACGCGGGGAGCTCCTCTGTCAGCCGCTTTAACCCTCTCCTCTCTCTGATGTGTCGAACATCAAACGCTGCGCTGTCACACGTTACACACACACCGCGCGCCAACAGCTGGTAACAGACACCGAACAGAGCTGAGCTGTCACATCCACACCCGCACCACACACCGCACACACACACCGCACACACACACCGCACACACACACCGCACATCACACACCGCACACACACACCGCACATCACACCACCAAGAGTCAGCGGATATTTTCCTCTTCCTCCGGATCCTTATCGGTGACAAACCCGGGAACGTTTCAAAATTATTTTTATTACAGGACGACGTCTCACCCCGGTTATCTTCAAAAAGTATTCACACCCTTTCAACTTTTTCCTCACGTTTAACATGTTTATTGAAGACGAGAAGAAAAAACTAAAAATGTTAAAGGTAAAAATCTGAAAGATGTGTCAATAATTTCACCCCAAACATATAAAAACTATAACATTAAATATAAAATACTTAAAAGAAGCCAAACCTCTACAATTATTTAAAAAGAGAAGCTAAAGTGAATTTGCTGAAATCATAGATTACTGAGCTTAAGCTAATGCTAAACTGCAAAATTTATTTTAAAAATATGGGAATCTAACTCTAAACTGTTAAAAACATAAAAAAATTAAAAGAATCTTAATGCCAAATCACTTAAAACATAAAACACTTAGCTAAAGCTAATGCTAAACTGTTAAATGTGTTTTAAAAGTAGCTGAAGCTAACTCTAAAGCGGTAAACATAGCAACAAATTAATATGTTAAAAGTTTGAATTAGATGTTTGTAAGCTGAAACTGAGCTGCTAACAAACTGCTCAGTTATCATTTATTTATTTATCTCTTGATTTTGGCTTCTGATTTTTAACTGTTTTGTTTTTTATATTTGTTTTTCTCCTTCGCTGCTTTTTCATGATTCTGTCTTGTTTCGGTTTTCCGTTCTCTCCTGTCATTCATCATGGTTTGTATTTTTCCGTTCTACCTTTCCATCTCACCAAACACTCGGCTAATTGTTTTCTCCCTCCTGTCCTTAATATTTCCTCCTCCCTTCATCTTGAATTCCCCACCTCATGCTTTCCATCCTTTTAATTGCATTTAGGATGCTGCCAGATACTGCGAGGTGTAATGTGCTGTCTGATTCCTCTCTAAGTGTTCTTAAATGATCACTATTTATTTGTCAAGCCAAGCGTTGAGCACTAATTAAGGAGAAATGCTTTGAACTGCTGGCTGTGTGTGATTGGCTGTTAGCGTGTGAAGCTGATGGAAGACAGAGGAAGACGTCTCGTTGAAGTCAGCCCTGCTCTGAAGCGTTTGCTCCGTTTTTGGTTTGGTTGTTGACTTTAAATCTGTGGAAAAACAAAAACTTTCAGATATTGTTGGACATGATTGACCAGAACCGAACCCAGATCCAGTTGGAACCGGTTTTTCTGTTCAGGTTTCCTTCCCAGCTCCAGTCATTGAGTCCCACCAACCGGCAACTGGAGATTCACAAGAAGCCATTTTTAACCCTGACAGTCCAACTTGGACCTCACAGCGTCTCTCACCTGAGATTGGAGGTCAAAGTGGCAACATTTGTTGCTTTTTCAGTTGCTGCTGCTCAAAACAATTAAAACATGTGAGCAACATGTTGCCATCTTCATTTACCCAGAGAAACGGAGCATCAACCTGATCTGCATTGGATGGATGGATGGATGGATGGATGGATGGATGGATGGATGGATGGATGGATGGGTGGATGGATGGATGGATGATGGATGGATGGATGGATGGATGGATGGATGTACGGTTGGATGTTGACTTGATGCTAAGATGAAGAAGTGTTGCTGCTCTGTTCATTATTGATTATTGATTTTGGCTGAACTGTTTGTATTCGACCTTCTGGACCAACAGGAAGTGATCCTGTCGAATCCGAGCTCTCTGATTGGCCAGCCAGCCTGAGCCAGAACCAATCAAATCCAATCTTCTTGTTAGAAATAACTGGACATCTTAATAAACGCGCCTCTGCTTGTTGAGCTCCCCATCCGTCGTTCCGTTGCCACTGAAACCCGTCGCCGTTGCCGACTGGGTCCCAGCTGCTCATACAGACCATAATAACCAAGACGGATCACCAGAGAGCGAGGCGGAGACGCGCCGCGCACACAACCAATCGGACGGACACGCCACCGGATCGCTTGACGCACAAAAATAAACGCATGCAGATACGAACGAAGCCGCCATGATGGATGGCTGCCTGAGTCCGACACAAGCAGCGTTACCGCAGCGACCGCCTCCTCCGCCCTCGCGCTCACGGCGCTCACGTGTCATCAATTTCCAGCGTGAGAGACGCGAGGAAGGAGGGAGGCACGAGGCAGGAAGAAGTCATTAATTACCAGGAAGTGCTGGCGAGGCAGCGGCGCACCTGTACACCAGCTGACACACACACACATACACACACACACACACACACACACTCCTGAGGGAGTCGGACCCGGAGGCGGCTGCTGCTGCTGCACAGAGAAAACCAGTCGAGACGAAGAAGCTGTGGAGGTTTCTGGTCAATAAAGGATTTTAATTCAGAAAAACTTTGGAAAAAAGGTAAAAAATGGAGAAATACTTTAATTCCGCTCACAGTGTGAAGCGCTAGCTGAGCTAACAGCTAACAGTCCTCCAGTAAACACCAGGAAGTGTCTCGTTGTCCTGGTATTTACTGGACACTGTAAAACTGCAACATACAAAAACTAACACCTCACATTAAAGTTACAATTATTAGCATTGATACACAACAAAAATATTCAATATTTGCTTTTTCATGAACAGAACGTCTAACATCACCAATTAGATGAACGTGCTTACATATCTTCAACCTTAAAATCAAACATGTTGATCTTTTGCCGCCATTTTTGTCCTGGAGAATATCTGTTTCTACTAAAATCAGCAGTTCTTGTTGTCAGTGGTGAGTTCAGCTAAAGTTACATGATAATATTAGCTTTGCTAATGCTAAACAGCTAAACACATAAAAAATGACAGAAACTAACATGAAATACTTAACTGAAGCTCATGCTAACCTGCTATAATCATTTAACATTAACAGAAGCTAATATTTTCATCTGATCTGCTGCAAACATAAAATACATTGCTGAAGCTATTGCTAAACTGTTAAATTCATTTTTTTAAATAGAAGAAGCTAACACTAGCTACTTAAAATGTTTTAGAAAAATTATTTAAAGCTAACACTAAACTACTAATCGCCTAAAATAATTGCAGGATGCTAACGAACAAGAACCAATTTCAGCACTTTGGCCCGACATTTAGACTCTTTATTTCCTTCTAAATAAATAAAAAACGTTTTTAAAACAGAAACATTTCCATGTGGATAAAACATTCCTCATTAGCTTGCAGCAGAACTCCTTTTTATGTTTGTGATGGTAGGACAGAAAATGATTGTTTTTCCTTGGATGTTTCAAGTGTAAATATTTCGTACATTTGACAGAAAAAACTAGAAAACTTTTCAGCAAAGATTTAAGTGTATTTCAGACAAAACTTTTAAAATTGATTTAAAAAATGTTATTTCAACAGACAGATTATTTCACTTCTAACATGGTGAAATGTCTTGTTATAAAAGGATTTTTTTAAACTCGATATTAAGGTGTCATTGATGTAAAACAAGCTTCTGTGTTTTGCTGAAGTTATTTTTGTTTCATTGGAAGGAAATAAACAAAAATCCAGTGTAAGGTTTTGTTTTTGCAGTGCGCTTCCTGTTTTAAAGCCTTTAAAGAGCGACGATGACCTCTGAGTCACTGATTTTCCACCAGAATTGTTCTGGACTTCCCCACATCATGACGCAGCCTCCACCGTGCCTCGCCAGTGCAGATGCCGCGTTTTCAAACTGCTGCTGTGACGTTTGTTTCCGGTTTAGAAGCATGCGGTCCAGGTAACGAGATGCAGTCGGGCCAGACGGGCGTCCTCCTGCCTTGGCGACCCCGTCTAGTTGCCGTGGAGACCTGGCTTGACGCTCAGGCTTTTCTGCAGGAGAAAAGAAAGAAAGGGGAGCACAATCACTGAGACCCTTTTTGTTTTAGTGGGAACCTCCTTTTAGCCCCGATGGCGGGCGCGCAGCGAGCCCCACCGGGGCGGCGGGAACACTGCCTGACTGTGCGTCTTTGTGTCTGGCTGACTTTATTTAAGACAAGGGCCCTTTTGTTTTAGGGCCCCGGGGCCGAGGGCAGCCCTGTAATTGGCCTACTTAGGCCCTGCTTAGCATGAGAAAAGTCTGCGCTAACTTTTTTGTTTTCAGACGGAAAAGGTTCGCTGATGAGAATTCAGATCAGGAGGAGAGAGAAAGAGAAAACACCCTCCCTCCTCCGCGCCCGGAGTCTAAACACACTCCTCCGCCTAAAACACACCACACGCTAATTACTTAACGAGGAGCTGGGAAAAAAACATGTCAGAGGAGTCTATTTACGGGCGGAGGGAGAGGCGGCTTCTTTTTCACCTCCAACAAACTTTCTGCGCCACTTTGAATGAAAAAAGAAACCCCTCTCTCTGCCTGAATCGGCCCAGATGCCACTTGTTGCTGCAGAAATCACTGAACTTAATTAGCGGGACAATGTGTGTGTGTGTGTGTGTGTGTGCGTGTGCGTGTGGGAGAGAGAGGGAGCGCTGTGAGGCGTGAACAGAGCCGCGGCTCAGAGTCGGACTCGGTTTGAGTCGGGAGGTGAACGTCATGGTTCTGCTGGTTCCAGGTAGGATCGGCCTGAAAGACACTTTCTGGGTTTATTTCGGTTCGTTTCTGATCCGGTCCAGATATTCACACAGACCTGAAACTGTACCAGGACTACGGAGCTAGAATGGAGATTTAACCTGCAGTAAGTTCTCAAATAACCTTTACTCAGTAAAAATGTCTAATCCAGTTTATTTCAAGGTCTGTAATTAATCAATTAATCAAAATTGATTGGAAAGAATCATGTATTCTGCAAGTCTTACCAAGTATTTTTAGATGGTGCACTGGGAATAACACTATTTTATTTTTACATCAAATTTAAGAAAGTATTTACTGAAAAGAAACTCAAATTTCTTCCTGAAAAGTTACTAACAAGTTTGTTTTTTCTTATTTTAAGTGTATTAAGATATTTACATTAGAACCTAAAATAAAAATATTTGGTCAGATTTTGTGTTTTTGCAGTTTATTTACAAAATAAGAATTGATAAATTATTGAATAAATGATGCTGCTGAAGCTTTTCCAGAGTTTCAGGAAGTCCTGATCATTCATGGAGCTTCTTTACAAACGTGGAGGCTGACATTAGCGTTAGCTGCTTAGCATTCAGATGCTAGTTTAGGCTATCGTAGCTTCACTGACAGGCTAACTTCTTTTAGCACAACTCGAACACAACAATAGTCTTTTCTAGCGTCCAGTCGGATCGATGTTTGAATTAGAAATAAAAACCCAGTGGACCAGAGAAGACGTTTCCGTTGCTAGCGGCTGAAGTTTGTGCATCAGATTTACAGTCGTACCAAAAACATAGAAATATTCTCATTTATATGTTCTTAAATAACATTTTACAGAGCTGGTGCTGGTACCCTACAGTATTATTTATGTTAATAAATGTTGTGAATGTGAGGTTTTAAAAGCTACTTGCCTGTCCTGCGATGTATAGCAAAACCATTTGTCATTTAATTTGAAAATTAGTTCCAAGTCAGTGAGAACATTTTTCTGTCCAGAAATTTTGTTTTGACTCTGAGCTCAGCAGTGAAATCAAAGACACAGACTGAGCTTTTATTCAATTTTTTGAAAGAGGTTTCAATCAATCAATCAATCAATCAATGGAAGAGCTTCTTGTGAATTTATTAGTGTGTGTAAAATATGCATCAATAGGCATTAATGAGATACAGCATGACTTTGTGGTGGTTTGATGAAAACTTGGCTTTGCCAAAGTCTGGAAGAACAAAGAAAACATTAAGGATGGTGTCCAAAATGTGGCCCGGGGGCCATTGAAAGGCCTTGAAATGATTCTCATAGCGGTCCAAGTGATGCTAAGAAACACTTAGCTGAAAAGTGTCTCTTAATATCCAATAAGTTTGGATATATTGTGATTTCAATGTTTGTAATGATAAATTCAAACTTCCAGTTCTAGTTTTTTTGGTTCTGTTTTAGATAAATAAGTCAAAACTCAGTGGATGCAGAATGTTTTTATTTTGAATACAAACTTCATAAAGGAGAAATTCTTGTTTTGTTCATTCAGAAGAAAACATAGAATCTGAACCTGAGACGTTTGTTGAATGATGTGAGCTCATATATCCACCTTAACAATCAGTTGTTGTGTTGAGAGTTTATATCTGATAATTAGCACATCTGACTCATTGTGCTTGAGTATGGAAGGCCAAGCATGCCAAAAATCTGTGAAATTTAATATGTTATTTGAATGTAAAGTATGTTATTAACAGGCAAACTGTTGATTTCCAGCCTGAAAAACCTTGAACATGAGATTCCTAGTTTTAGTTTGTTGTGTAGAGGTTCAGTGAAGTGCTTGACTTACAGATCTGAAATTTATTTCATTTTGAGCAGATTTTCCCTTTAATTATTTATAATTATTTAGTCAATGCTGTCATTTTAAATCATCTATTGCTAGTAATTAGCATACTGATGCTAATGAGTGTGTTTCTGTGGTTCTGCTGTGTTTCCGGTCGCCTGCCTTCCTGCCCCAGGCGGTTCTGGGCGGCGAGCTGGCGATGGGCAGCCCCAGCGCGGCGTCGCCCACCAAGCCGGCGGGTCAGTACTACCAGCACTACGGGTCCAACCCGCGCAGGAGAGCGCTGCACATGGACGCCATGGGTGAGCACAGCCACACGCTCGTTTCTCTGCAGCAAAAGAGTTTTTATTTTATTTGAAACATAGCAGAGGTTTCCAACATGAGGTTCTCAGCCCCAGTGTGGACCTGAGGTTTCTGATTAATGAGATGTTTTTATGTTTTTACTCTTTAAATTTAACAACATGTTGATAAATGGAGGCATAAAATGTTTTTCAGCTTTATTAGGCCAACACTATTGCAATCATTTTTATTTTTATAAATAAATACATAGAACTAATTATATGAAACCTCGTTTTAAATTAAATCTGTATTATTAACTCGCTTCATAATGATAAAAACAGCTTTTTCTGCTTTATTTAATGTTAAATACAGAACTAATTTCAATATTCAGATTGTTAGGATGTTCTTATTTTCATTATTTAACATTTATTTTTATATAATTGAATAAAATAAAAGGATTTTATATTATATTCTTGTCTTTCTTTTTGAAAATCCATAAATAATCTCCACATACAGGCATAATAATTGTACATAAATTGCTTAGTTGTATTTAATTTGCTAACAGTTCATTTTTAATTGAATAAAATGTTAATTACTCGCTAATGAATAAAAAATAAAGTGATGCAAGCATAGATTTCCTGTTCAGTGAAGTTTAAATTCTGTTTTTTATTTTCTTACACTGAATGCTGAACATAAAACAACATCTTTTGTTGAAATGTGTCTCTCTGGTTGTTGATGTTAAAATATTTTGCCGTCCTGGATGGAAATTCCTACGGCCAATCAGTGAGCGGCGAACATCTGGCTGAAACGGAGACAAACCGCGTTTGGTCCGATCGCTTTAAAAACAGGACATAACGAAAACCTTGGGGGCTTTCAGCCTTCAGACGACACACACACACACACACACACACACACACACACACTCCAGTAGAAAACACAGCTTATTCTCCCATCATAGCTTCACCTTCTGAATTAATAGTGTTTCTCCTTGAGAGAAACACTGAAACACTAATATAAATATTCCAGGAGCTGGCCTCTTTTTGTGCTGCTTTATGCTTTTTGTGCTGCTCTCTGTATTTCCTGCCTGTTTTCCTCTGTAGCGTCTTTCTGAGCGGCGCTCCTGTTGACAGGAAGTGGAATCGCCTCCTAAATTCGCCTTTTCCCGTTTTGTGTCTCTTGCAGACGTCCACACAAAAAAAGTGCGGAAGGTCCCTCCCGGCTTGCCGTCCTCAGTAAGTGATGCTGGTTTTTGGTCAATAAAAATTGCTGATGTTTTCTTTGATTTGTGGGATTAAAGGATTAATGTCCCTGCTGGGCTTCCGTATGGACAAAGTGATGATGATTCTCTGGTTTCAAGGCGTTTTGTTGAATTATGACCTGCACTTTGTTTATAAATAACTCCGGGCGTTTATAGTCGGCAAATGTTTCATTATAGTTCTGTTTATTAGGGTTTGTTTGTTTGTTGCAATTAATTTCAAGTTTCACATGTTCAACACAAATTATTTTAGTTTCTACATCCAACTTTGAACTTTTACAGTTTTTAGCTTTGAAGTTTCTTAAACAGTTTTAAAGTTATTGAAGTTTCTCTTCACATTATTTTCATTAATTTTTTTTTTATGGCCAACATTTAAAAGTATTAATAGTTTTTATAGTTACTTATGTTTTTCATTTTTGTGTTGTTGTGATTTAAAGTTTTTTTTTCTGGATTTTATTGTTTTAATGTTTTTGTCAGTCGGTTCTTTTCAAGTATTTTAACGTTCTTTTATTTTTTAATAGATTTTACAGTTTTTATAGCTTCTAATTGTAGCGATTGCTACATTTTACTTATTTAGAAGTCAGAAGAAGACAAAACATTACAGCTATTTAAATTTTTTTCACATCTTCCAGTTATTAAAATCAGTTTTTTTCTGACAGTTTCAGTTTTTTCATGTTTTATTTGTGTTGATCATTTCTGCTCGCTCGGTTCTTTAACTCTAGTGTTGCGTTGTTTGGACGCAGGCCGTCTCTGCGTTTCAACATGGATGCTGCTGAAGCTTCTGGTTCCATGTTGCTGCTTTTGCTGCTGTTTGGTTTTAGATTTGAATCGTTTCTTTAGTATCTCAGCCTTTGTGATGAAGTTGGCTGTTGCTTCCTCTCCGATCGCTCGCTGCTCGGGTCTTTGCTCGTTAACGATGGCTGAATATGCGGCGTGTCGGCGGGGGTCCGTTTCCTTCCTTCCTACGGCAGAGGAAGGAGGGAGGAGCGGAGGACAGGAAGAGAAAGACGAGTGCGACCTGAAGGTCAGAGGTTGGTTCTTCCGTCAGTGAATCCTGATGAAGCGTTTCTGCGGTTTCTCTGGACGATCTGTGGCCTCTTGCATGTGCAGCTGTGTTTTTTCTTCCTGGTTCTTCCTCCACTGATCGTTGCTGGTGGCGAACAGTTTGGTTGTTGACGGCGTTCTGGATGGGTCCGGGCCGCCGTCGCCCGGCTTCCCGCCGGTTTGTTGGCAGGCGGCGCCGCTTTGCTGTGCAGGGGAGCAGAAAGCGAAGCCGAAGCTTTGCAGGGTTTAGATTGGTTCTGTAGAGCCACCGGTTCTGGTTTCATAATCACTGCTCTGTTTTCTGTAATTTCTTTTTTAAGAAGAAGCAGAAGAAGAAGAGCTGCTAACTCTCTGAACACCAAACCTCTAAAACACAAACTTCCAGAAACATCTTGTTTCCAGGAGCTGCTGCTGTTTCTGTCATCACAGAAAATATAAAAACTTTGTGACTTTCTGTTGAGTAAATTCATCAAAACTCGACTTTAAAATGCCGATTATTTCTGTTTATAAAACTGAATAAACAGCTGATATTTATCTGATATTCACCAGCAGTTTCAGCGCCACGAGCTGAAAATGTAGCTACGCTAACTCTAATATGAATATTAATTCTGCTAACTCTGAAATGCTAAACCAATACGGTGCTTGTCTGATGCTAATGCTATTGAGCTATAGTAACATGGTATTTAGTGGAAGCTAATGCTAAGGCGCTATATTAGCATGGTATTTAGTGGAAGCTAATGCTAAGGCGCTATATTAGCATGGTATTTAGTGGAAGCTAATGCTAAGGCGCTATATTAGCATGGTATTTAGTGGAAGCTAATGCTAAGGCGCTATATTTGCATGGTATTTAGTGGAGGTTCAGCTAATTGCTGCATTTCTGTGTCTTTGTGTTTTTGTTTCAAGTCTGCAGTGAAACTCATTGCGTCGATCAGTAAAAGCTAATAAGGATTTGTGGATTTAAGTGTCTATATTTCACACTGTGTTGCTAAATTTGACATGTTCTCCACTTTAACATTCTTGCTGTTTGGGTATGGAACACCAAGAAGGCCAAAAAGATGCAAAATTTGACTTGTAATAGAACAACAAATGAGCAAAAATTATTAAAATTAGCGATGTAAGTTAAAAACCAGAGACTTGTTTATGATGTTCCAGGTGACGTTAATCAGCTGGTTTTAGCCTTGGTTTAAATGAGCTCAGTGTTTCAGCTGTTTTCCAGTTTTCTGGAATTTTGCTCCAGATTTGTGGAGAATAGAAGCTGAATGCTGCTTCTCCACTTTGGGTTCTGGTTCTGGGGAAGCAAAGCAGAACCAGGAGAGCTGTCATAGGATTAAAATGTTTACTGTTAGCTACCAGCTATACTAATTGATAGCAGTAATAACATAGCCACTAGCTATTGAATATGCTAACTGTTAGCTACAAACATTATGAGCTGTGTGGTGAATTGCTGCTCATAATGTTTCTGGTAGCATTCCGTTAGCAACAGAGTACGCTCACTGTTAGCATCACCTGTGCTAACTGTTAGCAGTTGTTGGAGTTGAAATAAATTATGTTTTGATTAAATGATTTAAGTTGTTTGTTGTGCTTTAGGTCCAGCTCTGTTTCCTTTTAGTGTCTTTCTCATGTTTTTAGTGACTCTTTAGCTCTTTTCCTCCATTTTCTAATTAACATGAGAAAAATTTACATATATTTTGTTGATTTTCTTCATCTAAATTTTTAGCTTCAGTCGTATTTTGGACGATTATATTTGGCTTGAAGGTATTTATCGGAGATTTGATGTAGAGAGGAGCGTATTAGTCGTCTGATTTTGCTCATTTTTCGGTTTCTCTGTGATATTTGACATCCTGATGGCTGCAGAACTTTACAGCCTCGTGTTTTTATTGTTTTATGGGTTAGGTAACGTTTCCTTTGTGCTGAAGCCCTCCCCCTCTGTTATCCCGGCGCATTAAGAGAATAGGAACAGACATTTTCTCTGCACATCTCTTCCATTTGCATGATTACACACAAGTGTTATTTAAGTTGTTTTCCTCATTGTTGTGTTGCCCTCCCATATGCTCCATTTAAGGGGAAAACTCTTGTCTCTATTTCACATCAACCGCAGACAAAATGGCTCTTTTTGCTTTAATTAATTCATTTCTGTCTCTCTTTTTCTCCCCGTCTCCCTGCGCTGCAAGTTTGTTATTGTTGTTTCTCAAATTTAGTTTGCTGAGCTGATGATTTACTTTGAGAAACAATTAAACGTCACTTGAGAGGAGAGCGTGGGACGTCTTTGTAATCAAAAGAAAATTAGGCATCAGTTGCTAACATTAGCAGGTTGCAGAGTGTTTCTTTGTTTTGTTTTTTTTTCCGTTAGATATCATTGTTTTGGTTAATTTGTTGTCCGCGCTGATAAAGTCTGCAGCTCTTCCTCTGAGCTTTGCTAATGTCGTCTGAACGATGGAGGAAATCCAGATAAATATGTCAGAAAATGAGCCGTAAAAATGAAGCTATTAAAGAGAAAACAGATAAACTGATAAACGGCATCAGGTGGCCTCCGATTGCACCTTCATTTCATTCATTTGCTGCAGTAATAATGTAAAATCACTGCAGCTTTTTATATAAATATGACATCAATGCACTGAAACATAATTCATAAAATTCAATTTATTTCTTTGTTGATTTTAATCACTTCTAAACACAAAAAACAAAAATATAAAATCCACATGAATAATCCACTTTATGTCCAAAATCAGGAAAATAAATAAAATTACATTTAAAAAAGACTCAAATGCTTTTTGTCTGATTTGTTTTCTCATCTTATTTTTATTTTATTTATCTTTATAAAATTAAACTTTTTGTCATTTAATCCACAATCAACAAATCAGAAGAGGCCAAATAAATGTGAAACAATAATAACAATGAAAGTCTTTAAAATAAAAATCAAGCAATTAAACTTGATTTTTTAAAATTATTTAGAATAAATTTTATTTAGTTTCTACATCCTTTCAGGTTTCACTGAACAAATTTATTCTGTTTCTAAGAAAAAGATTTGAGTCATTTCAAGTTAAAGCTCTTACTATGTTTATTATTTGTTAGTATAATCAGTTAAATTAGGAGCAAAGTCGGTTATAAAAACAAATACTTTGTGATGTAATTAATGTTTCCTATTGCAAGTCAAATTCTGTTCTGATGTTAAAGTCGTTACTTTATTCAGGGTAAAGTGGTTAAAAATAAAAAGTTGAGTTTCGTTTGGGGGCCGAAGCAAATCACTGAGGGCCACAAACGGCCCGTGCGCCTCATGTTGAACACCTCAACAGCAACAGCTCTGGAGTCAAATTATTATTTCTGTTGTTTGTTTTTGTACCAAAATGAAGGAGAGTTTTAATTTCAGCAGGTTATTAACTCTGGACTCTGTAATCTGTTTCCTTTCTGTTGTGGAGGAAACGTCTGACCCAGAGCGGCCGTCCTGAGCGAGCCGCCGCCGCCGCCGCCCGTCTCTGAGCGGCTACTTCCTGCCTCGGCGGCGCCCCCTCCCTCCGCGCCTCAGATGTGGTTTTGTTTAAAGTTGACAGCGTTAATTAAATTAAGCCGGGTCTTGCAGAAGGCGCAGTAGGAGAGCCGGCGGTCCCCGGTGGGCCGTGGGCGGATCAGGACCGGGGGCAGAGCTGCGGTTCGGTGAGCCGCACTGCCCCCTGCAGGCCGCCCCCGGGACAGCAGCGCTCTGCAGAGCAGATGAGTTTGAAGAGACGTTTCCAGTCTGAGCTGCAGTTTGGGTTTTCCTCCTGACTCCCAGAGGATCCGGTTGGATCTGAGGTCCGTTCTTCCACTGCGCGCCGGATTGTTGTGCAGAAACAGGAAGAGGAATTTAGTGCAGCTTATTGTTGACTGAATCATGTGGCTTCCTGTTTTTCCTGCCCGGGACTCGCTGAACGGTTTCACTCCCAGGCCCGGTTTGTGCTGCTGCGTTGATGAGGTCACACTGTTTATTAAAATATGAGTTTGGCTGAAAATGCTGACAGGCAAAAATATAACATGATTTATAATAAAATTATGTAAAATAGTAATTTAATAATTGCAATCTCAAAGTACGAATACAAGCAATTTATTCTGAATTAATTGTTAAAATTAAATTATAATTTTTTTTATCTTTTAATAAAATATTAAAATGTTTATTTAATATTTTATTTATTAAAATAATTCCAATGTAGAAGTAAAAATGCTTACAATTAATTTAGGATAAATTCCTCAAATTTAAATTCAAACTAATTATTTGATTTAATTCTCTAATTAAAATATTACAAATAAAATAATTTAATAATAAAATAATTATTACAATTTAAAAATAAAAATCCATAAAGTTATGAATACATTTTTAAAATTAAATTCCAACTTAAATACTGACTTTTAAAATTACTATTTTTTTTATAAATGACTTAAAAACAAAACAATTCAAAATTCTGATTAAAATCTTATAATTAAAAAGCTGCAAGTTGGTCATTTTGACAAGTTAAAAGGATAAAAAATATATATATTAGTGACTATAACAATCAAAACATACAAATTATAAGTTTAAAACATTAGAATTAATAATATGAACTTAAAACATGAGAAATAAACACATTTTAATTTTGACTCCTTTCCCAGTCCAACCTGAATTCCAGTGTAAATGCTGAACTAAGAGGAAAGCTGCGGTCCGTCGCTGCAGCCTGACCTCGGCTTCTGCAGAGTGAAGTGGTGCTGAAACTGACGCATGTTTGTGTGTTAGCATGCAGCTCAAATTAGCAGCGCCGCAGCCGTCCTTGGCACAGGATGGCAGGAGCGGAGCGGAGCCGCCTGCACAGCACAAAAACTCTACACTGTTAACGTTACGGCACAAATTCAGCATTAATTATTGATCCGTTTCTCATACGTGTGAATCAGGTTCACTGGTTCCTGGTGATTCTTAGCAGCTTTTAAATCAAATGATTTTTTGATTTCAGACAAACTTGGATTTGGTGTGAAAGCTGCGGCCGTGTTAATGTTTATACAGAAGAACCCCGAAGAGAGTTTAGCCAGGAATGACCTCATGCTTCTCACACACACACACACACACACACACACACACACACACACACACACACACACACACGCAGCCGGACAGCTGTGTTTTCTGCTCCGTCTTCTGGATGCTTCACTGAGTCATTCCTCATAAAAAGCTCCTGAAATTTATCTAAACATGTAAATTCATGTCGGTCATTTAACACGTGAAGGAAGCAGCAGGAATAATGAAGAAATGTCGGAAACGTTTCCGTAGATTGACGTGTCGTTCGCTCGTGTTCGGCGCTCAGCAGTTTTCTTGGCTTCAACCCCAAAATGTCCCACACTGCTACGCCACAGCCGCCATTTTGTGTCAGATGGGAAGCTGGCTAATTGAATTACAAGGCATCCGTTTGTGTGTGTTGGGGTGAATAATTTGTGTATGTGCTCTCTCTCTGCAGAGGCTCTTTTCATAAAAGTTGTTTTTAGCACAAAACTAGACATAAATTCATCTCATAGTGCTTTAGTTATATTCTGAATATGAATTTATTTTGTAATTACAGGCGTCTATGTTCCAATTTTATATAGTTTATGGCATTCATCTTTGGCTATCTTGTGTTAGCTTTGCTAATGTTAGGCTAAATTTTGGGCCATGCTAGCTGAATCTGAGCTGTTTGTTAGCTTAGCTTAGTTACGTAATATTCTCTCGCTCTAAAATGTTGTGTTTGTCTGATGCTGTGATGGTTGCAACAACCTGTTACCAAACATGTATCAAACTGCAGTTACTTTGACTCGGATGGTGCTAAATTTCAACATTTTGTTCTGATTAGCTGAAACTGTTTCAATCAAGTTATTTCTGTTCCATATTATGTTACATAATATGTACAGATCAGTTAGAATTTTATCTGAACAATCTGAGTGCTGTGATATCGCTAACTCTGTGGTTTGGCTACATTATGCTAACTTCGCTATTGCCATGTTAGCTAAACCTGAGTGTCCTGTGTTAGCTTAGCAAAGAATTATGCTATATTTGGTTGTGTTGGACTAACACAGTGACAATTAACTTTTGCACTTTGGAGAGTAAAACGATTTGAAACTGCAGTTAGCATAGCATAGCTCCTGCTGTTCTTTGTGTTTGCGTTAGTCCAGATGGACCCAAGCTAGTCTGTGTTTACTTTCTATCAGCCTGTGAATATTAAATCGATTGTATTTTGTCTGAAAATCCTTCAAACTGTTGAGTTTGATTAACAGAAAAACGTCCTGATGATATTTTAGTTTGTTTTTCAGGAATTAATTCATCTCTAATTTAGTTGTCTGTTTAGTTGTTGTGGGTTTAGTACCACACATTAGGTGATGCTAAGCTAACTTCCAAATGAAGACTCAACAATCATGAATTGTACACAAAAAAAATTTTATAATTGTGTTGGAAACCACCATTAAGAAAAAATAAAAACATCCATTCATGTTCATCCTGCTAAAATAAATAAAAATAACATTTCACCAACATGTTGACTAATGCATTAAATCCCACAGAGACCTGGGCTCTTCTTGGATTAGCTTTAATTATTTATTTGGCTGTAAGTTGGAGACACCATTGCTTTGTATGGATCAACAGCTCGAACCAAATGATGTATTTATGTTTTTAATTGAATATTTCAGTGTTTTATTATCATTAGTCACTCTGATGTTCCTGTAACACGATTTCTTGCTAAACTGCAGCAGTTTTTCCTCATCGCCACATTTTCCTGTCAGTTCTTGATCCCAACACCTGATCTTCACGGCTAAATAATAAAAAAAGATTACAGTTTAACTGCCTTCAGTGCCTTTTCCCAATGAAATGACCTCAGTTATTCTTGCTGCCTTCTCGTCCTTGTGAGGACATTCGGGTTTTACAAGGACCTCTGTTGCACACACATTGTCGGTTCCTGCTGCAGATGTGAACGCTCCCGGATGCATTCCTGAGCCCAAGTATTTGGCCGCAGCCAACAGGCGGGTTTGAGCGGCGCTCTGATTCGCTCCAAGGCTGTGATGGAAATCACATGTTGTCAAACACACATTTCACTGACGCGCACACACGCCAAGCAGGAATCGATGACATAAAAAACTGCTTCAAGCCGTTGATGTTTTGTTGGAAAGTTCTCGGTTGCCGTCCTCAGCTGCACCAAAATGCCAAACTCGTCGGGTTTGTGGGCATTTTTGATTTATTTTTAGCGTCTTCATGGGAATAAAAAGTTACATTAACTTCATTTTTCAAGCTTTTTTCTCATTTCATCCACATAAGGGTGAAATATGACTGAAGCTTTCTGCTGCTTAGTGGTTTATAGGAGTTTCTGACAAATGATGGCCTGATAGTCCAGTAGATTTGGTTCCGTTGGGACCAGAACTTGGTTCTGCTGGGGGTCTGTGTCTCTCTGCTCTGAGTCAAACCGACCTGCTCCCCTCTCCTTTGTTGGGTGACTGGACTCAGCCTGGGTGAGGAACCCCCGTCATCCACATGGAGGATCATTGTTTGGTTTGGCGGGTTTGGGTTCATCCCAATCAGAGGAGACTTCAGGACCAAACGAGGAGCCGCTGCTGGGACCGTCCCTCCTTCCTGGTGTGAATGTATTTGTTGTCCCTTAATGAGCTGCAGGGAGAGGCAGGGATGGCTTCCCCTCGTGGATCTGTTGCTCCTGTGATCCAGTCTTGGGTAGGAGGAATAGATTGATGGATGGATGGATTATTAGCTGGTTCATGAACAAAGGCTGATTTATTTCCTTCTCCTTCTTGGCGCTACATGTCAGTTTGGCTGTGGTTCCTTTTTCCTTCGGGCAATGAGGTGACGATCTGGCCAAATGACCACAACTCTTTCCACCAATTATACAGGGATCAGTCAAAGTCCTCTGTTTGGCCAGAAAAAAGAACCAGGATGATTTTTACCTTTGTACGGAGGCTGTTAGCATCCACTGAGCTGAACTTCAAAGAATGGCTTCAGCTAAATAAAATAACTTCAGTTGAGCAAGAACATGGTAACACACTTCCACAAACTTTACAGCTGATCTGTTTAACTATATTTAAAACCAGATGAAAAGTCTGGGCTTGGCACACTGACTTTTCCTCCTGTTAAAACTTTATTGTACCCACTGCTGCCAAGTTCCACTTCCTCAGAGGAAAGTGTTGTTTTTTCCTTCATTCAACAGATGAAAAGCCAAAGTTATGATATAATCATAGATAATTGAAACTGAAAGGAAATACAGATTCATAACTGACCCTTTCCTAAAACTGTGTTATGTGGATAGTTTGATGTGTGAATTTAGAGTAAAAATAGGTTTTGATTTATATCTCGGATGTTTTATGAACAGGAACATTTAGTTAAAGGGATAATTCAGTTTTTGTCTCACCGGTTTACTGTTAACATGTTTTCATGGGTCATTATTTTACCTCTAGTGTC
This sequence comes from Poeciliopsis turneri, assembly GCA_922788865.1. Lineage (NCBI taxonomy): Eukaryota > Metazoa > Chordata > Actinopteri > Cyprinodontiformes > Poeciliidae > Poeciliopsis > Poeciliopsis turneri. Next base: position 215,970 of record CAKLNU010000292.1, on the reverse strand, counting down.
GTTTTAACCTCAAAGTTAGTTAAACAAAAATGACATTAAGCTTTATGAAAGCAGGGTTTCCAAACCTGGACTTGGAGTTTGTACTGTGTCCCTTAATTATTTACTCAGGTGGATGTTTAAAACAAAATAGTTTTTCTATATAATATAGAAAATTGACTTCATGTTCCTGATTGTTCTTCTTGTATTATTTGGAGGCCAATAGATGTTAGCTTGCTGAACTGACTTGTAGCTAGGGCTAACAGTAAAAGCTAACTAGCTAATTGTTGAGATCAATAGAAGTTGGCTTTTAGCTATCTGGCTAACTAGTTAAAGCTAGCTGACTAACTGTTTACACTAACAGCAGTTGTCTTACTGCTCTGCGTTCTAGCTAGTTCTAGCTAGCTACAACGCAGAGCATCATGATCTGCTGAACGAAGCTTCGTCTCCTTAAACATTTAAATGTTTTATAATTTAAGTGGTGATGATTTAAAGTGGCTAGTTGTTAAATTTAAAGCCTTAAAGTGTAATTCACCAATCAGTGGGTGACTTCAGACAAAAACAAAGTTTGCTTTCATACCAAGCAGTAACACCTCCTCCTCTTTTCCTCCTCACACTCCAAGGTTTTTTTGCACTTTTAAACTTTTTGCTAACCCCCCGCCAAGAGTTTCCCTCCAATTTGTTTCCTTTCTCGAAATGTTCCGTTTGTTAGGTTGAACAGAAAATCACAGAAAAATCACCATAAGGGCTGCTTTGCATTTTTAATTAAGAAACTAACATATGAATATATTTGCATATTATTGAGTTGCAGATTAAATCACGCATACATAATTAGCGTGCAGCAGCGCTCCTCTCCTCTACGCCTGCACTGTGCTTACCGCGGGTTTTTGTTATTTTTTTGGCAAGCTGCGGTTCTGATGGAGGCCAGACACACAAAAACACACAGACACACCTTCTCCTGACACTCGCGTGAGAAACACTCAAACAAAACCTCTCCATCACTCGCAGTGATCTCTGTCTCCCCGTCGCTGTCAGTCTGAGAAATTAGCGTCTGATTTCCTCCGTCAGAATCCAGGCCATGTCAGATTTCTGATTACGCCTGAAAATCAAGACTTTTTTCCTTAAAGGAAATAATTGACTTGAGGTCTTTAAACAGTTTATTAACTATGAAACATAATAAAGTCAGGACTGATGGAGTTCAGTGGAAAACTGTTATTAGCAGATTTACTTCAATGTGTCCTCAAGAAAAGTAAAATATTTATGGAATTTCATCATTTTGTCACAGATTTTTCTCCTTATCCAGTTGATTAAACTCACTGGGAGCCAAGAGTTAATTTTATTTGAGCAGAAGGTCTTTTTTTCCCACAAACATATTTTCTACAAATGCACTAAAAAGACATTTATATAGAAAGACTAAATTTAGAAACATGTTTTTATATTTTATTTTTGTGGTTCAAATGCAGAGGAAATTTTTTAAATGATCTTTTTAGTCTCAAAAAGTAGAATAAATTATTCATAAATCAATAACCTCTCATATGCAGTAATATTCTGGAAAAACATGACAAACTGTTTTCAGCTGAAAAAAATACAAATAAAGAAAATAAATTAGTGCTTTTGATTTTCTCCAGACAAAATGTGAATTTTAATCTAAATGAAACATTAAGTGACCACAGCAGAGGATTAGCAGAAATGTTCCCAACCGAAATAAATACATTATTTTGCATTAAAGAAAGTCAAATACATCCCAAAAAACCTTTTGATTTAGCTCAGAATGACGAGTAGAAAATTAAATACCAATGTTGGCATCATTAGGCATCGACTGAACGTGCAAATCAGCAGAAATTGAACTTCTCTGTGGTGATTTTTTAAGTTTTGCGGTGAATTAAAAGAGTTAAAATAACCGATATGAAACCTGACGGCGGCTCTGTGTTCTGCTCAGCCATTCAGACGAACTTAATGTGTCATAAAAAGGAAAATTTCAGTGATTTTTGTCGGCATTTTGCTCCATATCAAGTGAAGTTCAGATTAAAATGCAGATCTTGGATATAAAAACTGAAATAAGGAACTCTGGCTGCCAGAAATGTGTCTATTTTTATAAATTTCTTATATTTTACACATGGATTCAGTTAATAAAAGACATCCATCCCAGTTTTAAGGTATTTTTCTGTATATTTTACCTGAAAAGATCAAGGTAATGACAAAGCAGTGCTGCTTTGAGTCCAGAGTCAGTGAAACGTTTCCCCGCCGGGTCCAGAAGTCCCTGTTTGTTCTCAGCCTTCATCGGTATCAAAAATATCCTGACTGTGTGCAATCAGAGAAGATAAACTGTGCAGATTCGCTTCCTTTCTTGTTTTTCTGCTTAGTTGCACTCAGCAGTGATTCATTGGGAGCGTTGGCTGTCACGTTTATGTAATGGGAACCGTGTCGCAGAACCAGGTGCTGCTACACCTGATCCCTGTTTATTATCACTTATGCTGCAGCTTGAGGAGCCGCAGGGGATTTCCTGCTGGCGCTTTGGGTCAGAACCAGTCCGGTTCTGGGTCAGAACCGGGCTGGTTCTGACCCAGAACCGGACCCAGGCCATCAGCTGAACGTCGGGGCAAAAGCAGCAGAACGGACCTCGGCCTGCTCCTTTCATGCTGCCACCTTTCCTTCCTGAGACGGTTTAATCCAGATTAATGTTCAGTCCTGGTGTGAACTCACTGGTCAAACCAGTAACCAGTTCGGTTCGTTCACCGTTAACGAACCAGTAGAACCGACGGCTTTTGACCCGTTTCCCGATCACCTGAAACCCAATTCAAACAACTTTCAGCAGATTTAAACTGATATTGAAGAAGTTTTATTTGTTTTAGGATCAAAAAGTCTGTCAGAATCCATCCATCCATCCATCCATCCATCCATCCATCCATCCATCCATCCATCCATCTGTTAATTTAAACTTGTGTTTATTTTCTATTACACCAAACAAAAACCATCCAACCAACCAAACAATGTTCTGTTCTGTTCTGTTCCACCAACCAGCCGTCATTTAAAACCAGAGACGTCCCATGTGACAGTAATTAGTTGCATTGTGTGATCTGAGCGCCTGAACAGCAGGAAGACGCGGCCGAAGACAAAAGGAAACGTCGGGTCAAGAACTGGCATCCGGTTGACCGTTTGGGTCTTTTATCTGATCGGCATAAGTTTCATAAAACTGTCTGAAGGTTTGGATATTAAAATATTTAGAAATGCTCCAAGACTTTCCCAGGTTGTGTAAACCTGCAGTTCTCCTCCGATCCTCACTGGGTTCCCAGGACGTCCCAGTTTATCCCAGTCGGTCCGCTGAGTTCCGGTTTCAGGACCTTCTGCACCACTTTCCCAGACAAATATGAGAATCCAGAGAAACGTTCAGATGAAGAGCAAAAACCACCGAGTTTCTCACCACGGATTCAGTTCCTATTGTCAAACTCTGCCTCGTCAGTCCGTGGTGATGCTTTGTGAAGCCGGCTGACATGACAGAAGTGGAGGGGAATAAAGAACGTCGTAAGTCAGACGACAAGAAAGACGAACAGAGACGTCGGGCGCAGGGGGAGAACGACTCGGAGGAACACAAAGGAGCCGACAGCGGGAGAAGAGAAGATTGACAACTGGGCGTAGTGATTTGAAGGAAAATCCTGTCAGCGTGAAATCAGGATGAAATGTGAGATTATAATTCAACCAGGGATTAACTGTCATCTCAGAAGCAAAGACGGAGGGGGGAGAGCGAGAGAGGAGATAAAGACGGAGAGGGAGGAAGGAAAACTGGAGGGAAACGGAGTTTAGAGGCAGAAAACGAATGGAAGTTCAAGATGAAGGCGAAGTAGGACAAAGTGCAACAAAGGGATCAGGTGGGAGATTAAGTTACGAGGAAGACGAAGGAGGATGAAGGCTTCCTGGGAGAAGAGCAGGATGAAGGCGAGGAGGAGGAGGACGAGTGTGACTGGTGTCCCATAATTTAATGGTGCCAACATCAGCACTCGGCTCCAGGTGTTGACGGCGCCGCGCTCACCGGACCGACAGTGATGAACAGACACCAACATGCTGAACTGCTGGAAACAACGTGAACTCCTCTGTCCGGCCATTACTCATCGCAGCAGAACCGCACTGAGTTCTTACTGCAATAAAACAAATAATATCACCGAAGGAAACCCACATATCCTTAAAACTCAGCAGGAAAAACTCATTTATGGAGCAGAAAGCAGCCAGGAAATGAATCATTTCAACAAAATGCTTTAATTTACGCAAAACAAGATAAAAATATGAAACTATATTGATATTTATACACCCATAAAATACATTATTATTATTGTTTTTATATTCTATACATTTTATTCATCCAATTTTATAGTTTGTTTTGAATTTAAATGTTTTTATTTAATTTCATTATTCCAAATGTATTAAAATATTTACATGCTTCATATGTTGACATTTACTTACTTTAATTATTCATTTAGCCTTTTTCCTATTTTTGACCTCCGTACCGGCGGTTCTGAAATCCTCTTTCAACCGCGCTCTTGGATCGCGACCCTCGCGACCCTCTGATGGATCCTGACCCCCATGTTGAGAACCTCTGGTAGAAAAATCAACAAATGAGACAGAAATGATTCATTTGATTCAATGAATCAATTCAAAAAGTTTTGACACAACTTTTTGAATTGCAGGAAAACTTATTTGATGTTTTCCTAAAGTTGAAGCTCTGTTCACCTTTTCAATTCACTGTGATGATTCTGAAAATCCTCTTTCGACCCCCAACTTCCTGTCCCGCGACCCGGCGCGGATCCCGACCCCTAGCTTGAGAACCCCGATCTAAACGGTCAGAAACCAAAAAATAAGAAACAAAAATGATCTATTTCCTTCAGTTAGTCTATTCAAAAAATCTATATGATTTCAAAACCAACTAGTGATTAAAAATTATTACACATTTTTAAAATAATAAAAAAAAATGTTGAGACTTGAAACTAAAAATTAAGAGAATCCAACAGAAAAACTTCAACAATGAGAGAAAAAATGTGAAAAACTGACAGAGAAAAATAAATCAGTAAACCAATAAATACAAAACAATATAACAATCACAGCCAATTCTGCTCATTTTAACTAAAAACAAAAAAGAAGAAGAAACAAATTCGGAAAGTGCTGAGTCACTGGTTGCTATGGCAACCCTGTCAGGCCAGAATCACGTTTCATCAGAGACCAGAAATTCATCCACAAACAAAGTGACTCTGAGTGTCAGAACATTCAGGATTTCCTGTAGCAGTCTGTATCACAGCGGCTCTGAAAACACAAAACTAAAAGTGCTGGGAGAGGCTAGCTAAACTGTTAGCAGAAGCTCATGCTATGACGCTAAATCGAACCATGAGGAGGATTTCATTCATCTACATTTATTGAAATGTTTTCTGCTGCATACCTCATTCATTCATTCATTCATTCATTCATTCATTCATTCGTTTGTTGTACACTTACCATTTTCCAGAGGAAATGAAACTTCAAAATAAAAGCAATACTTAACTACTTGAAGAATCTTTAACAGTCAATAATGAAAACAACACAGATGTTGAACTTTATTCAACTTAAAGTTTAAGAAACAACCAAGGAAATTTACGATGAGCGAAATATTAGCTACACTGTTAGCGCATTAGCAGAAGTGGTGCCACCATTTTGAAACAACTTCAAAATAATATTTATAAATTATTCAAACTTTATTGAACTGAATATTTACAGAACATCCAAGTAAATTAAGCTTTAGAGTTTATTTGGAAAGATTTACCTAAGCGGAGCTAAGCAAAAGTTAGCAAAAGCGCTAAGCTAAAAATTAGCTTTACCATTAGCGCAGTAGAGGAAGTGTTCCCTTCACTGTAAAACTGACTGTAAATTGTTTTAACTTATTGGTTAAAATAGCTCAACACACAGAAGGAGGTTTTCATGTTTCTGTTTTGGCGCTCAGTGGTCATCTTCTCCTCCATCACCGGGGTTGAATCCCTCTGTCCCTCGTTGCCGGGTCGCCCCCCCGGTGCCGGTTCCCCTGCAGCCGGGTCGGCCACAATGCTGGGAGCCAGCCAGCGCCGCAGACAGATGGTCCACTTATTAGATGTGCATCAGCCCTGCCTCCCTTCCTGCAGCTCGCGTTTTAATCAAATTAGAGCCAAAGAGGATGAGGCAGCGAGGGCGAGCGACAAGGCTGGATGAGGGGGAGAGAGAGAGAGAGAGAGAGGTCTGAACAATGAAAGACTGAACCAGTTTACTGGAGGACGGGATCTACACCTGATCCACACCTGATCTACACCTGATCTACACCTGATCACCACCTGATCTACACCTGATCTACACCTGATCCACACCTGATCACCACCTGATCACCACCTGATCTACACCTGATCACCACCTGATCTACACCTGATCACCACCTGATCACCACCTGATCTACACCTGATCTACACCTGATCACCACCTGATCACCACCTGATCTACATCATTACCTCAGACTCTTTTGACCAAATCCAACAGAGGATCCAATGTGGTATTTGGTCAGATGGCTCTTCCTGCAGACACTTCCTGGTGGGCGGAGCCAAAGGTCTGTAGAGGGAGGAAGTAAACAAGACGATGGATGGACGGATGTTTGATTGCATAGTAAATCTTTAATATTGATGTCATATTTTATCATTTTTTTCCTGCTTTTCTTGCTCTCAGACTGAAGTTGTGAAGAACTTTGTGACGCTGCTGTTCAGCTTTGCTGCAGGAAACTCTTGATGAAGCATTGCATTCTGGGAGATGTAGGCTCATGTTCCTTAGAAACGTGCTGGTGTGTTATTTTTATCAGAATCAGAACGCCAACATCATGTGGAAATATAGAAAAAAGGGGAGTTGTATATTTTTTTATAAAGACATGAAGCAAAAGTCAGAAAGTTCAGGAACATTTTCAGGATAATTTTCCTCCATGTCGTCTATAAAGCGTCGGATCCGGAACGTTCCGTGGGAATCCTGCGTGTCAGTCAGACTAATCCCGGTATTTTATGGTTTACCTTTCATTCCAGGACGCCAGCTGACACGTCTGGGTGAAACGCGATTCTGAGCAGCGATTCTGAGCAGCTCCTCTCAGCGTGTTTGAACGAGTTTAGGAGAGGATGAAAGGCCAAGCTGAACAATCGCAGCGACTCGGCTTTATTACCAGAGAAATAAACAAGCAGGCGCCCCCTGCAGGCCAGAGCCTTCAGCTCTTTTAAGGCGGTTTTCCTACATCTGGATGTGGGTTTTAAATGGAGATCGAAATATTGGAGTCAGATGGGAAATAGAGACGGGTTCTCTTTGCTGGAGGAAAAGCCCATTTGGACCAAACGATACCAGAACTCTGGGGAAGTCCAAGGAGTTCGAGATTGTTCTAAAATAAATGGATTTGGTAAAAACTGTTAGAAATATGAATAAAAACGGATGGATGGATGCATGGATGGATGGATGATGACAAAAGCAGAAAAACAGCCCATTGTTTGTCTCAAGGCCTCCCATTCTTTACACATTTCTATAAAAATGAGTAATTAAAGGAGTATTATAAATATGAATGAATATTTTTTATGTGAATTCCTCAACAAAAATAAATAAAAATCAAAGTGAGGAATGTTGAACATCTTATGAAGTTCAGAAAATCATTTTCCATAATCGGTTTATTTGCAACAGTTGATCAATTTTGATTATTTACAAAAATAGAATCATATGAACTGAGCCGGTTATGTCAGATTAAATCCAAGCTTTTTCTCATTAAACATTTTTATTGTAATTTTATGTCTTCCTTCTGGTAACTTTGTGTGTATATTTTGCTAATATTATGACTTTATTCTCATAATCTGTAGTTCGTTGTCTAAAAAAGCTTAAATTGAAATATTTAGTTCAAGGTGAGAACACCTCGCGGGGCCCCGCCTCCGTCCCGCCCCGGGCCCCCAGGACGCTCGCTCCGCCCCTGCGCGGTGGAGTTCAGCTGATAAAAAAGAAAAGTGAGCGCGCGCTTCAAAGGCACGCGGCAAACCGCCGCTCGGCGCGAGACCCGGACGATGATGGAGGAAAGATGGCTTCCAGATTTACTGTGGAAACTTGACAGAGTGTCCGCGAGCGTCTGAGCGTGCGCGGACTTTTTTCCACGTGTGAGCGGAGCGGAGAGGAAGAGGAGGGACGCTTCACCCTCCCTCTCTCTCTCTCTCTCTCTCTCTCTCTCTCTCTCTCCAACCACTTTGCATATTCCGCGTGCCTCTGCGCGGCCATATGGGAAAATGCAACTGAAGGAATTGACCGCGCGCAGGCAGGAGGAGCACGCGAGCGCAGCGGCGACGCGTTGAGATCACAACAAACCAGAAAAGTTCCCAATTACGGACACGAAGAAGAAACGAGCCGCGACACGGGCTGGAGAGGACGAACCGAGCCGAGCCGAGCCGGGGAGGGGGGACAGACTGACCGCAGGGACCCGACAGAACCGGAAGAAATTCTGACAATATTGATTAAAACAATAAAAAGAGAGGAAGGCGCTTCCGCGGGAGGACCGGAGCCATGTACTGCGCCTACACCATCCCGGGGATGACGGGCAGCTCCCTCATGTACTACTACAACGGCAAGGCGGTAAGGAAGCTTCCCATCCTGTCATCCGTCTGGTCCCGTCCTGGGAGGAGGAGGAGGAGGAGGAGGAGGTAGTGAGGAAGAGGAGGCGCGTTAGTTCCTCCTGCATGGGAAAAAACGCAGCGGGGAATCAGGAGAAAACCTGCTGCTTCACTTTCACATCATTTCTAAATCCATCTGCGGTGAAACGCAGGACAACATCCCAGTTTATTTGGCTCGATTTTCCGTTTCTAATTTTCTTAAACGAAAGAAAATGAATCGAATCCATTTGATTGAAGTTTTGACTTATTTCCATCCGTTTTAATGTCAGTAAGGTTCAGTGAGTTTTACCTTTAAAAATACGACATAAAACAAACTGAAATAAACGAGGAAAAATAACAAATTTAATGTAAAATAAGAAAAATTAATGAGGAGAAACATTTAATTCAGTTTATGCTTTTATTTAAATATAAGTGTGTGTGTGTGTGTGTGTGTGTGTGTGTGTTCATACCATCCAAATAGGCCCAAATCACATCCAGATTAATTAAATCCACACCATTTAATCTGATTATTTGGTTTAAATTTTTTAAAACATGTTTTATTTAATTTAGTTGTTTTTATTTGTGGGAAGTGAAAGTATTTCCCGCGGTCCTTGAAGCAGACGTGAGAAAATTGTCCTGCAGGTTGGATGAGGCGTCTGACCTCCGGTGACCCCGTCTGTCTCCCGGTGACCCCCACCTGTAAAACAGCAGGAAGTCGTTTAGAGACGGTGCCTTCAAGTCACAGGTGCACTGGGATTTCCTTCACAGCCACCTGTCAGCGAAGTATCCGTCCACTTCAGGGTGGAAATAAAAAACCAGGCCAAAGACTTAAAAACTATTTTTAATTTGTTCTCAAAATTCAAATACATTTAAAAAAAAACAAAAGTTTGATTTTTTAGTGTTTTTTATGTTTCCTGTTGCTTTTTAAACCAAATTAAATCATTTAAATCTGTTTAAAATCCTGACATGTTGAGTCTGATGTTGCGACCCGGACTTGGTGTTTTCTGGTCTTTGTGCTCCGGGTCGGCCCGACATGCCGGGCCCCTGCCTGCGCCGGGCCCCTGCCTGCGCCGGGCCCCTGCCTGCGCGGCTGCGGCGCTTTGTTTGGCGGCTGGATGGCACATTGTGCCCGTCGGTGTTGATCCGGTGCCAAGCTGCTTTCAGGTTTCGCCCCTCCGCCTGTTTACGCCCGCTGTCTGCTGGCAGACGCACAAACCCAGAAAACTCCGCCGCTCCTCAAACGTTTCCTGATTTTTCGGGGGTCTTGGATAAAAAGCAGGTTGTGGTTGGAAGGCAGGGGAAGCGGAGCGAGGAAAACTGGGGCAGGTTTTGTAAAAAGAGAGGGGAGAAGCAGCGCGGCTCGGCGTGGAGCGAGGAGGAGGAGGAGGAGGAAGAGGGCCGAGGCCTCGGCTCCGAGCAGCGGCTGTCGGCTCTCTAACTTAAGCTCCCGCGGCTTAATGAGGCAGCAGAACCCGGCTAAAAACAAAAGGCCCGGCGGAGAGGCGGCCGGCGGCGGCTTTGTGATGCTAACACAGCGTTTGAATATTCAGGCGGTTTTAATTAGGAGAGCCGACCCGATCGGGCCGACAGCTCCACTCAGAAAAAACTGCTGCTAATCCCTCAATTTAAATAAAATAATTTCATGAACCTGCTTTCAAAAGAAAATATTTTACTCCTGATTCTGAGAAGAAGAACTGATTTTCCTGCTTTAGGAAACTTCAGCAAAAGATTTTTGTTTTGTTTTCAGTTGAATTTTTATCTCCTCATTAATAAACGAGCAAACGGATCATCACATTTAAACAGATCTTTAATGTTTCTGAGTGTCGGTTCTGGACCGATTCCTCTGGTTCTGGGCCAAAGCCGAATCGACGGCGGCGAGGTCCAGTAGGAGCGGACAACCTGTGGGCCAGGAGGCTGGAGATGGAGCACAGCATGTTATGCAATTAAAACTTTATAAATAGATGCATTGTGCGTGTGTGTGTGTGTGTGTGTGTGTGTGTGTGTGTGTGTGTGTGTGTGCGCGCCTCCATCTGCTGGAGTCTCAGAAACATTTTATTCTCGGTTTAAATTTTATTCCTCATCAGTGTTTTCTTCTTCATGTGTTTCATCTCTCAGATCGGCGGCGTCATCAGCACGTTTTCCTCGTCTCAGGCTTTTATTTTGAAGGTATCTTGGTTTCAGTCAGAACCATGGTCCGTTTGCAGAAACGGTCAGAATGAGAGTCTGTGGATGTCCCGGTCAGCCGGGTTTCCTCTGGGTTCTTTGAGGCGTGTGTGTGTGTGTGTGTGTGTGTGTGTGTGTGTGTGTGTCATCCTCCGTCTGGTCCAGTTAAAGCCTTACACATTATTCAGGCTTAAACTTAATCCCACCGCATCAGATTATCTGACACTGATGCTGCCGATGTGCACAGATACACCAAACACACACACACACACACACACACACACACACACACACACACCATATTCAGAGGTGTGTGTGTGTGTGTGTGTGTTTGGTGTGTGTGTAATCAAGTTTGAATCAATCCGGTTTATTTAATTTCAGAACAAGGCTGTTCAAAGTTACATCATCAAAACTGAAGAAACTTCAGGAAGCTGCACTGATGAGGGTGATGGTTGGGAGGCCCTCCAACCTTAAACCTCTGAGACGTCTGGATTTCTAAACTCCAGCTGTTTTTTACGCTGAATATTAAAACTGTTAATAATTTTTAAGACTCCATTAAAATAATTTATGTTAGAGACATGAAACAGTTTTTCAGTTCCTGACAGAAACAAATGATTGAAACATTTAATCCTGCAGGGCCAATAATGAACTTCAGATTTAATTCTGGTTATTTATTGTTTGCAGAGGCAGTGAAATGTTCCTGAAATGTAAATTCCTGAAATGTTCCTGAAATGTTCATGAAATGTTCCTGAAATGTTCCTGAAATGTTCCTGAAATGTTCAGAGGCAGAAATAAATGTTATCAATAAAATAGAAAATTATTAATGTTTTCTAATCAGTTCTCAATGAATCTAAGGAAAATGAAGAACAGTAATGTTTAAAATATAAATTTAATTCTCTATAAATGCCTTGATAATAAAAATACTAATAGATTGTCAAAGTTTTTACATTTTGGGGAAATTTAAATTATTAGTTATTTTTATGCAAGTCTGTTATTTTTTTGACATTTACTGACATAAAAATGTGATATTTAGGCTTTAAAAACTCGTTTTGACGCCAGTTTTCCTGCAGATTATAATATTAAAAGTTTTAAAGCTGTGTTGGGTCAGTTTGGGTTGAACGAGGAGGCCGAGCGCTGGCCCGGGTCCAGACCCGCACCGGCCGGGTCGATGTTGCAGGAAGTGATGCGGGCTTTCATCGTTCGTTTCCCGGATCGTCTCTCTGCGTTTTCAAAGCTCTTTGTTTGTTTTTCGGTTTCGGTCTCAGATCAAAAACCCTGAACTGCAGGACAGGATCTCAATTTCATGTTTAGTTTCTCGGGTTCTTGTTACCCGGAAACTGTCGTGCTTGTTACCATGGCAACGCTGGACCGACACACACACACACACACACACAGAGTCTCGTTGGGCAGGAATGTTGCTCCGTTGGGCTTCATCAGGATCATTTCAGCTTCAAAATATTTCCGTGAATAATGATGATGATGATGATATTTTTCGTTAATCAAAAATCTCTTATTTTAGTTTTTATTTTTGGTCGTCAGTTGAAAGTGAAAAGAAGGAAGGATGTGTAGATTATACAGATTGAATTTTGCAGTTATTTGTTCCATGATTTGAAGGTTCCCAGTTGGCAGCACTGGGAATACTGGGACAGTTTTTGGTTTTCTGCCTCACTAAATTGTTAACAGCAGTTTGAGTTTCTGTTGGTTTCCTGTTGGTTTTCCCAGTTAATCTGACACCAGAAAACATGAAAAATCTGCAATAAACTTTAATCTGCAGAATTTCCACTGATATGTTTTCCTTCATAAATGGTTAAAATGGTTTGTTGCCGTCAACATTTTACTCCACACCAGTGTTGCAGTGTTGCAGTGTCAGATTTGGTACATTTCTTCCCAGCCTGCGTGTTTCCCGGTGGGATGGAGCAGGTTGAATTTAGTGGCTCAGTTCCTGCAGAGGAAAGAAAAGGAGATTTGGGGGAAATGCGAGTTAAATCAGATGAAGGTGAATCAGCCCATAAAGCTGCTGCACATGGAAATATTAAAACGTGCCGGATGATCGGCTCTGAATGAGCGATCTGGAGTTCAGTTGGTGCAGGAATCTGCGGCAGAAATGCAGATTTGGGGAATGTTTGTTGCTCCGGCGCGGCCAGCTGCTGAATGAAGCTCTTTGTAACGGAGGCCGCTCCGATTTACTGGGTTTGAAGCCCTTGACTGCAGAGTGCAAGGTCACAGCTGCCAAAATACTGACCATGCACCTCACACACACTCACACACACACACACACACACACACACACACACACACACACACACACTCCTGCGCAGAGTGTGTGTCCCATATGGGAAGGTGGGCCGCAGAATCCATCTGCATTCCTGGGATAGCTGGGAATCTCCATGGCGACCTGCGAGGAGCAGGTCCGGCTCCGGGCGCGCGGCCGGGCCGGCGCCGAGCAATACTCCTGGAACACGCCCTTTCTGGCGGCCATGTTGGAAATGTGCAGACTTGGCAGCGGTGAGTCCGATCTGCTGATCGCCGTGGCGATGGGCGGATTAGGAAGCAGCGCCCGCAGCCTCGTGTTCAATTTATTTCAAAACAACAAATTTCACTGAAGTTAATCAGATAAAATAATTGTTGCTTTTCTAATTTTGGTATTTAAATGATTTTCTGAATCCTAAATTAGATTTAAGGTCCTTCTTTATTATCAGCAGCGTGGGGCTGGAAGTGATGAGCCTGCAGGAGATGAGGGTCATGGTGCAGAGGTCAGATCAGATCGCTGTATTGATCAGGTGAAATCATGTGATCACGATACGATTACTCATATTAACATCATGAGATCAACCAGTTTGGTTTTCAAAGTTTTCATCACAACATCAGACACAAAATGTCAAAACTGTCAAATCCTAAAACCAATCAGACGACGAGCATCTGATCTTTCATTTCTATTGATTGATTGTGTGAATGATTTTCTATGCGCTGTTTTATAATAGAAACATGTTTTATTCTGGGTTTTTAGCTTTTTGAGCTCCTTGTCAGTGTGTGGGTGTGAATAATCTGAAGCAGGTTTTTAGTCTTAATCTGTAGTTCAGAGCTGAAACTAAACCAGTGAAAATGAAATTTTTTACTGAAATAAAACGTGACCTGATGAAACCAGTTGGTTTTCACATTGAAGAAAACGTTTCATGATAATAGTAATGGTTTGTATCGGTGATTGATTTGTGGATTATGGATTATTTCTGCTGGTTTTGGATCTTTTTGATAAAAATCTTCCCAGCTGCTCGTCACTCCGATGCCTTTCCCTCCGCCGGTTCCTGAAGCCGGACGGCGTTTCCCCGTTAGCCATGTGAGCTGGAAACACGGCTCTGTGTGTGTGTGTGTGTGTGTGTGTGTGTGTGTGTGTGTGTGTGTGTGTGTGTGTGTTTTGGACCTAAAGCCCGTTCTCACATGTGCTGAGCTCAGGCTTCACAGCAGAAACACGAGCTTAAGTAAGTTAAGGTTTTTGGCCGGAGATGAAAGCAGAGCTGTTTGTGTTTCTGTGTGGAAGACACCATTTTAAACACTCCGCTTCACAGCGCGCCCCTTTCCAACACACACACACACACACACACACACACACACACACACAAGCCTCCCAGTCTGCATTATCGCAGTGGAAAATGGGGCTGTTGTCGTTTTGTTTAGGCCGTGTGTGTGTGTGTGTGTGTTTAGTGGGTCAGTCATGCTGCTAGCGAGGCTGCATGGACTCGCTGATAAACACCAGACAGCTGTCACATTTAAACAACAAGAGAAGCAAACTGCTAACCCAGAGCCGCAGCACCGGCCCAGGAACCGAACCAGGAACCGAACCAGGAACCGAACCAGGAACCGAACCAGGAACCGACCCAGGAACCGAACCAGGAACCGGCCCAGGAACCGGCCCGCCACTGGCTTTGGGCCATTAAAACGCCGTCTTCAGGTGTTTAATGTCACCTGGTGGAGATTTGAACTGAACACGATTTTAATGCTGCTGAGGCTGAAAACCAGTGAAATTATTTTGAGATTAAATTGAAAGTTTTGGATTAATCTCACAATTCTTTGATATTTAGGTCAGGATTTTAAGATTAGTCAAAAAAATCTCAAGATTCAAGTCACAATATTCTGAAATTGAACTTTTTCCAGTTGCTCTCATCTCCAGTTTCTCTTGACTCATTTCCATCTTATTTATTTTTAAAATTTAGTGCAAAACTCTTTGTCCATTGAACGCATTTCTCCATCTATTTGTAAATTTACACAAATCTGTTCAGTGAAACCTTGATCACAGTTGATCATTTATAGTTTGAGTCATGGATATTGACTCGTGTTGTTGAACGTTTTCTATTAAAACCAGTTTTTTTCCTCTAATGCTGGTTGATGCAAATTCCACACGTACCAAATGGAAGCACTTTGCTGACATCTAGTGGCCAAAGTAGTTACTTTAATTTGCATGTTGAATGTATTTTGTACATTAAAGTGAAGGACTCTGAGCTGCTGAGACATTTGGATCCGATCAGAACCTCCATGTCTGATGAGCAGCGTGAAGCAGAGCCGCCATGTTGGGAGGCGATGAAACCCTGACCACTAAAGTAAAGCCACGCAGAGCGAACTCCGTTTCTCCTCCTCTCGTCCGTCTCTATCTCCCCATCTCAGAAAACCCAAACCATGCGGCCGGACGGCGCGCGTCCTGCAGCGCCGCATTGATGTTGCGGTGATAGATGCGTCCATATGGTCGGCGTTAGCGCCGTACCTGATCGCAGAGAGAAAGAAGGAGGAGAATCAAAGACAACAAAGAGAAATAAAGAACGACATAAAGAAAGAACAAACAGAGAAGGATCCTGCAGCGCTGCAGTAATCAGCTCTTTGATCTGACTCCTTTATTATTCCAGCGTGGGCCAAATAATGCAGTCCTGATTGTATTGCTGGCAACCGGCGCGCGTCCATATGTTGGCTATTAGAGGCTCTCACTGTCTCCACGCTGCTGCTGCTGCTTCTTCTTCTGTGGTGCTTCGTCAGGGGTCACAGGGCCGATTCCTCCACAGTTATCTGCTTTCATTTGCTGCTCAGACTGAATGTGCAGAAACAAAGAGCTAAAATTCATCCAAGAGAAACATTTGAGACGACGTGCACCGATTCCACTTTTCAATCGCCAATCATTTCAAAACACCGATCTGCCGATACCAATTCTTTCATTTTGTCTGAAAAGTTGTAAAGTTTACAATGTTCTGCAAAAAACGATAAATATCAACGGATGGCTGATGTTCCAAAGAAAAGAAAATATTAATAATTTATTTTACTGGAGAAAAATCTTCCAATCCAACTTCATGTGAGAAAGTAAAGACACCCTAAATCTGCTGTTCAGAACGAGAGCTAATACTTAGCAACATTTACGTTTTTCTACCCCTTCCACAATGAGTCTTAAACAATTTAACTGAGGTACATCATTTCTAGCTGCTGCATCGTGATTTAGGTCCAGACTTTGACTAGGCCTGACTGGATGGATGTTTTCAGATCTTTACTTCATGCTGTCAGCTGGTTTCTGTTTGGCATTTATCGCCTGAAACTGACCTTTAATTTAAATTAAGTTCAGATGGAAAAGAGAAAAATCAGTTTTTTGTGTTTCATGTTGGTGCGTCACTAAAAATGGCCGCCCTTAAATGTCAATTATCAAAGTTTGTCTCCGTTTGGCTTCTTGCTTTAACTCAACTTGATTTTGTGTTTTATTGCTTTATGGTTCTGCAGTAAACGGTGATTTTCATGTGCAGTTTCTCTGCTTTCTGTATTGATTTATTAATGAATTCATGGTGTTTTGTCGCCATTTTAAACATAAATTTATGTTTTTCAATAAACTCAAGTTTTATTCTACTAACTTTCTTCTTATATGCATGAACTTCGACTGGAAATGACATCAAATTAACCAGTAGATGCTAAAGCATTAGCATCAAAGCGCAGCATGTTTTATCCTGCATTTAGTTTCTTATGTCATGATTTTATTTTGCATCGTTGTGAAAAAATGACATTTAAAACACAAAGCCACTGGGAATAGAGCGATGTAACTTTCGTTTGCATTTTGTTATAAGATGGTAAAGAAAAATAATATATCGTAAATTATTTTTCTATAATATATAATAAATTTGGATTTTGGTCAAAGGTTAGCGGCCAAATAATCTGCCAGTGGAAATATTATTTTTTTCATCAATATCAAGAAATTATCAAGCTACAATTTCTTGCTTAAAATTTACTCAGAAGTCAGTTTGTCAAGAGTTCTAAGATTTTGTGAAAAATTCTGAACTTGTTTATTATTTCTGTTTTTGTTGGTGATTTTTGGCAGGGTCAGTCCTCCGTACTGTGAAATAGTTGGTAAAAAACGAGCTGATTTACTGGCGGTAAACCTGAAGGGCTGTGTGAAGCTTCTGGGGGGATTCCCCGGGTCTCAGACTCTGACTAAGAACGACTCGCAGCGTCTTTAAAGTTGATGGCAGGAAAGTCCAGATGATGATTTTACCGTTTGATCTCCTAGACGAACAGGATGAGTCTGGTGGAAACAGAACCGTGGGGCCGTGACTCAGACTTTTAATCTTCATTAACATTTCGGTGAATCGGGGAACCGGCTGCGATCAGAATCAGATGTTGGGTTTAAGGTGATTTAATCCGCCGTCAGGAACGTCTCCACTGCTGATGCTTTCGCCCAAAGATTCGCTACGTAAATTTCCTGCTTGTTGGGTTTGAACCAGGATCAGACAGAAGTGAAGAGCTGGGCTGAGTTAAAACCTCTCGGACGGATGATAAAAGGACATCTGGAAGTCTCTTTGTGTCTGTCTTGTCTATTTTTAGACAAACAGGCGAATATTCTCTCTGAAACGCATTTAAAAGCAAAGGAAACCCGTTAATTTGAAATGAAATTCAGCTGCGGTTCAGCTATGGAGTCAGGGATTTGACTTCATAAAAACCTTTCATAGTATGAAAACATCCGGTGATGTAACGCTGGTGTAATGGCTGCGCAGCAGGAGCGGGGTCAGAGGTTAAGATCCTCACAAACCCAGGATGACGGAGACGAAGGATTAAGTGTGGTTTTATGTGGCTGTGCTGCTGATTTTACTGGAAAGTCATAAAAATGAAAAATATCCAAAGGAAAAATTATTTTAAATGTTTTTCAGGCTCTGAAGTTTTAATTCAAAATATGGACTCCTCATTCAGTGGCGACTTAAAGGTCGACTCAGCAGGAAATGTCAAGCTTGAAGCTACTGAAGAGGAAACGTATGGAGCACTGGTCCTGCCAAATTTGTAAAAAGTACAGAAATAAATAAATGTCTTGTTAAAGTAATTAATCTGACAAATAATAACTTAACTTATTTGGTTATCAAATGTGACCTAAAGTTTATTTTTCATTTTCACCAGTACTTTCACAATATCGCTTATTTTTCATTTTATTTCCAATTTTATTGTTTTATTGGTTTGATTTAAACTGCAGAAGTATTCACTCCCTTTAAACGGTTTGAAGTGTGTTTGAAGTGTGTCGTTGGTCACACACTTCAGTGACCAATGACCTTCAAATGTCTGGAAACCAGCTCACACCGAACACACCATGAAACATGGTGGCGGCAGCATCATACTGTGGGGAAGCAGGTCTGATTTGATCCAAAGATCTACATCCAGGAGAATCCTGGAAGAAAACCTCACACTGCTCACCTTCCAGCAGGAAGACAAGGCCAAATGTACAGCCAGAGATTTTATCAGATGGCCTAGTCAAAGTCCAGATCAAATCCAAAGGGAGGCTGTGTGTAAGACTTGAACACTGACGTTCAGACATTTCTGCACAGTATATTGCAAATATATCATCAATATCCATATCCCAATAACTGTTGCTAACATATTCCAACCATTGAAAGCTAGCATTTTTCATGCTAATGTGACATTTAGCTAATTGGTCAGAATCTCAGTGGAGCATATGCTCACACTGGACACTAATTACATTGCCTAGGGGGTTAAAGGTCACAGTGATAGAAACGCAGATGAGGAAGAGAGAAAAGAAGAAAGAGATTTTACAACTGATATTGCAACATCAGCAACATTTACCAGTAATATTGCAATATTTCCTCATTGTTCTGTTCTGATGATCTTCATCTCGTCTGATGGAGTTTGATCTGTTTTAAGACTGAAACGTTGTTTTCTGGACGCTCACAGCCGACAGGCAGTGTGCTGACTCTGGGTGCTGAAAGTAGAAGCACACCACACTTTTCAGATTTATTTTGGGGGGAAAACGTTGGAATCCTTTTATTCTGCGGCGGCTGTTTGTTGGTTTATCAGCCTGAAATCCAGATGAAGAAACCTGAAGTTTGTGCTTTAATGTGGAAAGTTTAAGCAGTGTGAAAACTTTAAAACGGATAATCTCAACGTTTCATTCACCTCATGAACTAATGGATCTAATTTACTCTAGTTTATGATTTTCTGGGGTTCAGGTTGACCTCTGACCTGGAGCAGCAGGTCACAGGTTGCCCTCTGTCGGCCATCTTAGCGTTGGGATCGAGGTTCGCCGCGCCGCCCGCCTGTCTGCTCCAAGCTTCAAAAATTAACATGCAGCGGCGGCCATCTTAGCTTTTTTGGCACGGGGTTCTTTTGGTGCCAGCTGGTGCGTTGCCTTGGCAACGGAGTCCCGGCGACACGGTTGTAGCGCTCCCAAACTTTCTGAGAGGAATCTGTGGCGGCCATCTTAGAGGAGGAGACGTCTGATTTATTTACCGCTGCCGTTATCGCCCTGGCAGAGCAGGCGTCTGATTGGCTGAGCGCCACGCAGCGGGCGATTTGATTGGCTGTCACGCAGGATGGACTGTCTGTTGTTAGATACTTTTGTTTGTTTTGAATTTTCTTTGTTCATTGAGGTTAGTTTCCACCTAAATGATCTAATAGAGTAAATTACATCCAATGTGTCGCTTTGCATGAAAAACATACAAACCAACTAAAGTTTCTCCAACATTTGACTGAATTCCTGCTGTTCATATAGACATGAAATCACCACGTTTGTTGCTTCAAGGTGTTTTAATTAATTTAGTTTATTTAAAGTGAGACTTCAGTCCTTGATGGCCAGAATCAGAAAACTGGATGGAAGGGGGAGCATGGAATTGTGGGTAAAGTCTCTGGATTTGTTTATTTTTCACATTGGAAATGAAATCAGATTTTTTATTTTGCTGTAAAGACGATGGATGGATGATCCATGAACCCATCAACTGGAAACCAGTTTAAACTGGGCTGCCTGTAAGACGGCAGGTGCATGTGTGTGTGTGTGTGTGTGTGTGTGTGTGTGTGTGGACTTGTTAATTACTTCATCATTGATTATTTATAAAACAACTTAATGAGCTGTCAGGCGGCCAAATGGCTGCAGACCAACAACCAGGAAGATGACGAGGAAGAGGAGGAGGAAGAGGAGGAGGAAGAGGAGGCGTCTTTCTTTTTGTCATCCGTCACTCCTCCCTTTG
The DNA here is from genome assembly GCA_922788865.1 of Poeciliopsis turneri. NCBI lineage: Eukaryota > Metazoa > Chordata > Actinopteri > Cyprinodontiformes > Poeciliidae > Poeciliopsis > Poeciliopsis turneri. Next base: position 195,725 of record CAKLNU010000292.1, on the reverse strand, counting down.
AGCCTTTCTTCCTTCTCTCATCCCTCCTTCCTCCTTCCTTGCTGTTTCATCCTTTAAACCAGCTGAAGTGTCTCTCTCTCTCTCTCTCTCTCTCTCTCTCTCTCTCTCTCTCTCCGTCCGTCGGTCGGTCAGTCGAGGCCGTCCTCTCGCTAACGACGGCTGGCAGTCGGCAGCATGTGGCAGTAATTAAATCAAAGGAAGCCGCTGAAAGAGAGACGGTGGGGGAGAAAGAGAAGAAGAAGGAGGAAAAAAAGCGTTTGCATGTCGACTTCGCCAGGAAAAAAACTTGGCAGTTAAAAGAAAAACGGGCGGCTAATAAAAACGATCGTGGAGGAGACTCGTAAAGAGCCGTCACCTGTGGAGAAGTGTTTTTGTTCTCCAGCCTGGAAAACCTGCGCGCTCACACACACACACACACACACACACACACACACACACGCTCTCTGTTAAGCTGAGTGTGTGCTGAGAGTCACTTGTGCTGCTGTGATCAGCTCTAGAAACACGGAGTAAAGGTTTGTAGTTCCTAAAGAACAGCAGAGGCAACGAGTTCCTGTTGGGAAACTTTCAAACCTGCTCTGGTTTCAGCTCATCGAGATGATTTCACTTTTCTACAGGCTGCAGGACGTCTGCATGTCCTACAGAGGGTTACATCTATGGAAATATGCATTCACGTAAATACAGGACTAATTAATATGTTGCATATCATTTGTTAATATAAAACTTTTCTGTCAGGTTTGAGTTGCTGTCAGGCTACCGCTAACTGGCTACTGCTATGTGTTTGCTAGCTGGGTTCAGGTTCGGGTTCGGGTCCAAGTTCAGGTTCGGGTCCAGGTTCAGGTCCAGGTCCAAGTTCAGGTTCAGGTCCGGGTTCAGGTCCGGGTCCAGGTTCAGGTCCAGGTTCGGGTCCAGGTTCAGGTCCAGGTCCAGGTCCAAGTTCAGGTTCAGGTCCGGGTTCAGGTCCGGGTCCGGTTGCCTTCAGTTCTACTGTATTTCCAGTCGGCCTGATGACCTTCTGCCTTCGCCACAGGACAACTTGTGTTGCCAAAGCGAGCGAAGCGAGCGGCGCGCGGTGCACAGAGCTAGCTGCTAGCAGGCTAGCAGCTAGCTCTGGCTTTATTCTAACACAGAGAAAAGGATCAGAGAAAGTAGAAAGGAAGAGAGGAGGATGGAAAGTTTACAGGGACAGAAGGAGAAGAAACTAAAAATGTTTCTCCACCTGCAGAAAGAGAAAAACTTCAGAGCAACGACACTGAATTAAAGCGAGACCGAGAGGAGCTGCTCTGTACGGCGGTTCTGCTGTGTTCTGCCAGGTTCTGCCGGGTTCAGTCTAGTTCTGCTGGGTTCTGCTGGGTTCTGCTGGGTTCTGCCGGGATCTCTGTGCTGCGAGGGCCTTCTCTTCCCAGTCCTCTGGATGTTTTTGCCATGAAGCCTCATTTTGTTCCCATCTTGGGATCCAGCTGCCCGTTTCCTGCCTGCACAGAAATGAAAGATTCTGCTTTTATGAAGCTTTAGATCTGACAGCAAATGGACTCAACGACGAACTCGCACCCTGATATGTTGCTTTGTTGGAGCCACAAACCTTAAATGTTTTATAAAATGTGGGATTTATAAGTTCAGTCCATTTCAGCTCTTTCCCCCTGCATGATGCTGCCACCACTATGTTTCTCTGGGTCTCTGAGGCCTTCACACAGTGGAAATCAAACGTCTGATGTTTGCTCACGAGGTGACCTTTGGAGGCAGCTGACTGACCTGGATTTCATTTACTTTAAGGAGGCTGAATGCTCCTGAGAGAAACGGTAGTTGAAATCACAACGGATGCAGTTTACATGCAGAATTAAAACTTTAGAGGCTGAAAGCTGTGCAGCGGTTCTCAGCGCTAACAGATATAGCACTTCTGAAGACACGCACAATCCTCCAGCTAATTCAGAGTAATTAGTGGTCAATTAAAGAGCTGTGACCTCACTGGCTGTGACGCTTTGATCTGGTGGCTCCTGGCAGGACCAGACGCCATCTTGAATCCATTTACAGGCCGCAGTGTAAACACGAGACACAACCGGACGCTCTGCTGCTTCTGCTGCTGCTTCTTCTGCTGCTTTTATGTCTCTCTGCTTCTGGAGTTTCCTTTTTTCTGGTTTGTTTTTGCTCCTTCTTTAATCCAGGCCTTGTTATTATTTTTGACATCTGGTGAAACGTCTTCAACATTTGCTCTCATTTAACTCATTAGTTTTTATTCTCAGTTATTTGGGCTCATTGTTTCCCTCGTTTCATGGCTGAAAGGGAATTGTACAAATTCTGGTTGTTTGGTGGCCTTTGAGCTATTGTTCCGACTGTTTGTGTCCATAATGGGAACGTTTTGTCTCCAACTTTGAGATGAAATCTATTTACACTCTGCTGGGAGGAAATGTGGTTTTATGACTCCTGCTAATTTAGAGCTATTTTCATTGGATAAGATGTCCTCATATCTCATGAATCATATGCTAACTGGTTTAAACTAATCAAACTTAGTTGAATTTTTTAGCTATTTATTCATAAAAATACTTAACGTCTGAGAAAAATATGAACAGATTCTGATTTCTTTTTGCTGGTACAGAATTGAGCTGCTTCGTTTATTCAGTCGTTATCACCAGCGATGCAACAATGACATGTAGGGTTAGGGTTCGGGTTGGGGTTAGGGTTGGGGTTAGGGTTCGGGTTGGGGTTGGGGTTAGGGTTCGGGTTCGGATTAGGGTTCGGGTTTGACCCATACTGATATCAGTATTGCAGTTTGGATGATAACTGATATTTATTGATATTATATATGTCTTCCTACATTTTCTACATCCCGAAAAAACAACATGCAATATTTGGTTACATGTCATGATTTGATTCTTGTGATGGTCTCTGACCAAATGTTTACTTTCATTCAGAAACTGGGAGAAACTGGTCGAACGAATGAGAAAGGAGAATATGGGTCACTAACAGCTGATGTTGTCACAACGGTTCATCACAGTTTCATAAAACATGTCTTGCGTTAAAAACTTTGTCATTTCTACACTGATGACGCCTTTATTTATATGTGTGACAGAATCATCAGTACGATGTTCTGTTTCATTTCCATCTGAGGCAGTTATTCTACGCCTCCACTGGTTTTCTTCAACCAGTTGCCACAAAGTTTTACATCTGAACACATTGTACAGTTGGCAGCCTTATTCAGGACACTTTCTATCACAACCAGCAACATTTCAGGCAGATTATGTTTGATTATTTGTTAAATCTGTATCACCAAAACAGAAATATGACCTTTCCTTAAGTTGAGCTGCTATAAGAGAAGAAGAGCCTGTTTCTGGAGAGATGGAGCGTCTGCTGCCTGAACGCACCGTCAGTCACATCATCGCTTCAATTCATCCACCTGACATGATACCAACACGTATGTGACATGTCCAGGTTATCGATGCAGATTATTACGTTTTTAAAGTATTTTCTTCAGCTTGTGACAGAATGCTGCATCCTTGGTGCATAAATCAGCGTCATCACAGATCCTTCCTCCCAGCAGCTGTTAGTTTAGTAACCATAACTCCTCACAACAAACTCAAAACGTATGACAGCCACATTCTGAAGCATGTTAGCTAAGCCTGCAACTTACCGTTATTTTAGTCATTAAATTAACAAGTTTGCACATTCTGCAGCCTTCTTTTATGCAATATTAGAAATATATTGAAGAGACAAACAATTCTTACTGCCTATAATAAAATAACTTCTCTCCTTTAGTGAATGTAACAAATTAAAACACTGACTCAATCTTCCTTCTTTATGAAATAAAAATGGAGTCAGATTTTAGTGATTGGAGGATTCTTGAGTCATTTCTCCGCTACTGTTTGTTTGGTTGCATTTACCCAGAATGCCCTGCTGTAGTCCACTTCCTGCTTTTGGAGCAGTCTCTGGTCCAGGTCGTAGGACCAGAGTTTGCTTCTTCCGATCCGATTCACAGTGAACCGGGCAGTCGGGTCTCTGGTTCTTAACGCTCGGCGTTTTCTCTGTCGTTGTTTTCAGGTGAAAACAACCAGGATACATTTTCATCGGTTCTGTTCAAGTAGAAGCTTCAACGGTTTTGCTCCACCAGAGTCCAGTTTCTAAGCGACTCGTGTCACTTTCTGTGTTTCTTTGTCCGGACCCCCGGTGTTTTCTGTCTGAGTGACTCGACCCCCCCTCCAGTCACAGGTGCAACGCTCTCGAACACACACACACGCTGAGTCCACTTGTCTTCACGTAGGGGGCTCTAATCAAGCCTCAGGAAGCTGGAGCTCCACAGGGAGCTGTGTGTGTGAGTGTGTGTCGCAAAGTGAGCTCAGGAATGCGTCGGTCCATGAAACTCTCTGTGAGTGTGTGAAGGCGCTGCATGTTTTCAATTACACCCAAGTATTTTTGCAGATGTGAGTGTTGCTCTCTTTGTGCCCCGTTTCTCTCCGTCTGTCTGGTTATTTGATGTTTTTCGTCCCTCTCTCCCTGTATCTCTCTCTCTCCCTCTCTCTCTCTCTCCCTCTCTATCTCTCTTCCTCTCTCTCTCTCTATCTCTCTCTGCTTATTTTTTGTGAATCTTTAAAGTTGAATTTTGAACGTTTTCCACTCGATGCAGTGGCGCATCCAGAGTTTTTCTGGGCCCCGTTTTTAAACCGTTTTGTCTTCGGTTTGCTCTTGTAGCAAAGTAGGTCAGTTTTCTAAAACACATGGAGGTTTAAACGGATCCACAGACAAACTAAAGAGAATGAAGAGTTTGTCTTTCATGTGGGTGTAAGGCTATGCTAACACAGCAGGCTACTTCAACCCAAATCCTTTTTTATTAACTGAATTTTACTTTTTTACCAACTACAATGTGACTCAAATCAATTTTTTTTGCCTTAAAGGACAGAAATCCAACTTTTATTCCAGATGCGACCAAATTTAACAAATGCAAAAAACTTATCAAATTTGACTTTTTTTACCAAGTTCAACCCAAATCTGATTATTATTATTATTATTATTGTTATTGTTATTATTATCTTATTTGCCATATTAAACTTCTTTACCAAAAAGGATCCAAATCCAACTTTTATACCAAATTCGACCAAAACCCGACCTTTTTTTAAAAAATTTTTTCCAAATAACGGCTCTAATCCAACTATTTTTAATGAAATTAGATCCAACTCAGATTTTTCCTGATGTTTTGGTTTTAGTAAACAAATTTAAACTTCAAATAAATAAAATGTAGATGAATTTTTCAAACTGAAATGCTTTCAGTGGAGAAGATCCTGTTTTTACCTTCATCTTGTTGCTTCTGTAGTGAAACTGGTGGCTGGTCCTGTTTTAGTTTTCACCTCATTTCTCATGGAAAACACTGGCAGCCGACCAGCAGTGTGCAGCGATAGATGGAGGTTGTTTCTCCCAGCTGACTGGCAGTGTGCAGCGATAGATGGAGGCTGTTTCTCCAGCTGACTGGCAGTGTGCAGCAACAGATGGAGGCTGTTTCTCCAGCTGACCGGCAGTGTGCAGCATTAGATGGAGGCTGTTTCTCCAGCTGACTGGCAGTGTGCAGCAACAGATGGAGGCTGTTTCTCCATGCAGGTGAAAACTGGTCATTTTCTCAGGAACCTCGGAAGGACTGAAACTTCAAGCCTTCAATCCCAGCAGGTTGAATGAATGTTCGTTAAAATGTCCTTTAAGATGGAAGGATGGATCTGTTTCCTGTTTCCTGTTTTCTTCCATTTCACTCTTTGAGCATCTGTCAGTGAAAATCGTCTTGAAGTCAAAACGCTAATAGCAGAGGTCATTTTTCATTTAGCGCTGCTGCTAGCTTTGAAAGCAGCTAGCTCACTTAGCTTCCCCAAGTTAATGAAGTTAAAGAGCCAAGTAAAGTGCTAATTTACTTGGTTGTTATATAAACTTTCAGTTGAGTAAAATTCAACATCTGTGTTGAAGTTTTGGTTATAGACTATTAAAAATACTTCAGCTAGTTAGACATTTATTCTCATGCGCTTTGAAGTGGCTGAAGACTGTTTACACAGCACTTTCATTTCCTCTCTATTTTTCCCAATAACTCAAACTAGAAACATGTGGGAGCAAAACAAAACAGTATAGATATAGAGGAGATCATAGAGCATGTGAGTTATGAGGAAGCTAGCACTTTAGCATTAGCTTATGCTAGCTACTGTGCTAGTGTCGTGCTTTAGCTTTGAAGTGCAACAAAGTTTTTAAATTAACTATTTAGCCTTGTAGAAGGAATAATTATTTGATGTTATTTTACATTTTCATTGTTTTATTAACAAAATAAAAGTCGTATTAATTTTTTTATTTTATGATAATTGATACATCAGGCATTTAAGGTAATTTATTATTTCTGCTTCGTTCCTTAAACCGCACTATGTTCTCTATGGCAGATTTTTGAGGAAATTATTACATTTATTATTCAGGTTGTTGCTGGAAATCGCGTGTCAAAAATGACACATAATAATAATAATAATAATAATAATAATAATAATAATAATAATGTAAAACTGTGCAGGAAGAGTTTATATGGTGCAAATGAAAGTTTAACAAAACGACCCGATGAAAGATGTTTAGTTTTTAATAAATCCAATCAAATTATCTATAATTGCAAAGCTCATTTTTCTGTGCTGTTTTTTCTGCCTCCATATTTCGTCATATGGACTCAATTAGGCTCAAAACTGCGTTCACATCTGGTTCACATTAGTGCAATTGCAGGTTGGTAGAATAAAGGCCTCTGCTTGGAGGTGGTGGGTGGGATTTCCTTCCGCTTACGCACACACACACACACACACGCACGCACACACACACACACACACACACACACACGCACGCGCACACACACACACACACACACACCTCCATGTGTTTTGAATCAGGAACATAATTAACCTTCAGAGGATTCAGAGGCCGTGGCTCGGCTCTCCGCTATAAAAATCCATCTAAAAAGCAGAACCCGTCCTGCGCCCCTCCAGCGCCGAACCGGAGAGGTTTGGATCGTCTGCGGCCCGTTTGATTCGTTTTCCCACGTCGGTTTCTGGACGGAGACGGGAAAAAGCTCAGAGAGCCACGACAATAAGCAACATGCAAGATGTCGCTGGTTTTGGCAGGATTCAGCGCTCCGTACGAAACGGTTTCTGGTCATGAAAACGCCAAGAGCTGGTCTCCTCACTGTCTTTTCTCCGGCTTGTTTAATTCCCTACAAAGTGACGTATTTATTTATATATTTAAAATCTGAGGTAATTTTTCCAGAACCAGAAAAATCTGTTAAAAATTAAAGACGTTTTACAGATTTTTACCGTTCATCATCTTGTGTTCCTTAATTTCTCTCCATTTGAATCTTTGTCAACATATTTTTATGCATCAGATCAGAGTTTTTTTCACAGAAATAAAACATAAAATACATTTTTCAGTGTTTGGTTTATCAATTTATTCATCGGCATCTTAAATCTTTTCATTAATAATTTTACATGAAAATATTCTGTTGTTAATATCTGTGGATCTATTCAGTCTATTTCTATGCTTTGTGCTTTGAGTGACGTTGAGCTTTATTATTATTATTATTCATTATTATTCAGAATAATTGCATTTTCTGAAGCTTTTAAACTTTTCTTGCAGTTTATTTGACACGTTTGACCAACAGTCGATGTGTTTCATTCAGTTTTATTTATTTTAAATAGTTTTTTTTTTCTATCTGCTCCGACGGAACAAATTAAATGTTTTTCATGTTTGACCAAAGTTTGTGAAGCTGCTGGTGCAGAGTTATCAGAACTAATTCAGAATTCAGCAGATTTATGTCTGGGCTTAGAAATAAAAACGTTTTTCTGCATCGGATCTTTATCGGCCCGTTCTGAAGGTATCGGTGCTGGAAGGGAAGAAGTGCATCGGTTCATCCTGAGGTTTTATCATCAGAGTGAATCGTTTGCTGCTTTGTTTTCTGGAAATATGTTTGTAGTTTAAAACCAAATGTTTGCATTTTTAATTAATTGAAAACAAGGATTCCAGTTTTTCCCCACTTAGCAAAAAGTTTGGATCCGTCTGTTTGGCTTTGTTTCCGTTTCCTCCTTTTATCCCAGAATCCTTTGCTGGATCGGAGCAATGGACGACCTTCAGGGTCCCTAAATGACCTTGAACAGTTTGAAAATCTACAGGATGAATTTCAGTTTCAGGCAGAAACAGAGAAATAACAATAATAGAAATAAATCTGATCTATTTGATCGAGCTGCACTGCTGATCAGCTGGCTGAAAATGCTTCTGCGTTTTTCCTTTCTCATAGAAACACTTTAGGAAACTGCAGTAAAATGTTTCACAATAAGAGCGCTTCCTAAACCAAACATGGCTGCCGTTTCACCATGTCTGGGTGTTTTGGTCATAATCTGCATTTTTGATCATTTATAAGAAAAAGACAAATCTTGTTTAAATTTGAATCTGCATTTTGAAACTGGAAATCGGTGCAAACAGAAACTGTAACCTGTATTTTATTAGTAAATGTTGGAGACGGGGATCATCCGAGGCTTTTCTTCTCGTTTTCGCTGCTTTTTTCCTGAGAGGTTGAACAGATGCGCCTCACATTTGGAGACAATAACTGGCAGAAAAGCATCAAAAGCTGCATAACGACTAAAAGGCTCCAGTTTTTTCCCCTCTTTTGTTTCCGTTTACTGTCGTTTTATCTCCGTCCAACTCGGATCGTTTCGTTCTGCTGTTTCCCTCGACGTTCCGGCCTGAAACGTTCCGGCCTGAAACGTTCCGGTCTGAAACGTTCCGGACTGAAACGTTCCGGCCTGAAACGTTCCGGTCTGAAACGTTCCGGCCTGAAACGTTCCGGCTGAAACGTTCCGGTGTGAAACGTTCCGGCCTGAAACGTTCCGGTCTGAAACGTTCCGGTGTGAAACGTTCTGGCCTGAAACGTTCCGGTCTTGCCCATACTTCCCGCCGCGGCGCTAACGCAGCGAGCTAATGCTGGGCCGATGTTTCCATGGCGATACTTTGCAGCCGCTGCGTGTCTCCGGCGCCATCAGGAACCAGTTTGAGCTGGAATGCGGCTGAATTTCTGGGCCCGGGGCGACGCAGAGCCAGGCTTTGATGAAGACGCCGATGCTTCATCTCCTGTGAAGATTCCCAGATCCGTCACGCGTCCCTCCTGTCGGGCAGAACCGGTTCTGGTTCAGAAACTGGGCCTAATCTGGGCTGGATCTTCGTTTTATGAAGGCAAACATATGAAAAACGAGGCCCGATATCCACAGCTGAAACCATTAATCGCTTTAATCATAATTAATCAATAATCTGAATAATCGTCAGCTTATTTAGTAATTGATTAATCACTGAGTGGCTCTAAAAGCAATTTTCTGAAAAATACAACATATTCACAGTAAAAATTAAGCCAAAAAACAGCACAATATATAGATATGATTTACATTTAATTTAAAAACATCTCAGTTTTTAAATATGTTTTATCTAAAACTCTTCAAGCCTCAGTCAGGTTAAAGGTCAGGGTCAGACTTTAGGCAGTGACATTTTTATTTTCTTATGTTAAAATGTATTAATTGAATTATTTGTTTATTTATTCCAGCTTTAATGAATAAATGCTAATTTATTGCCCGTTGGTCAGAAGAAGTTTGTATATTTCTGTGTCTCCAATTCCTGGTCTTAAAAAGTCTTAAATGCAAGTTAAACCTGCAGGACGTTATAAAGCTGTTGGCGCTGTGAGCAGCTCTAGAGAATATCGTCTTTCAATCGTTTCTTTATTTAAATATTCAGCTCTAACCTGCTTTTCAGGCTAGAATCAGTTTATGTTGCGTTGATCAGCATCGATGAAATAAAATGGATGAAACTTTCTGTGCTCTGATTGGCTGCTGCTGACTGTGGGAAGCTGCTGCTGCTGCTTCCATGTCTGAGAGAACAGGAAGTCAGGTTGTTATTGTCTCCCTGCATTCCTTCGGCTCTAACACACTCTGCACCTGTTCATGTCTGTCTGCAGCGTGCACACACACACACACACACACACACACACACACACACACACACACACACACACACACAAATCACAGCCTTTCCACACCAGGCTGACAACACGTTCAGTGGGAAAATATGTCTGCAACGCATGAGAGCCGCTCTAAATGTTTTCGGCGGGATCAGGCCTCGGTCCTGTGTGTGTGTGGCGGGTTCGGGTCGGTGAATGTGGTTTTATGATCAGAGTCGGGTTCTCAGAGGAAGTCAGAGTTCATCCCTGATGAAATCTGCAGACGCTGAGTGGAATCGGGAGGATTTGCTGCAAGGTGCATTTCAGGAAGGAAGCGGCGACTCGCAGCTGCCGCGTTTGGCGGTGGTGAGGGACTCGGCCAAACGGCGGTCCAGTCAAAGCCTCTGGTTAGTCAGGGCGGGACCGGAAACAAGAACTGGGTCCATAATTCAGATTTATGTTCAACTATGGGGTCAGAACACAGATATACTCAATAAGGAAGGTGGTGGCAGCGTCATGCTCTGGGCTTCAAGACGTTGGTCCACCCAGAACCGGTTCAGAACCAGCCGTGGTGCCGCTGCAGCAGAACCATGTCAGAAAGTGTGTGAACTAAAAAACTGAATCTCTAAGTGACATTTATCAAAGCCATGCTGTGTTGTTGGGTTTTAGGTTTATTTTCTTATTTGCAAAGTGAATTTAATTTGTTTATTTGATGCATTTTAATGTGTTTTACTGGAGAGGATGAACAGACTGTTTGAATAATCCATATTTACGGTTAAATTTAGCAGCGATCTGCCAGGTTGGAGACGTTCGGACAGATAACAGGACGGATGACAGGAAACATTTATTTTCTTTGCAAATCAAAGAAAAGGTCCATGAGGTTTGTGTTTGACCAAAATGACCCAAAAGGCTTTTTCTGTTTTCAATGCTTCCCTCGCTGACGGTGGGACGTGTTTCTGGTTTCATCTCCACATGAACACATCTGTCTCCCATTCATATGCAAATCCAAAAGCAGCGTCTGATGTTTTTATGGAGACTGAAGGTGGATCTGCAGAGAGTTTTCTATTTTTCATCAGGAAGGAGGAGCAGCGGCGTTCCTGCAGCAGCTGTTCCTCAGTTTACGTCATGGAGCGCCAGGCGGCGTCACGGCTAGCCGCTCGCACGCTATGCACATGCTCAGAGCGCCGAGCGGCGGCGACCCCCTGCAGAGGCCGTGACCCCGCCTGAGACGCTTCGCTGTGTCTCTGCTTACATGGAGTCCAGCGTTTGAAACCGTCTGAAACCTGCTGGTCAGAAACAGTTCAATTTGGTGCAGCAGTTTGATTTGCTATATTATTGATTGTTTGCATTTTTCTCTGACGTTTAAAGTCACATTTTTAGCAGAACCACGTTATATATCGTCACAGAAAACAAGATGCTGCTTTAGAGAACTTTAATGTCACTTTCTGGAACTTACATTTAAATTTGGATAATAATTTATCAGAACTTTTCGGTAAAACCAGGTTAATTTACAGAACATAAATGTTATTTACAAGCTGTTTCCTGAACAAACTGCCCTTTGTTTACATGTTACCTACTGGAGCTTAAATGTTGCTTTCTACAACATTTATGTCACTTCCTGTAACCATAATGTCACTTCCTGTAACCATAATGTTACTTCCTGTAACCATTATGTCACTTCCTGCAACCATAATGTTACTTCCTGTAACCATTATGTCACTTCCTGTGACATTCTTAAAGGTTGTCACAGGAAGTGACAACCTTCTTAAAGGTCACTGTGTGTCCAGTTGAGTTCGTCTTCACCAAACTGACAGAATTATTTACTCCTGTTTTCCAACCAGATGTTCAGATCTTCTGGATTAAATCTGTCTTGATCTCTTTGCTTTCATTAAAAAGAAAAGACAAATAAAAAGGACAGTTTTGCGTCTGTGTTCAGTTATGAGTAAAGGTTTTGAGTTATTTCTGATGTTTGTGTGAAACAAACTCCTGCTGCTGATTTCCTGCCGTCTTTGCTGATGTTTGTGTTTTTGCAGGTTTACGCTCCGTCTGCCAGCACAGCCGACTACAACCGAGACTCACCTGGTTACCCGTCCTCCAAGCCTCCCAGCGCCGGCTTCCCCAGCTCCTTCTTCATGCCAGGTGAGACCAGACCAACCTGAGAAAGATTCAACTGCACCGAAAGCTCGCCCTCGATTTTACTCTGTTCTACAGTATAAACAGTTTAAATATTTTTTGATGTTTTTAACTTGAGCTGCTTGGTTCAGAGTAAAGTTTCCTGTTTGTGCGTCAGATGGCCACCACAGCGGCGACCCCTGGAGCAGCAGCAGCAGCAGCATGAGCCAGCAGGGTTACCATAGCAGCATGCTGGGGGGCGGGAACTCGGCGCACGGCCCCGCCCAGAGCTCCTCCTACTGCGGGATCCACCCTCACGACCGACTGGTGAGCCGGGCCGCCGGCGGCGCCGTCAGGAGGGCGGGAGGCGCCGTTAACGTTTCCGTCTCTCCGCAGAGCTACCCGTCGCACTCGTCGTCCGCCGACATCAGCTCCAGCCTCCCGCCCATGTCCAGCTTCCACCGGGGCGGCGGCGGCGGGGGCGGAGCCAACCACTACAGCACCGCCTCCTGCACCGCCCCCACCAACGGCACAGACAGCGTCATGGGTGAGAAACATGGAATGCACCCGCTGGTTCCACACGCAAATACATGCGTCAGGCTTTTATTTTGAAATCAGTGCTATATGCGTCAGACTTTCATTTTGAAATCAGTGCTATATGCGTCATGCTTTTATTTTGAAATCAGTGCTATATGCGTCAGGCTTTTATTTTGAAATCAGTGCTATATGCGTCATGCTTTTATTTTGAAATCAGTGCTAAAGTGGAAGTTGAAACATTAGCGCCGACATCAGCAGGTTAGCAGAGACAAGTTTAAATCTGTAGCTTGAAATGATAAAAACTGAACCTGCTGCAGTTCCTGGTTCTGTTGGGCATAAAAAGTTCTGGATGAATTTGGGCCTAAAATTAAAACTTCACATTATTTTATTCTGATTTCGATTTATTGGCAGTGAATTAATGATGTTACTGAAAGCTGTAGATGGAGTTTGGGTCTGAACAGAACCAAACCGAGCCCATCAGAACCTGTCAGAACCGGTCAGAACCCATCAGAACCGTCCCTCCCTGTGTGTTTCCTGCGGGCCGCGCTGCGGTGATCCTGGTCAGACAGGAAGCTTTAACCCAGGAGCCTCTGCTGCTTCCTGTCTGACCCTCAGAGCGCCGCCGTCCCGACTGCCCTGGTTACCGTGGAAACGGTGTGTGTGCGAGCGTAAAGTTTCCATCTGGACTCGGCTGGCGGGAGTCCGAGTGGGCGTGTCCGTCGGCTGCTCCTGTGAGGTCACTTCCTGTCTGGCTGACCTCTGACCTCAGGGGTTAAATGGGAATAACAGTCCAGGTTCTGGGGTCGTTCAAGACGCAGAGCAACTGGAGGGGTCAGGAAAGGTCAAAGGTGAAATACGGTAATGGGACGAAAACGTTTGGAAAGAGAAAAATGATTCATCCAACCAAACATCCAACATTTATCATCCATCTTTTCTCTCGTCTTTCTAGATGTTCAGCGTCTGAATAATTAAACATGTCGTCAACAACATGCTTATTTACCAGCATGCATTGCTTCTGTCCCCTGTGTGTGTGTGTGTGTGTGTGTGTGTGTGTGTGTGTGTGCGTGTGTGCGTGTGCGTGTGTGTGTGTGCGTGTGTGTGTGTGTGTGTGTGCGTGTGTGTGTGTGTCACAGCTAACCGAGCACAGAGCGGCGCCGCCAGCAGCTCCCAAACCGGAGACGCCTTAGGAAAAGCCCTCGCCTCAGTGAGTACTGCGCCGTTTCCCAGCACCTGTCAGGATGCTAACGGATGCTAGTAGATGCTAGCAGATGCTAATAGGTGCTAGCGGATGCTAATAGGTGCTAGCGGATGCTAACTGATGCGTCTCTGTGCAGATCTACTCTCCAGATCACACCAACAACAGCTTCTCGTCCAACCCCTCCACCCCGGTCGGCTCGCCGCCACTCACAGGTAAACATGGGTCAGAACCCGATCTGAGTCCGAACCCGATCTGAGTCCGAACCCGATCTGAGTCAGAACCCGATCTGAGTCAGAACCCGATCTGAGTCAGAACCAACATGCCTGTACAAACACAGACTATTACCAAGAAGTTCTGGTCCAGGTTCTGGTCCTGACAGAACGAAGTGAAAAGCAGGAAATAATCAATAATTCCTTAATATTGATAAAAATTTTGTTTTAGTTTGTTCTGTATTTTTACGTCTTTTTTCTGGTTTTAGGAGTTTATTCTCTTATTATTGCAACTTTATTTGTTTTTGTAATGTTCCAACTTTATTCTCATTAATAGTCGTAATATTTTATTCCCCTGTTATCACTGCTTAATTATGAAGCATTTATTAGAAATTTATTCTGATATTATTATGACTTTATTCTGGAGTTATGGGTTTATGTTCATATAATTACATGTTTTCTTTGATTTTTTTTTTCTTTTTTCCTCTAAAATTATTTGTTTGCACATTTTAAATCAAGTTTTTGTCTCCAGTGATCAAACTCCCCATAAAATCCAGATTTTAATGTCATTTTGTTTGTAAATCCTAATAAGTAATTGAAGCTGGACGTTGATAAATCTGTGAGTTAATTCCCGTATCGATGTCGCTCCTCTCCTCTTCTCTGCGGCGCCTCCTTAACGTGAAAAATGACTTTTTCTAATAATAATTGAGTCAAATTTGTCTCTAATTGTCGGCGCTCTGCTCACCGTTTGATATTCCTCCGCCTCGCCTTGTGACTGATCGCTTTAATTACTAGCATCTCTTCCACAAACCGTTCGCAGACCTGCCGGCTCCGCAAACACCAGCCTCTCCCCTCTTCCTCCTCCTCGTCATCATCATTATAGCTGACTAGGATATTGCCTGCGAAACCATAATTGGTGTTTATCATTGTGTCAGAGTTACTCCACTTTTAACAAATTAGAAATGAAGCCTATTAGAGCAAACTACATGCAAATTGATATCCAAGGCGAATGCCGTGAGGATGTTTTACACCGTCGGACTCGGAATAATTTAGCCGCCGTTTAATACATATATTTGTATTTGCACATGAATGTACCCAGGTGATTATGCATTAATTAGCATATGCAAATGAGCATGCAATATGAATAAAGGAGAGGGGAGAGAAAAGACAATGAAAAGGAGAAACACGCTAATGAGAAGGAAGGAATCAGAGGAACAGGGTGGAGACGGCAGCAGAACGTGAGAGCAGAGGGAGAAAATTAGACTTTATGAATATCAGCAACATTCTGGTTTTCACCCAGCGCAGGAGAATAAAGCTTTAAACTTACCTCACATTGCAGAGGCAAAAAACATTTTGCAGCAAAAAGTGAAGAGAAGATCAGCATTGAAATGAATCCAGTAGCAACACGGACTGAAACGCCGCTCAGACAGGAAGAAGCCAACAGTTTTCAAATGCATCGTATTGGAGCGTTAGTGATGCGATGAGGTCCAGTCGATCGGGTCGGCCGGGTTTTGTCTTCCAGGTCCGTTCTGTCCGGGTGGGAGCGATGAGAAACGTTTAGTTGGGCGCATCGAGAGCGTGGATCAGGTTTGGTTCTGGTCGCAGCAGAGAAACGTTTTCAGGGACAGAAAGCTTCCTGTCAGGTCCATCCTGATGATGTCATCCGGAACCATGTGATGA
This sequence comes from Poeciliopsis turneri, assembly GCA_922788865.1. Taxonomy (NCBI): domain Eukaryota; kingdom Metazoa; phylum Chordata; class Actinopteri; order Cyprinodontiformes; family Poeciliidae; genus Poeciliopsis; species Poeciliopsis turneri. Next base: position 180,034 of record CAKLNU010000292.1, on the reverse strand, counting down.
TGTCATCCGGAACCATGTGATGATGTCATCCTGTCCGCTCTGTTGCAGCTGCCAGTTCAGCCGTCTGGTCGAGGAACGGAGGGCAGGGAGCGTCGTCGCCGAACTACGAGGCTCCGCTGCATTCGCTGGTAAGAAACCAACTGATTCTAGTTTTACTTTGTTTCTTCTTTTATTCACAAAAACAATTTTACTTTTGTTTCAGAAAGTCAGAAATCTGAGAAAAAAGTTCTGAATTTTAAAATGAAAGTTTTAAATTTTGAAATTAAAGTTTTTTGAGAAAAAGTCAGAATTCTGCAGGGAAAAGTGGAAATTTTAAAATTAAACTCAAAATACTGAGAAAAAAGTCAAAATTCTGAAATTAAAGTCAAAGTTTTGAAATTAAAGTCAGATTAATGGGGAAAAACTCAAAATTAGTAAAATTTTTAATGCCAGAATTTAGAAAAAGTTACAAGTTTATAATTAAAGTAAGGATTTTAAACGTAAAGTTTTTGGAAAGCGTTGGTTGGTTTAAGCGTCTCGTTGTGCTGCAGCAAAGCCGCATCGAGGACCGGCTGGAGCGCCTGGACGACGCCATCCACGTGCTGCGGAGCCACGCCGTGGGGCCGTCCACCGGCATGGCGAGCGCGCACGGCGACATGCACGGCCTCATCGGGGCCACGCACACGCACAACGGCGCCATGGGCGCGCTGGGCAGCGGCTACGGGACGGGGCTGCTGTCCACCAATCGGCACTCGCTAATGGTAGGGGCTGTGATGATGTCATCGCCGGTCAGGGACCACCTGCTGTGTGTCCATCTGTTTGTCTGTTCGTCCGTTGTTTCTCATGTTGTCTTCATTAATAGTGAACTTTTCATTCGTGGTTTTTATCTGGACTATAAAACGCCGTGAATTCTGGGAATTTGAGTCAGAAAGGTGTGAAAATGAGTCTAAACTTTAATCTGAAACATTCTGTTCACATCAGTTTATGTCCCAGAGAACCTGCAGAAACAAACTTTATATTTAGCTGTTCTGTCCCGTCATGCAGGGAAGCAAAACTTCACTTAGAGACGTGAAGAAAGACGCTGCAGGCTGAGAGGTTCAGCGCTGATGTTTTCCACATTCAGGCCTTAAAACAATAAACATAAAGAACCAAACAGCCGCGTGACATGAGGAGCAGAGACAGCCTGAAATACGGCGCACTGTAAACAGATCCAGATGCACCGACACGTTCCTCACAGGAACCGCAGGAACCGTCTACCGGACCCGTCTGCCGGACCCTCACCTGGTTTATCCCCAGAGACAGAAACAGCAGAGATTCACGGAGACCTGAGAGGTTTAACCTCCAGTTGGGAATAATCCCCACATGTTGCTTTTATAGCCGTTTAAAATGGAAAATCACCAATAAAATTCAGCGATTAACTGATCATCATCATTTCCCGTGTTTCCATCAACGTCTCTTTCTTCTTCCTGTTTTTGGTGCGCATTGTGAAAGGTTGATGGAAACGGGAAAATCTGAAATAACTTTCTTAATGTTGACGAAACGTTCCAGGCCGCGGCGGCTTTTCCAGAGAACGAGCGAAAGATGGAAACATCTGCTGCTCTGATGGAGGAAACTTTCCCATCAGTCTGAGCCTTACCAGAGGCACACAGCTGGGAAATACTTGAGAAGAGCCATGTTTGGTCTCTGGTAGTTCGCAGCTTTTACTCCTGATCGTCAGCATCTGATGAAATCAGGCTTTTCCTGGTTGACTGGATGGAAACGCGCCTGATTCCAGCTCATGTCTTCCCAAACTGACAAAACGTTGTTTTTAAGTGTATTTTCACTTTGAGACGTTAAACTCTGCTTCTAAAGAGGGTGTACTTTCTTTTTCATCTCCAGCTGAGAACCTGCTTCAGTTTCTGACACGTTTTGTGCCGAAAGAGAGAAACGTCTTTGCTTGTCGGACAGATTTGGCTCAGAGCTCCGCTGAGCGCCGCAGAGATTTAGCTTGAGAAAACAGTTGGTGTTAAGGATAATATTTTTACCAATTACTTTTTATCTTTGTGGAAGGAAATCCAAACAGTTTTAATGTGTAGCTGGTGAGAAACGAGCCTGGAGTGAGAGGTGCGTTTGCTTGTGGACTCTTTGGAGGCGTAAATGGCCGCCTGTGCTCCCGTTGAGGCCAGAGTTGGTGTTTATTCAGGGTGTGGAGTATTAGCTGGAGGAATAACATGCTCATTACTGCACAGCTGAACCTGCCGGAGGCGTCGAAACGTCCTGGAGCGCCGAGACACTGAAGCTCAGTTACTGAGATCCGATTAAAGTCCAGGTCTGATCAACAGATTGATCAAATAAACAGTGGATCAATGTCAGGATAATGAAGCTGAAAATGATGTGAGGAAAACATCACTGCTGGATGTAACATGCTGTACATGTTACATACTATGTAACATGTACATGTTGTATCTTTGTGTATCTTTGTGTTTTTGGCCTGAAGCCGTTTCAGTGCTGCCCCCTGTGGCTACAGTGGCGACTGCAGGTTCCAGTGATATGGCCTCATTGAGAAGTGATGGAGCAGAGCGATTGGTTCTCCAAAAGCAGATAAAAGTCACTAAATTTGTTTCTTTTTGATTAAAAGTTTCTAGTTTATTAAAAGTTGTTAGCAAAGCTGTAAAGTTGGTGACGGTGCCTCTGACTAAACCTTCACTTAAACTCATCCTTTCAGCCCCACATTTGGCCACGCCCCTCTGTGGATCTTAGCTCCGCCCATTTTTGTGAAATGTTTTAAACTTTGGGGGCGGGGCTAAGCTTTCACAGCAGGGTTGGTTACACTTTATAGGAGCAGTGTTATGTTTTCCAGGCCTCTCTATAGCATGATCAACTATGTCACCTTAATTTGGTATAAAAATATTATACATTTAAAATATGACTAATTTAACATCTTGAAATTGGGCCTCTGTCTCTTTAAGAAGCCCTGTTCTTTCTGAAGCTCCGCCTCCAGGAAGCCAGCCTATTAACCCTTTAACGTTTTTACCTGAGCTGCTCTGAGCAGCAGCTCCTGTCATGAGCTCAGCAGCTGTTTGCTAATGGCTGCTGGCTAGTCTGAAGGAGCCGAGTGGGGGAGGAGCAGTGGCTGGAGGGCGGGGTTAGGCCCACCCCGCTGTTTTGAACAGCGAATGGTTGCCATGGAGATGAAAGGATTTCTCAAACATGCATGAAAAAATCGGAATCACTTCTGGGAATAATATAATAATGGAAGCTTTGAAATGTTGATTTTAATGGTTCTGAATAACTGAGAGCACATTTGGTGGTTCGATGCACACTCTGAAAGTTTTGGAGTGGCCTAGACAAAGTCTTGACTGGAAGTCAACCAAAGCGATGCGGCTCAGCCACCATGTTTTCAGAGTAATCAGTTCTTCTGGTTGGATGTTTGTCCATGAGGTAATGTGTTCAGGCTTTGTTGTTCTCTCTGTTCGCAGCGTAAACAGGAACTCTGAGAGGAAGACGGATGTTTGAAAAAGTGACGGCATTGTGTTTGCATCAAGCCTATTTTTCAGTTTTCCTCCTGCGTTTAACTCTCTCCTGCCTGCAGTTTTCCATGGTTTTGCTGCTGCTCTGTCTCCACACACATTGCTCTTGTTTCGCCACATATTTACTATGTGACATCTTTGCTGTGATTCGTGTTTTGATCTCCCCGTCCCGATGGACTCGGCTGGCGTTCGCTCGCTCTGTTTTCATGCGCACGCATACACACAGCTGTCTGCAGTTTGGCAGCGCCGGGGCCGAGACGCTTGCAGGCTGAGATCATAACTCTGGGAAAACAGGTGGTAAGCTGATGTGGGACTGAGACATATACAGTTCACAGCTATGAGTGCATCGTAAACACACAAGTAGATGCATATGTCCTAACAATCAGCAAGGTCGCCTCGCCGTTCAGGCTCAAGGTTTTTGGCCTTCACAGTGAAAGCTAAAGGAGCAGCGCGAGCTAACGTCACAAAATATGAAGAAAATTCACGACTTTCCTCAATCTGAGTGTTTTCTGCTTTGCTCTTTAGCTTATTGAAGCAGATCAAACCCCAAATGAAAAAGTGAAAACTCCCTCCTTACTAACTAATCATAAAAAGAGAAAACATAAAGTCCAGTTTGTTCCAGTTTGATTGACGTCACTGTCTTCCTTTTCTGAATAAAAATAAAATTAGTAATGTGTTAACAGAACCAGACTGAGAATAAATACTCATAAAACCGAATAACATGCTCTTAAAGTTGTTTTTTAACGATGTGGGAAACTGTTTGTTATTGTCTCTTATGCTTTTTGAGCAATGTTAACATTTTCAGCAAAATAAACACATCTGGAAAAGTGAATTGGTAAATATGCTAAGATTAGCACAGCTTTTCCACATAAACATGATTTTTCATAGAGGTAAAACCTGGAATTAGCATGCTAGCTTAATAGTATCCTAAGTTAAAAACTTGATCATCACTCGAAAAGGGGAAAAAACTTGACTATTATTTACTAATTGTTGAATTGTTAGCATGCTAGCCTTTGCTCAAACTTTGTATTTAAACTCTTCATGACTACAAAAAGCTCTAAGGCTGTTTCTGTTTTTAGAAAAGTTATTTTAGCAAACTACAGGCTAATGTAGCATTCTGACATAAGACAAAATTATTGGAAAAGAAAAATAGTTTATAATAACGACTGTTTTAAATGTTTCTGTCCTAGCTTAGCTTTACAGTTTGCTAACTATGCTAAACAAACATTTCATGATTGCGGAAAAAGCGCTCTGAGAATACTTATTGCTTTTAGCATTTTAACTTAGCTAGCATTGTCGCAAAAAAGAAGAAAAATAGTTGAGAATAGCTGGTATGCTAATTCAGAGCTATAGTATGCTAACTTAGAGCTATAGTATGCTAACTTAGAGATATAGTATGCTAACTCAGCTATAGCATGCTAACTCAGAGCTATAGTATGCTAACTATCATTGGCAAAAGGAGAACAAACTTGTTTTGTGTTTGCGGTTTAGAAACAAAAGATACTTTTTCTAACTCATCTTCATATAATTGTACCTACGCTAAACAAATGAGTCATTATTGATAAAAGTTCAGGGATTATTGTTTCGTGTTCAATAGTTCTCTTTAAAGAACGGTAGCGATGCTAAAACTTCTTTTTCTTCCTGAAAGCAGCAGCCCTGAGAGTGTTGCTTTCAGGAATAGTTTTAAATTTGATTTTATAGCTTGCTAACTATGGGAGTAGAGATCTAGTATATTAAGACAACATTTATTGATGTTTTTTAGGAAGATTAAAATTAAAACCTCAAGCAGTGAGTTTGACTAACATGGCCTGGCTGGGGTTTATTCAGTTCTTCTAATTACTTATAAATCTGAAAACAAAAGACGTAGCTCTATGTCATACGTGAAAAACAATTTGAAAAGACTGGAGTGTGTTTTAAATAATCCAGGATGTCACGCGCTGTTGGAGCCTGGGCTCATTTTTCTGGTGGTTGTGGGCACTGCGGCTTCTTTTAACTAAGTCATAATGGCTGTCTGGAAAGTCATGTTGCTCTCTGCCGCTATAAAGTCCTGCTGTTTGTTTTACTGCATAGCTGATGAGTTTGAAGGGCAACGCTGGAAAAGATGGGAAAGGTTAAGCGACTGAGACCCCCTGCTGCTCTCTGCTTCCATTAAGAAGCGTTACAGTAAGTGAGTTGACTCATAATCTGCGTCACTTTGCCGTAAAACCCCCTAATGCTTTGTAATGCTGTGCTTTTAGTAAATGCATTCCTGTAAGCTGATGAAAGTTGCCTTGACTTCGGTGTTGGTCGTTGTTCCAGTGGATATCATGGACGATTGTTTTAACTAATCCCTGCTGTGGAGAATCTTACAGAAAGCTTTCAGCAGAGTGGGAGCTTTGATTTCTGCAGATTAATGTTGGCGAGTTTTGTGACAGCCTGAGTTATCTGAACATCAGTCTGTGTGGTGGAAGCTCCTACCATTCCTCCTTTTATGTTTTCTCATATTTTAATTAGATTCTAACCAAAATTTGTTTGGTTCTCATTAGTTTGAAAGCATATTTGCGTCCTATTCAAAGTACAATGTATGCTAATAAAGGGTGCTAAAATATGGTAATATTGTGATTTTAATTAAGTTCACCTTTGGTCTCTGTGTTAGAAGTGTGCGGCGCTTTATGAATATTTATGAAGAATAAAAGGTTATGATCATTACACATCAGTGTGCAGCCTGTTGTTTATAAAGATAATTAGATAAATAAACCTAAACAACCTTCATAATTGCTTAATGCAACATTTCCACCTCATACATAAATCTCATCATATCTGTGTAAAAATATATAAAGTTGAAAAGTATAGAACTTTGTAAAAAACATTTATAATGAAGTAAATGTAGAAAAAATTCAGTTTGGAAATTCAGCAAAACTGATGGGATTATATGTAAATATATTAACTATGAAAGTAGCTAAAATCTGTAGATAAAATGCATAAAATCATTTTATTTTCTAATTTCCTGCCTGTAAATGTAAAATATTGATCAGGTTGAGAAACTTGAGAAATTTAACTGGATTTAGATTTTTGTATTTTTGTCCATTAAAATCACAAATTTTTAGTTAAAAATATTTTCAAGCGGGGCGTGCTGTGGTGGCGCAGGGGGTTAGCACGCCCCACGTTTGGAGGCCTCAGTCCTCGACGAGGACGTCGCGGGTTCGACTCCCGGTCCCGGCGACCTTTGCCGCATGTCTTCCCCCTCTCCTCGCCCTCTTTCCTGTCTGCCTACTGTAAAAAATATGAGGCACTAGCGCCGCAAAATCTCTTCGGAGGAAAAAAATATATATATATTTTCAAGTAAATTTGTAATATTTGGATTTCTGTATGACGTAAATGTGACTTTTTACATGTTGCGTTGCGAAACCGAACCAGGCATGAAGTAAAACCGAGGCGACAGCAGTTTAGTGGGAGAAACTCTGCCCCCTGCAGGTGGGAGTGAGAATCACTGAAACTGTGAATTTGACTTGTTTTGTTCCTGTTTGAATATTTCATGTGCGTTGGGATCAAAGGTACATGTCACCATCTTTCATCATTTTTGAGAAAAGTAACAGGTTCTTCCTGTGGAAAAATATTTAAATATGTAGAAAATAATTAAAATTTTCCCTTAATAAAGAAAAACTGCAACGAAACCTGATATTGCTGAAAAACATGTATCTACACCTTTAATGTGTTTAGAAGTCGTTCAACATTTCTAGTCGACTGAAGCTCTTTTTTTTCTCTTTATGATCAGAAACTTGAATCACAAATAAAAACAAACGTTTTTCCATGTGACTCATTTTTTTCCCTTCATCTTTCTTTCAATTTTTCTAATTTCTGGTTCTTTCTGACATGTAGCAGAGTCTGCCACACATCTTCCTCTGTTCGTTTCAGGCTCATTAGAGGAACACATGCATGCATGCATGCATGTCACGCCACTGGAAACTGTTGCAGCATTTTCCCCTGCGACGTCCAGCCTGGCTGTGTTATAACAGGTGCTTTCATTCTGTCAGTCGGTTCTGCAGAGGAGAGACTTTACGGCCATGTTTGGGAATGTTCACGCTGCACTCCGCTTTATTTACACTCTGTGTTTCTCTGCATTCAGAACCCGACTGGTTCTCTTGGGGGAAGTTTGGAAGATTTTCTTCCGTTTCTTACATGTTTCAGATGAAACTAGTTTTGATGCCAAACAAAGAAGCAGCTGTGGTGTCAGAGTTCCCAAACCATCATCTAAACCTCAACTGGTCGTGTAAAAACGGTTTTATTCTAGACTGAATGTTTTTCAGCAGAAACAGACAGTTCATCTCTGTGAACTCATGATGTAATGAAGGAATAAATTGGTTTGTATTATTATTATTTGAAAACTGGAGAATATTTGAGAGGCTGCGGTTTATTAAGAGCTGAATATTAACAGATTTACTTCATGAAACAGAAATATCTCTGTTCAAATAGAGAGAATGTTTCTGTTCTGTTGAACAGTTCAGTTCAGTTCAGAGTTCTGTGTTCATCCCAACAGGAATCAAATGTCGTAACTCAGATCATCCAGCTCAGATCTCCAGAGTTCAGGGTTCAGTATTATAAGCCTGGCGGGCCACCAGGCTTAGCTTTGCTCGTTTATTTGAGTCTTTTTCAAATGTTTCCATGTTTAAGACTTTATAATTGGTCTTCAGTCAATAATCTTCCATCTTCCAATATTATTGTCAGGTGAAATTTTCTGTCAACTTTAAACATTTTAAACTCAGAACCACAACGAGTCGCTGGATGAATGACTGGCCAAACACCAGTTGAACCAGTTCAGTGGGGGAAACCCAGTGGAGGAAGCAGCTCCAGTAGCAGTCAGTTCCACAACGAATCTCAAGAAGCCTCTGACTGAAGACCGTCTTATGATGATCATAAAATCTGAGCAGATTAATATCTGTGTGCAGATAGCCTGTCTGCGTCAGCCCTGGATGAAACCAGGCTGATCCACCTCCTTTGCTTTTGCCACGCTTCTTTAAGTCTTTGTCAGGCTCTGCTGTTAGAAAGATTTGCATGTTTGAATGGATCTGACATGATGAAGGACACAGAGCAGCTTCTGAAACCAACAAACATCAAAACTGAAGAAAGTTGTTGAATGTAGAAAACCTTGAGCCGCGGTCGAGGTTTGTCGCCGTGCCGACGGTTTTCATCTCTAAAATCAGATTTCCTGCAGACGTAGCAGATCGGCTGAGTTTCCCAGAGTGTTGTTGTCGGGTCGAGCCGCGCCGAGCGTAAACAGTCTTTGTTTATCTCAGATTATACTTCCACTTTCATTACCTCCACTTCTCCTTTTTTGTGGCCAAATGTGCTTCATCTGAGATAATTGGAAACGACAATTGGAAATTGCAGATATCCGGCTAATATGAGATGAAATATTACAATTTGCAGAGTTGGTGAAACATTTCTGCTGTGGGTGGCGTGGCTGCAGTTTGGCAGCGGACTTGTCCGTTACTGTTTGCCGCCGCGTGATGAATCTGTCTGGATGTGTGTGTCAGAGATTCCTCTCCGTTTTCCTCTCCTTCGTCTTCATCCTGCCGTTTCTCTCTCTGCGACGATCGCAGCAATCAGCAGGATTACACATGACAGCCACTCAGCAGCTCCTCTGCGAATCTTTATTATCCCGACCGGCTTTATTGGAATTTCTCCTCAGTGGAAAAACCAAATCGGATGAAGGAAATAAGAAGAAATGATGAGGAGCGCTGATGATGCATGTTAAAGTTTTCAACATCTTGATTCTGCAGATAAATTTGATTCTTGTTTATCAGCCGTCCAGTTCAAGTTTTTCACATCAGGAATGAAAATTTACTTCATGGGGAAATGATATATATTTGATATTCAACAGAACTACTGGGAATAAACATTTATGGATTTATTAATTTGTGTTTTAGGCTGTTTTTGTCCAGGCATCGTTGTAAAACACACAGTGACATAAAGGTAATAATAATTATTGTTCAGTAAAATGAAGCTTTTTGCTGTTTACATACATTTTGTTATGATTGATAATAACTCCCTCTGGTGATGCATTCAAAGAACCTGGGAGTTTCCTAAGTGTGTGTTGGTCCAATAGCCATTAACTGAAAGAAACAATAAGTTTTCAGACTGTTGAGGGTCATTGAACGCACCGCCATGCATGAATATATGAACTTGTTTCACATACAGATGTTAGTTTTACTCACATATTGAACGATAGTTTGCGGTTGAGTCGTGTTTCCATGATCAGATGGGAAACTGGGCGTGGCATCGGCTCATTTCTGACTTATTTATATTTTCCTCCTGCGTCTGCGCCTCCTCGTTGAACTAAATGAGGGACGGCTTCTTAAAATATAAAAACCCTCCATTAAAAATGTACGCCACCCTGTCTGCCTGCCTCCCTGCTGCCATTTTGCATTTGGGAACCCAGGCGGCGATGAAAGGCAGAGCAAAAGACGGAGCTGCAAGTAATAAACAAAGGAGCGAGAAGAAGGAGGTCGAGGAAGGAGCGCGCACGCCGCCGAGCGCCGGCGACATTTTGTGATATTTGCATGAAGCGAGCGGGAGTTTGGCATGTGGTGGGCAGGAGCCGCTGTCAGCCAGCTGGATTAACCGGCACACTGGGATTTCATTCCCACAATCACTTTATTTACTCCACAGCACATCAGCAAACTGAAGGTATCTGCCGCTCCGAACCGGACTGGATTAACCGGACCGGCTTCATACATAAACATAATGCAGTTATGTTAAAAGAAATTTGATTTAAATAAATTCATCCAGAAGGTTTGGAAGCCGATTCAGTTAATAAAGTTTCTCCAGTTTGAATGAAAATATAATAATTCAGTAAAATCAAAGTCATTTTTCTCTGCAACTGAAATCAGTTCAGATTTCATTGAAGACCTTTTTCTTGCTTCCACATCGATTCACCGCAGGTTAGCCTGGGGGGTCCAAAGTGTGGCCCGGGGGCCATTTGGGACCTGAGAATGATTTCATGTGGGCCCTGACTGCAGTTCAAGAACCGCACAATTTGATTCTCCACTTTTCCAAAGTCTGGACTAAATGTTTATCAAAGCAAATTTCCCCACCTGATGGTCCAGTTGAGCCTCGGTTGCAGCTGAGGTTCTGACCCAAACAGCCTGTTTCCCTCCCGGCCTGTGGGGGCGCTGCACCAAGAACCACTGAAGGAAATGACACAAAAACCTCTGAAGACGCTGAGAGCAACTTCCTGCTTCATTGGAGGTTCACCAGATTTTAGTGATTTAAGAATTTCTTTAGCCGTTTCTCCTGTTAGCGTTGGCTAGCTAGCTTTTGTTTTGGTTGTATTTACCCAGAATGCCCTGCGCTGTAGTCAACTTCTTGTTTTTGGAGCGGTCTCTGGATGCTTGGCGTTCACATACAGATTGTAACCGAACCAGAGTTCATCCGAGGTTTGGAGGACCAGAGTTCGGTTTTCTGGTACGAACTGGACTTTCTAGGCAAACGGATAAAAGCGGATGGAGCAGGACTCAGTAACGCTGAAATAAAACCGTTTCTGCTGCCGAATGTGGCACAACATTCGGGGCGCTTCCTGTTTGCTGTAATCAGATTCTGCTGAAGATCCTGATGGAGAAAGTCCAAAGACCAGGTTCCCCAAAACTCAAGCAGTTTGGTTCTGCATCAAACTGATGATGCTTGAAACAGAAACAAAGGTTTCTGGAGCGGCCTAATCAAAGTTTGGACTTGAGTCTGGGCTGGCCAATTAATCACTTTCATTGATTAATCACATTTTTCGTTTTTGAAGAATTATTTTTTGGGGAAAATCTGGATTTTTTTTTCACCAATGAACTCGTTGGGTTTCCATAGTTCAGAGTGATGTCATCACGTCCAGGCGGCCATCTTGTGTTGAATTTCATTTATTTGGACTTTGGATTCAGGTCAACTTTACAACAAAATATAAGAATAAATGTTAATATTAAACAACTCTAACATGGAAAATGTCTTTGTAAATTGATTTTAAAAGAGAAAGAAAAATTATTGTTTTTTAATGGATCTGCTGTGGAATGAAAGAAATTTCAGATTTTTATCACCCAGATTTATTTAAATCTGAAGGAGAAAACCCAAGTTTCATCATCAAAAAGCTTTTTGCAGCTCAGAGAATGATATTTTCTCTGATATTAAAATTTGTTTGATCTGAAATATTTCAAATTAACAAAGAAAAAACAGGCAAATTTCGACTTTCCGTCTCGGTCCAGATCCAGTGACCTGCTGATGCGTCCCAAATTAAAAACAAAGCTGAGTGAGCGGGCGTTTGGAGGCGCGTGGCGCCCGCAGACGTTGGCACCCCAATCAGCCGTACGCAGAACGAGTCGGGACCCATCCGGCGCCAACGCCGCCAGTCCCGGCTGGAAGCCGCGCGCAGCCCTGGGAATTACAAATCCCACAATTAAACATATGGGCATTAAGATAATTGTCAGTTGTGCTCTGTGTGTGTGTGTGTGTGTGTGTGTGTGTGTGTGTGGGAGACAGATGGACAGGATTCAGTAAACTACTCACACACACCCCTGGGGAAAAACAGGGAAAAACAAAAAGAAACCCCAGACTTCCAGAACAAAAAGAAATTTAAATTTTTGACGTCTAAGTTTGAATTTGAATCTGAACTTGACATAAAAACTGATAAAAGATGGGAGAAGACGGAGCGCGGCTCCGAAACTCCTGAAGAAGTTCTGCTGTTAGAAAGATGGACGATGCCCTCTGCTGGGCACAGGCGGAACTGCAACATCTGCAGACAAGCAGAAAAAGATGCAAACAAAAGAATAAAAATCACTTTTAAGCTTTTAATTTCAGGAAATAATGCTTCATTTAGAAAAATAAATTTTAGAGGGAGGATAATTCATAATAAAACAATTGCATTTGTAATAATCAGTGAAAGAAATCCTAGTTCTTTTTCCTTTGCTGTCATCTAAAACATTTAATAACATCAGATTTCTTCAGAATGATGAGAAAAACATCAAAATAATTTAAATATTTTAATCTGAATTTACTCAGAACAATAAAACATCAGTGATTCAGGTGCAAACAAACACCAACGACTCGTATTTCCTATTTCTTTAATCCAAAGATCGTTTTCTTGTGTTAAACTGAGTAATTTAATCCAGTAAATTACTAAACATTACAGTCCAGATTAATACAAATAATCTCTGTTCTCCAGATTAATCAGGTCTAAATTAATCTGCTTTTTGCTTGTTCACATTGAACCAAAAAAAAATATTTTATTATTATTACAATAAAATTCATCCAATTTATTTCCAATTACATGATATTTATTAAATTAGACCAAGTCAGTCCAGTTTTTGTTTAATCCAACAAATTTAGCATGAAAAGTCAAATTTAAGATCATTATTAAAAATATTTAATTCCTAAATTTACAGTTGACATAATCCAGGTGTTTTTTATTTTAATCCAGTTTAATCCAGTAAATTCACCACAACTGGAGAAAAACATGAACGTAAACATCCTGTAATGTTTAATCTGTGAAGTTCTCGGTCCGGGTTCACCACAGCGCCCTCCGCAGGCCGGATGTGACGGGTCTCTCTGTCTGTCTGCAGGTGGGCTCTCACAGAGAAGATGGCGGCAGCGTGGGCAGTTTACGCGGCGGTCACTCCATGGGGGGTCAGGTGTCGGTTCCTCAGCTGCCGGTCCAGTCGGCGACCTCACCGGACCTCAGCCAGCCCGACCCGTACCGCGGTAAGGCCCGGCGCCGGCGCCGGCCCGGCAGGATCCATCTGAGCAAATGATGCTACAGCATTAAATGTTTTCAAAAAAATAGTTTCACATTTTTAAATCAAACATTTCAGTGCATTTCTTCCTAATGAACCAAACTGCCTTCATTTCTTCTGAACCTTTAGCAATGCAGAAAATAAAGAAATAAGCTGCAAACGAAGCTGAAAATGAGTCTAAAAAAGTTTTTGTGACTAAATTTGAGGAGCATTTCACTGCCTGAGCATTAAAAAGCCGAGCAAATCTGCAGAGTGAATATTGAGGAGGAAGGCAGTCTGAGCTCAGTGTGCAGCAAATTAGCCCTGAGCTGGGCTGTTTTTATAAGGCTGAAAATGAGTCCGCTGGCAGCAGAGTTCATCCAGCGGCGACCGCAGCCAGCTGGGTAATGAGGTGAGAGCAGAAGAAACGCTGGGCTCTGGCAGAAGAGCCAGGAGCCGCTCGTTTATTCTGCATCCCTTCAGAACTCTGTCAAACAGCCGAGGCGGCAGGCCTCACCGGGAATCGCACCCTCATCACCTGCTCATGTAAAGAGACGGATCACAAGGTGCCATCCGTTAATAGAAGATCACTGGGTGGAAATGATGCAGCTATCATCACTGAGCGCAGAGAAATGTCCAAACATCACTGCTATTATCATTATTACTATTATCATCATTATTATTATTATCATTATTATTATTATTACAGTAATCTGTTATTTTAATCTGCCTCAGACAATGGTTCAAATCAGGGGTTCCAAAAGTAGGGGTCGAGACCCCCGAGGGGGTCATGAGACACCAAGTGGGGTCACAAAATAAGTTTCAGGATCTTAGTGATGAAGGGAGGGTTGGATGGATGGATGGATGGTTGGTTGGTTGGTTGGTTGGTTGGTTGGTTGGTTGGTTGGATGGATGGTTGGTTGGTTGGTTGGTTGGTTGGTTGGTTGGTTGGTTGGTTGGTTGGTTGGTTGGTTGGTTGGTGGTTGGTTGGTTGGTTGGTTGGTTGGATGGATGGTTGGTTGGTTGGTTGGTTGGTTGGTTGGTTGGTTGTTGGTTGGATGTTGCTGGATAATCAGCAGCAGTTGCATGATGTCATCAGTTAATCTTTTGTTTGAAGTACTGAGGATGGGGTTAGTTTCTGCCCTGTCTGTTTTATTTGACCTTTGACTCCAGTTTGTTCTATTTGACCTTTGACCCCTGCTCTCCCCCTGCAGCCCTGTCCGGCGGCCTCCAGGGTCAGAGCACGTCCTCAGTGAGCTCAGAGATCAAGTCTGAGGACGAGGGAGACGAGAACCTGCTGCAGGACACCAAGCCGCTGGACAAGAAGGACGACCTGGACAAGGAGCTCAAGGCCATAGAGAGGTCAAGATCTAGGTAACCCCGCCCACCGCCCAGACGTTCGCTTCCATCAAACCCCTCAGCTGGCCTGGGACGCACGTCTTCCCAGCGAACCCCCACGCCGGCGGCCCGCCCTGGCAGCCCGCTCTGGGCGCGCCGCCGGTGCGGGGGTTCGCTGGGAACCAGCCTCTGAACTTTGATGAAGTGATCAAGTGTGATGAGAATCAGCTGAAAACCTCAGAGACTTCCTGCCTTCACCAGGCGTCCGCCTCCTAGTGCTGCCTCTACTGGCAGCTTGTGGAAGTTCAGGTTGTGACTTTCATTAAAAATATGTTATTTGTTAACTGTTGCTACGTTTGAGAAGATAATCTGAGAAACGATCGATCTCTGCTTCACATGTTGTGAATGCTAAGGCTAGTTAGCATAGCCACCCATGACAGCAGCGGTTAAACAGTTTCTCAGTAACAGTAAGTTGTTTCTCCGGCATTCGGATATTAAGGAGTGCATTAATGATGATGATTGACAGCGCTAAGCCCCGCCTCCTGGCTCTGATTGGCTGTTTCTTCCGATGACAGTACGAGCTTAGAGAGAAGGTGGATTTTTTCACAGATTATCTGTTAATATTAAACTGGATGTTTTTTAATGAAAGTTGCTGTGGCGTTAAGTTCGGGAGGCGGATCTGAGTGAAGAGCAGCTGCTGGTAACTTGGTGTCTCTCCACGGTCTTGAGCCTGGATTCAGCTGCTTCTCACACAACAGAGTAGAGCCCTCTGTTTATATTCCCAACCCCCGCTGCGCCCTGGGCGGGAAGCCGGCCGCACGGCGACCCGGCCCGGCTGCGGCCGGTCGGCTTCGCTCCTCCAAAGATAAACGAAACGTTTGTCTGGTTCCTTTGTTGACCTGGAGGACGACCAGATCTGAAACATTTGGATCCTGAACCCTGAGTTTATACCGATGGTGGCGGCCATGTTTAATGTGATGATGATGATGATGATGATGTTTTAATGGCGAAAATGTTTTCTGCTTTGATTTAGTTTGTTAAAAATCAAAGAATTGATTTATTCAAAATTTGGGCCAATATTTATATCCATATTGTTCCCCGTTGGCCTTTATATATATAAATATATCTGTCTACAGGATTTCACTGATTTTCAGAATGTTTTTGGCAATTAATGATATTTCTAAACCTACTTTAGAAATATTTGAAGAAATTTCTCAATATATTTTCCTCTTCATGAGAGAATATCACCAGAAAAAGGCCAAAAGACTCGGCAACACTGTTTGTTTGTTTCTTTCTTTTCTTTAGCTGGATTGTTTCAAAGTCCTGCTATAGCTGATAATTTAAGATGTTTTATATATATTTTATAAACTTTTTACTTTCTTAAGATTTTCTTAAATTCATTTTTTTTTTAATTTGGCCTAAAATACATGAATCTCCTGCTAAAGAAATTCCTATCTTCTATGTAGGTTTTTGAGCCACTGCGTTTGATGACTAAAGGCGGCTAAAGCTAACCGTAACAAGCTGCTAATCCTCGCTAGCTAATTAACTAGCTAATTAACTAGCTAGCTTACTAGCTAATTAACTAGCTAGCTTACTAGCTAGCTTACTAGCTCTATGCCATGTGAGAAGAACAAAGCTGATGCCAAGAGCCCAAAAAACCCAAAATATTTGGTTTTGTTCTCCTGCATTTCTTTTGAACTTCTCTGTTGTGACATTGGTCTTAAACTTTATTCATAATGGTCTTAAAAAGTCTTAAGTTTGCGTTGGTGGAGCCTGCACAAACCGTGTAAATGTAAACTGACCTCTTGTATCCTGGAATCTGCTCCCTCCCTCCCCGGTTCTCCTCTTCCTCCCCGCTGCTGCTCCTTCGTCTCTCCAGCAACAACGACGACGAGGATCTGAGCCCGGAGCAGAAGATGGAGCGGGAGCGAGAGCGCAGGATGGCCAACAACGCCCGGGAGCGGCTGCGCGTCCGCGACATCAACGAGGCGTTCAAGGAGCTGGGCAGGATGGTGCAGCTCCACCTGAAGAGCGACAAGCCGCAGACCAAGCTGCTGATCCTGCACCAGGCCGTCGCCGTCATCCTGAGTCTGGAGCAGCAAGTCAGAGGTCAGCGCCAAGTCAGCACACTGGGAGACCTGGGGCCTGCACTGACAGGCCGGGCCAGCAGGGGGCAGCAGCACCTGTTGCTTCAGTTTGCTATTTGATCAAGATGATGAAAAAATAGTTCATGGGGTTTTTTGTTTGTTTTTTTTTTAGAATTTTGACTCATTTTCTGATATGAAAAGTCAGAATTGTGTTTTTAAAGTCAAAATTCAGAGGATAGTAAAAGAATTTCAGTCAGAATTTTGAGTTTGCAGTAAAGATTCTGAGAAAAATGTGGAATTCTGAAACTCGATTAAAAAATTTTTTTTTAAATTCGGAATTCAGTTGTTTTTTTTTCTTAGAAAAAAGTCAGAATTTTGAGATTTAATTTAACAGAATTTTGAGAAAAGTCAGAATTTTGAGGGTCCAGTAAAAATTTTGAGATGTCATAATTTTTTTGTTTCATGGCACTAATCGTCTTCCGTATAAAAGGAAGTTATGGGAGACGAATCATCAGAAGACGAATGATTTTTGTTGTTCTTGTGTGCAGAGAGGAACCTGAACCCCAAGGCGGCTTGTCTGAAGCGCCGCGAAGAGGAGAAGGTCACCGTCACATCCGATGGGACGCCCCTCTCGCTGGCCGCCGCCCACCACGCCGCCGCCGCCGCCATGGGCGATGGACCAAACCCCATGGGACAAATGTAAACCGCAGCAAACTCTCCTCCCCTGAATGGTCAGAAGATTTCACTTCTGCACTAACCTGCTGTCGTATCTTTAACTCAGATCATCAGCTTCCTAAAATTCAGGCCAAAAATCTCATTTCTCATCATTTGGCTCCAGATTATTCAGCTTCACATTTTCAGGATTAAACAGGAAATAAAACGATGAACCAGGAAAATGAACATTTCATACAAAACAACAAATAAACACTGAATGCTGAACAAGTTGAAGTGAACAGCAGAAAATTGTTCAAGGATTGTTCAAGGATTGTTCAAGGATTCAAGGACAGAAATGATAGAAAAATGACATTTTAACTGAAAATCGTCAAAAACTGTTGAGTCAAATATTTGCAAAAACTTTAAAAAGCATCAGAAATAAAAACTGAAGATAATGGAAAAAAATAACAGAATAATTAGAAACATTTGATTAAAAACTAGTTTTAATATCAAATTTTGGTTTTAAGTTTGTTTGAAACCAAAATATGATAAATATAAATGTATCTAAACATTCCTCCAGGCTGGAAGCAGGAATGAAACTTCCTGGTTTGATTTTGAAACCGACGGCAACAACTTTTAATTTAAAAACAATATAATCATTTAGTGGAAACGTCTCTGATTGGCTGAACTGCCTCTGACTTCATTTCCTTTTCCACTTTGTAGACTTGAAAACAGATTTTTCTATTGAATTGTTTTTGTCTCCTAGACGACCTGCAGGAGCTGCTGCTGACATTAACTTGTTACTTTTCTTCACTGTAGAAATGCGCCGGATTCTTCTTCTGTGGTTTTTTCCTTTTGTCTTTTCTGACTCACCGGCAGGAAATTAAAGTTGCAACATTTTCATGAAACAAAGCAGAAAAAAACTATTTACCACAAATATGAGAAAAACTTTTGACAGCTTAGAACAGCGGTTCCCAACGTACGGGTTGGGGACCCTAGAGGGGTCGCGAGACGCCAAAGAAAGGGTCACAAAATTAGTTTTAAAATCATAGTGATCCTTTAGTGTATGGAAGGCCAAATGGGGCAAAATTAAGTAAATAAATGTACCATTAGAATGTAATACACTTTTTAAATGATGAAATTAAACACAAATTTTAGAAAATAAATTCCTCTATTTTTAAATCAGGTTAAATAACTAAATGTGTTTTTAAGAGGTCAAAGGCTGAAACGTTTGACAACAACAAGGATTGTTTTCTTTATCATTTATTGTGATAAATTTCTTGTCAGTGTCAGAATTTTGATTTATTTTTATCACGATAAACTCCAGTTAATGGTAAATATCGGCCCTACTTCTGTTCCCTAAAACACAAGAATAAATACTTCTTATTGTCACTTTTATCACAATAATACTGAAAGATATTGTGATCAGTCTTTTATGGCGCACCCTAGCTGCCAAAACATTTGCGATATTTTTATAAGTTTAATGTTTGTTGGGTAAAAAGTCGCTGGATGTTTATGACCCAAATTACTAAGATATAAAAAAAGGAAAAAATACGACTGAAAAAAGAAAAACGCTTTTTGTTTTGAAGTCTTTCCAAATAAACGGCCAAATCTGGACCTTTCAGATGACTGCAGGCGGCTGCATGTGGCCCCCGCGCCTCACCTTGGACCCCCTGGCGAAGCGTCTTGTAAAGTCGCCTCTTCTGACCCGATCTCCGTTTCCTCCGCAGGTCCAAGGTGCCAGAGTTCATCAGGATGATGAGTGACCACTTCCTCTGACGGCGTTCTCCTCCAACCAATCACGCGCCGCCTCTCGCTCCAGCCCGACCAAGTAGTTCCTCCGGGTCAGATCCGCCTTCGTCTCCTCTGTGATCTGTCGTCTCCTCTTCGCTGCCATTTTCTTCTTCTTCTTCTTCTTCTTCAGTCGAGAAAATCGGACTTCAGAATCGCATTTGTCGCTTTCCGGACGTTTCAAAACAACAACGGACAAATTTCTTTGGATCCGCCCCAGGAACTCTTGTGCTACGTGTTTTATCCGCATTCCCAGGACAAAAAGGCTCTATATAAATATATATAGTAAATATATATATATATATATATGTGTGTAAGAAAACAGAAAAAGTTTAAAAACTTGAGTCGGGCAGCGAGGAAGGTTGGGGTTAAGGAGGGAGCAAACATATCACAAAGTGTTTAAAGAGATTCTTGTTTTTTAACGCAACATTTGCGCAGCGGTTGAACGCAGCCTCGACACGGCACTCTAGCGCCGCACTGTGGATGAAGCTGTGCCTCACCTCCTCTCGGGTAGACGCACACGGAGAGGATTCTGACAAAAAACTCCCTCAAACTTCCCCAGGAAGGCTTAGGAAGAAGACAAACCGGCACCCCGCAGGAGCGCTTAGGTGCTTCTCTCCAAACCTGCACAAACTCATCATGTTTCTGTAAAAGTACAAAAAACGCTCGGGAATTAGCGACCAAACGGCCCGGACAGAGCGAAGAGGCACTGAGAAGACCAAACAGCGCTAACGCTAGCTTAGCTCGACAAATCATGGAGAGATGAAGGGAAACTTGGACTGGACAGCAAAGCGAATCACATTCCTTGAGCCTCGCTACTTGAATCAAGAGCTCCGACACGGAAACACGACGCGAGGGTCAGAGGAGGCCAGGGAACAATCGCCACGGCGACGGGGTCCGCTGTCGCCGAAGCATTCCCGCTCTGATCCCAATCCTGCCCACGCTCCGACACCGGTGAAAGGGGGCTTCAAGATGGCCGCCGCACGGCGTCAAAGTTCAGAACCAGGGAGGATTTTCACCAGCAGCCTGAGGTCAGAACAGGAAGTGGAAATCTTTACTTCCTGTTCCACAGAGGCAGTTAAACAAGAAATGAAACTAAATTCAAACATGAACAAGTCTTTAAAAATCATGACGCAGGTCTGTCACGAGAATAAATTCCTGGACGATGAAATGTCCCAGAAGTTATCGTGATAAACGATAATATTGTTTTCATTTTCAACCAAAAGTGGAAACATATTTGGCAAAGACGTTTACTCTAATACCGAGTAACTGATGAAATTATCAATGATTTAATATTTAAAAATGACATCAGACTGTCTTCAGTCAGAGGCGTCTTCAGGTTCACTGTAACACAGACTGCTACAGGAGATCTTTCCTGCCAACAGCATCATTCGCTTCAAGAACTTTCAATTGAGCCAAAATATAAAATTCAGTGGATATTTTAAAATTTTAGGGAGCAAAATGACAATAATTTACATGAGCAGCAAAAACAAACAAAATTTGACAAAAGAATTTTTTCCAAATCAGTTTTAGAAAAAAAACTTATGAAACTTTAACAGGAAGTCCAGGTTTGTTTCTGGTTTTAGTTGAAACATTTTGGTTTTCATCCAGAAATTTTACTCAAGTAAAAGTAAAAATAGTCCAAAAAGAAAAAGTAGCTCAAGTAAATGTTCCTCAGTTCTTCACACATCAGCAACGATCCGCTCAGAACTTGCAGGAACTTCCCAGTCTGGAAGCCTCCTTTCACCCCAGTCTGACCAATCCACCCAGTGACTGGACTGAACTGGCCTTACCCCAACAGATGCAATCTGAACACTGACAGTTGAACCGACGTGCCTTTCTTAGAGTCCATATCATGGAGGAAGACGTTTCCTGGTCTTTAATAGGATGCAAGCTTAGGGAAACCTGTTGTTAGCGGTTAGCTTCTATGCAGTCGGGTTTTTTACCAGACCTGGGAATTTAAAAAAAGATAAAAAGGTTAAAAAAAGTATTTTTTGGATAAAAAATAAAACAAAAAAATAAACTGTATTTAATGTACTGTATGCTGACCTGTAAGTAGACGGCGTGTTCTGGAGTAGACGCTTCGATTTAGCGAGACCAGCCCCTGTCCCAGTCCTCCCAGTCCTCCCAGTCCTCCCAGTCCTCCATAGTCCCAACCCCAGGTTCCTGTCCCAACCCTCCAAACTGCGTCTCTTCTTGTATTATAGCTTATCGGCTTTTTATCAATATTTGATCGGCTTGTCCGTAAGCCAATGTAGTCTTCAGTACTCAGTGTGTGGTTGTTTGTTGTAAAACTATTTCTTTTTTTTTTTGCCCCTCTTCTTCTCTTGCTCTTTCTTTTTTTAAAGAATAATTTTTGTTTCTTATTACTTTTTGTCTGTTCTGGTTTACATGTCGAATAGAAAACCTGTAAAAAGAATAAAAAAAACAAACGAAAGGGAAACAAAAGAACACAATTCGCCATCCAGCAGCATCGTTCAAATCCCAAACATCCACAGGAAGCCAAGGAAACTGGAAAGAATCTATTTGAATAAATAAATCGATCTATATATAAATGTACAAAAGTATATACGATATATAACGAGGGTGCCGTTTCTGTTTTTTATTGCTATTATCAGTGTTTGTTTTCGGGGAGGAGTTATTTTGTCACAGACTGAAAGGCGACGCCCCTCAGTGTTAGAGATTTTCACCTCGACTGCTTCGTATTCTTCGTTACGGCAAGTACGGCATCCTGTACGGGACAAAAATAACGGGACCGGAGTTCCACAACAACAACAACAACACACAGACATTTGTAAATTGTATGCAACAAAAATTGCAAACTTTACCATTATTTTGAAATTGTGTATGTAAAAGTTATATTTTTACATGTAGACGGTTGTTATTTTGTGTTTTAGAAATATGTTGTACCGTTTTTCTTTTTTTGTTTTTTTGTTAAAAGATGAAAAAGTACAATTCAGTGTGTGTTGAAAAAAATGTGTCACATTGAAAATGTAGTGAGATCAAAAGTTCAGAACTCATTTCTTTGTTTTTTTAATTTTTACTACGTTTTTATCTTTAAGGGTTTCCAGTCCAGGAATCGGAAGTGAAAATATTCCCGTTTGTTTTTCCCTCGCAGCGTTTTTACGTCTTCAGTTGCAGAAATGTGTGTAAATAGTCATCAGCCGGTTTCCGTGGAAACGCTAGAGACACGACAGCCAACGCTGATTTTTACCGGTGCCAACGTTTGGTTCTGGTTCGGTCAGAGCCGACTCGCCAACAACCGATAGATTCCTGCCAAAAATCACAGCGTTTGAATATTTTTTTAAACTGTAAAAGCGAGTTGAACACATCTGTGGAAACGTTTTTTGGATGGTTGAACAAATTTTTGGACAAATTTCAACTAACTGGTAGCCAAAGAGTGTAAATCAGCTCGGCGCCCCCTGGTGGCTGTGGGTCGACTATGACTGCTTTTGTTATCTGGAAGAAGGCGTGTAAATGTTGAATGAATGGAAAACCCTCAGCACCTGATTGGAGATTAATATATGATGATGATATTAGGAGAAGATTGGAGCATTGCTAATATAAGGGAGCAGATCTCTGCCAACAATCTCATCAGCTATTTCCCCAAAAACGGATGGGATGGAGATGGAGGCGGCTGCAGTCGCAGTTTTTAGTGTTTGCCGTTCAGATTGAGCTGCTCTGACTTGGACCTGCGTCAAACACTAGGATCCAATCTGATAAATGTATTTTAATTAATGTTATTTTTGAAATTTTTCATTTCATATTTTCTTTGTTGTATACTCGTCTCCCAGATTACAGGATCCTGATTTTGTGTCCATGGGCTCTATTAGCGGAGCCGCTAACTTTTCGTTCCTTGTTGTACATACACGCCTCATTTCTCTTTTCAGTGACTGTGCCATGAGCTTTGTAATCTGTTAATCTGTACCAGTTTAACTGCAATAATGAGTTGAATTCAAAATGGACTTTTTTCTGTCGTTTTTCTGTTTGTTCATGTGTGATCTTGTGTTTTATCGAAAAGGACAGTTAACATGATAAACCATACAGTTTTAGTAAGTTGAAATTCAGTCCATCTGATTTATTTCAAACTCAAAATGTTTGGATGTTCATTTAAATTTAAATGTTCTGGTTGATGAAACAAAAGGGGAATTTAATTATTTGACCATAAAAAGAAGCATATTGAACTATGAAGTTATAAAAACCAACAAATAACAAAGGATAATATTTATGTTTAATTTCCAATCACTTCATTAATTTCTTATTACTTCTAATAAAATTTTATTCAAGGAGTTAAGGTTTTAGCTTTAGCTTCTCCTAAATACCATGTCAGCGTAGCGCATTAGCGTTAGCAGAGTTAATGTTTATGATTAGTGTTAATAACTGTAGAGTAGTAGGAGAAAGTTTTAGGGTTAGGGGTTAGGGTTAGGGGTTAGGGTTAGGCCATCAATGCTCTAAAGGTAGAGCCCTGAGTTCTCAGAGTGTTTTCTCTGTTTACCTGTCGGCCATGTTCAGACCAGATGCTACATGCTGCGGCTCGGCGTTAGCCGCGTGCTAAAACCAGCCTGGAGCCTCTGGGCCTCAGCTGAAGGTGAGCCGCCGCCGCTCAGGATGACGGATGAGATGTGTCACTCAGCAGGTTGTTCAGTTTGTTCCCACCGGCCATCTGACGTCTGACGCTGCAGGAAAAATAGTTCACATGCTTCAAAGTATTAGTTTTAATATGAATCCATCAAGTCGACTTCAAAGCCAGACATTGGTGGATGATTCCAGATCAGCAGCTGATCAACGCGACTTAAAGGACGACCTTTAACCCTAACCCTGACCTTTCCTCTCTGCAACAAGATCACATTTTTCACAACAAATTTTGTCAAAATTGATGAATAAATTTTGGTTTCTGTAGAAAGTTACTCATAATCTTTAATATTAAAGGATGAAAAGAATTTTGAAAAAGAAAACCAGAATTTGTTGAGTTATAGAAAAAACTAAAATCATGTTTAAATCATAACTATTCTCTAATCATATACTGAGATTTCACTCTGCTCAGTTCTGTTTTGATTTGTTTTAGGGCCTCTATCACTTTAAATCCAAGTAATCTGATGCTGGCCACGCCCCCTGCTGTTGGCCACGCCCCCCATGTCAACATTTTAACATTTACATTCGGATATGAAAACTGATGCAAACAGATGCACAGTTATACAGCCATACATGTTGGAAAAGCAGAAGTGGAGCCTCTTTTACAACCAACCAGAATGGTAATGGGTGGACTTCTGGTGGGGTTGCTAGGTAACGGGTGGACTTCTGGTGGGGTTGCTAGGTAACGGGTGGAATTCTGGTGGGGTTGCTAGGTAACGGGCAGTGCCTCTTGATTTGTGTCGTTACATTTGGAGGTTTTGAAGCAGCTCACTTTCCAGACATCAGAAAACAATAATTTACTGACAAAAACCAGCAAGATTTTTTTTAAGTGCTTCGTTTGTTTTCAGAAGCAGCGGTTAGCTCAAAGAGAAGAATAAAAACGTGTGAAATGTGAATCTTGGATTATAAAGCGATTCTCCCATAAATTCTTCCAGTTCTAATATTAAAACTCATTTCAGTTTCATGTTGACCCAGGATGACCTGAAACCTAAAGCTGATGCGATTCATGACCTTCTGACCTCTGACTTCACAGACTTTGTGCCGGTTTGTTTGCAGTTCGGGTCACCAGGCGCTCGTTTTAACGTGACGACAAACAGAACCTGAACCGGGTCGGTTCTGTTTTCCAGAGTTCGACTTTATCATCACTTTTCAGCCTCAGTTTTCTGAACAGATTTTATCTGCTTCATGAAATATTAATCATCCCAAGAGGTTCAAGTTCAGTTAAGACTGAAAAACATCCAGTCAGAGTGATAAAGCGGTTCTATCTGCTGTATGTCTGGGCTCTTATAATCAGAACCCGTCCAACGTTTTGTCCCAGAACTCTGAGATAAGGAAGGATTGAGAGCAGCTAACCTGTCCGGCCCTGAGGCTGGACCTCGCTCTGCCCTGCTCTTTGCTTTTGATATCATTTTTCTTTCTTATTTCATGTTTAAACAAGCAGAGAAAACAGGGTTGTTCTAATTTGACTGTTTTTAACGTGCTGGTTTGCATAACTGAAATATTTCTCTGCTGCTCAGATGAACAGCTGCAGATTTTTAGAGGTTGAACTTCAACAGATTTTCAATGAGTTTCAATCAATATTTGGTCCAAAAATATTAGATTTATCAATTCATAACACAAAAACTTTAATATGTGACAAAACTGCAAAATGTATCCTGTAGCAAACTTTGTTTCCATCCATGGATGGAAAAACTCATTAATGAAAATATCTCTGCAGTTTTAGCATATCAGGAAACTGTTAGCCTTTACATTTCAACTGTTAACCTGCTAACAGTTATCAGTTATTATTTAAACAGCTCAGCATGTAATAATATCAAAACTATGTTAGTTTTCTATCATCTCCTGCCTTAATATCTGACATACCAAAAACTTTATTTCATAATTATTCTGTCAGAAAGTTTAGCATGACCATTAAGATGATGCTAGCAAGATTTTAAACATCTTTATGTTGTTGCTTTATCAATTATTACACAGTTAGCACGTCAAAAAATATTTCAGTATTTCAATATACTTCAGCAGTTTATCGAGTCTAAATGTTGCTATAAATAATCAGCATAATCATTTTAAAGATCAGTAACATGTTAGCATTTTGAACACATTTTAGCATTAATAGCTAGTATTAGCATTATCCTGAAAACTACGTTAGCATTGTTATATTAATAGTTTTTGCTTCAACACGTGGAACTGTTACAGAGATGTTATTATTAGAATCATTAAATTTATTCATTCTGTTTACTTTTTACTCATGGAGCTAACTGTTTAGCTAGCTTTACTGTCTCAATAGTTTTGTGTTATGAGTGTCACATTTTCTTTACATTAGTAGTTTGTTTGCTATTTTTGAAATTCAGTCACTTTATTTGAAACAATGTACAAAACTGATGACGATATTTTAAAAGCATAATGGAATGTGAAAAACTAACATTACAAATACATCGAAACAAAAACAACAAGGAAACGGAGGATTAGAGCCGTCTGCCCGCAGACAACCCTGCACCTTCAGGACGTTACATAAGTTACAGCTGGTGAGTAAAGGTTGCTCACCTGGACGCGCCCCTCCCCTGCATGTTTCTGCTTTTATTAGCGTCACACCCTGAACATCCAGGTGACACAGCATTGAACCGACAACATTTCACCTGCTAACTCATAATCCGCTGCTTTAAGGTCAACAAGTTGGTTCTGAACACATTAAAGTCAAATAAACAACTTTATGTTCTGTAAAATAATACAGTTTCTAACTGGATGTGCAGAAAATGAATTCAGGTGGTTTAGATAATTATTCAAAAATGTTCTGGAACATTTGTGAGCCGCTGCTTTGTCACAACAGAACAGCTTTATGAGGGATTTGAATGAAGCGTTACTCACAGCCATTAGAGTGTGTGTGTGTGTGTGTGTGTGTGTGTGTGTGCGTGTGTGTGCGTGCGTGTGTGTGTGTGTGTGTATGTGCTGCTTATAGGTGGGTGTTTCCAGCTCCTGATCGGAGGAATGTGAGGCGTGGCTGCAGAGTTTCCCAGCACAGCAACACTGAGTGTCACCTGTGGCAACCGGCAGGTTGAGCAACCTGCTGGTTGAGCAACCTGCAGTGACGTCACACGGTTTGCTCTCCTGTTCGTCAGGAAAGTTAATGAATGTGGTTAAAATTAGAGAGTGGGTCAACATGCCATCGGACTTGAACTTTGACATTTCTGTAAGCTTAACTGCGGGACACGGTAACCATGGCAACTACTTTACAAACATTGTCCCAGTCGTTCATGGAGTCGTGTTGTTAAGGTGTGGATCTGTCAACACTGGGTCATTTGGTTTTGAGACGTTTTAACTCACTTCTGTGGATTCATTTAACACCTCAGGATTTCTGCTAACGTTAGCATGAAATGCTAACGTTAGCATATCTGCTAACGTTAGCATGTCTGCTAGCTGGAAGCGTTTAGTCTCTTAGTTTTAAATTTTTAAACTTTCAGTTGAATAAAGTTTAACTTTTAGTTTTGGTTATCAACTGTTTATTATCTTTTAGGGAGTTAGACATTTATATTCATGCTCATTATTTGTACCCAGAATGCAACAGTGAACTGTTTAACTGTGTTTCTGACTGAATCCCTCTGCAGTCAGTCAGGCTACATCAGCAACAGTTAGCAAAACTAAACAACTGTAAACTTCCTGAAGCTCAAGCCGTACAGGAAGCTGCTCATATTTAGTGCTTTAGCATATTTAGCATTAGCTTCCACCACTCTGCTACTTAGCATTAGCAGAACTAACGTCAGCGCTAAAGGGTTAGCATTTAGCACAGCTGTTCTCAGCTATTTTTAAGCTCAGAAAAGTCAAAAACCTCTGATGTGACTTTTAATTTCAGCTTCCTGCTTTTATTTTGTTACTTCCTGACATTTCTGCTGCAACAAGGAGAAATTTATCCTTCAGAGCAAAAGTTGAGCAAAATGTCAAATTCTGATGCAAAAATACATTTTATAATTATTTTTAATGCTTCAAAGTGTTTTTAAAATCACTTTTAATTGTCATCAGTGAAACCGTTTGATTTGTGTTTTTGCATTTAGAGCAGAGAACATTCCAGAAATATTTCAGCACAGACAGATTCTCTTCTTCTTCCCATAAAAGGTTTTTACTCAGTCACAAAGGGAAATTTCACGCCTCTGAGAAACTTTCTAATCGGAATCCAAACCATGTTGGTGTAATAAAACCCTGTCAGAGCCCCGCCCCACGCTGTCTCCTCCCACGGGGCGCCGGCGCGCCGCAGGTGAGCTGACCCCGCCCACCGCGCAGCCTCTGGCCGCAGCCCGTCAGGCGGCAGCAGATCAGCGCAGAGTCCGAGCAGCGAGCAGGTAAGAGGCGCGGCTGGTTTACCTGCTGGGTTTGTTTCAGGAAGGTGACTTTAGTTTGGAGAAAAGCTCTTAAAGGGGCCGCAGCTCCACCAGAACAGCTGAACTTTAACTAACAGTTTGTCTGAATTATGTAGCAAAATGGCTGGAATCCGTTTTTAATCAGAATGAGTTTTTATCAGGTAATCGGGGAATCAGAGGAGATTAAACTGGTGACACATTAACTTTCCTCTGGACCAAAAGCTCCAGCTGCCTGCTGACACTGTCTCTTTAAACCATAAATGCTCGGAGATGAACTTTGGTTTTATCAGGAGGAATTTATGAAGCGTGTTGGCTTCATGCAGCTGTCAGAGGAATGAATGGAATCAAGTGAGAAATGAGACCAGCAGCAGATCAGCTGGGAAATCCTGCAGTTTGTCTCAATTCTGAATGTTTTTTCATGAAACTCAGTTTGATTGAGGATCAAAGTTACATTTTGTCAAAGGAACAAAATAAGTTAGTTTGTCAAACCAATTTGTTTGAGAAGCCAGTTCCCCTCCTGGCCTGTGGGGGCGCTGCAGCAAGAGCCACTGAAGAAGCCACTGAAGAAGCCACTGAGCGCGAATTCCTTCTGCACAAAATGAACATTTGTCAGATTTTAGCGGTTGAATAATTTCCTGAGTTATTTCTCATGCTAGCGCTAAGCTAGCTGGGGTTTGTTTGGGTTGTTTTTACCCAGAATGCATTGCACTGGAGCCGTTTCCTGCTTTTAAAGCAATTTCTGATCCGCTTGGCGTTCACATACGCAGCAGGTTAACTTCAACCAAACTGAGACAAGAGTTCCCAAACGGACCGAACCGGACCGAACCAGACCGGACCGGACCGGACAGAACCAGACCGAACCGGACCGGACTTTCCAGACAAACGGACTGGAGTTGGATTGAACGAGTCCGTTAAATCCATCCAACGGGTCGACATTCCTCCACTGTGACTCTTTTGATCACTTTACAGATCCGGTTGTTTTGGATCAGAACCGACTGGTTAGAAATGGTTTTTATTTGCAGAGGTTAATTAGTGTTAATAAATGTCCCAAACAGAAAACAGCTGCTTTCACTGCACATAAAGTTTAATTATGATTGAAGTTCTGTTGGATTCTTCTGGTTCCGGTTCAGTACTGACTGGTTCTTGATGACTTGTGTAATTTCTCAGTTAGCGGTTCTGACCCAAACGAGATGAGACCTGCGGGTCCGCCTGGACCGGAGCAGAACCGCACAGCCGCTGTCTGGAGAGGTTAAAGGTGAAACCTTCCGGGCTGAGCGGGTCCAATCCATCCCAGATCGCTGAGCAGACGGTTTTCCTCGTTGGCACGGCGACGGCCTGCATGTAGCTGCAAGCTGGGAATGAAGTTTCGTTTTTATTAATTTGCTTTTAATGTTTTTGTTTGAAGTTGGCAGCTCAGATAAAGATCTGAAGTTGCCTGTAAACCTGCTGCAGACGATTATTAACAATCATTTATTGATCATTTATTGACCTCTGACCTGTAGGAACGGGTCGCTCATGCTGGTTGGGAACATTTTAACTTTAAATTTCTTTACTCTTTGTAAAAAATAATGAAATTTGTTGGTTTCGTGTTAACAGGAAGCCGACCAACCAGACCAGCAGGAAAACAACTGTTTTCTCTCTCACTTTTTCTCGGCACACACCCAACGACTCTCTCCTTTAAAAACATTTATCTGATGTTTAACCTACGGAAGTACAGAAATGTCTACATTTCCTGCTTTCTGTCCCACTGACCTCTGACGTAAAGCACTGAGCAGGTCAACATGGTGGACGTCAGTCCAGCTGGAGCCGCTTTGTTTTCCCAGAATTGTTTTTACTAAATAGAAGCAGTTAGCTGCCACTTCCTGTTAGCTGCTACTTCCTGTTAGCTGCTACTTCCTGTCGTGCTCCGGTTGAGTGGATTGGGTCTGCTGGTCCGGTGTTTTCTCCTGTTTGAACAGCGCTGCGGCTCGTCCTGCAGGATTCCCTCATCTTTGCGGTTCTGTTGAGCGAAGCGTCCAGCAGGCGGGAGCAGATCCAGTCTCTTGTCTTTGTTTGGACTGGGTTTACTGGTTTTTCTCTGTCAGTTTTTGTGCTTTGTGATTCCTACGGAAGGCCTTAAGAGCCGAATGTTTGCTCCAGAGGTTGCACACATTATTTTTTTATACAATCCTTAGCAAATGAATATTTTTTATTTCTGCTGATGTTTGATTTATTGGGTTTTGTGACTCTTCCAATTTCCATAAATCTGGTCTATGAGAAAGAGTCTACCTGGATGATGTCACTGTTTTTACAAAGCTTACTCCCCTCCCTGCTGATACCTGCTTTCAATGTTTGTCTGTTCACGTTCTCACAAAGCTCCGTTACTGGAGCCTTTCGTCATGTCATAAAGTCCGATGAGCTCATCGTATTTCAGACGTTGCTGCTGCTGAAACCTCTTAGCTCAGGCGTAGCATCGTTATGCTAATGAGGCGATCAGAGCTGCTGAGGTTTTAGACGCATCAGAACCTGAAATGATCCAAACGCGACCAACAGAAAACTGAGAAAACTCTCTCATCTGAAACTCGTTCAGGTTTCTGATCACTTCAACTAGAAAAATGTTTCAAAACTTTGACTGTTGCTTTTAGACGGAAAACTTAGAAAATCTTAGCGAGTTTTGGTCAGTTTGTAAATGTCTTAATAAGAAATAAGTAACTTTTCAGAAAGATGTAGAAGCTGCTTTTAACTCAATAAGTACGGCTTGAAAACATAACATGGGGGGAAATATTGTGTTATATTAGTAACTTTTTCACAATATTGAGGAAATCTTGACTTGTAAAAGCTTCTGCATCTCGTTGTTTCTGTGCATTTACTGCTCTGTGGTTTTATTAACTGGATTCTCTGTTTTAATGAAACTCAATGAAATTCAATAAATTGTGGGTAAACATAGTTCATGGTGGATTTAATTTTTTGGTTTATTGTTTATTGTTACCTCCAATTGTGACTCATTGCATTAAAAAATATTTACTATTTAAATATTCTCACAAATGGAAAACTTCTCAGATTGTCTGTCTGTCTGTCTGTCTGTCAGTGTGTCTGTCTGTCTGTCTGTCTGTCTGTCTGTCTGTCTGTCTGTCTGTCTGTCTGTCTGTCTGTCTGTCTGTGTCTGTCTGTTGTCTGTCTGTCTGTCTGTCTGTCAGTGTGTCTGTCTGTCTGTCTGTCTGTCTGTCTGTCTCTCAGCTGTCAGATGTTGTTTACAGGTGGAAAGTCTTGCAGGCTCCATATTTACTCTGAGTTGCTCTTATTGTTCTGCAGCTGACAGGTTTTGCATTCCTTTTAATCCACTCTTTGCTTATCATCTCTGCAGCACAATCAGTTAGTTTTAGTTTTATAGTTGTAACATGAAGTTCTAATTTTAGACACTTTTCTCTTTCAAGGTCATGTTTTAGTTTATTATTGAGGTCATTTTGGATAGTTGTGTGTTTTTCTGCTTGTTTTGAGTGTTTTTGTCTCTGGAGGGTTTTAGGCAGGAATGCATCACTTGTTGCCGTATTTATCCGGTCTCTTTAGTATGATCTGTCCTTTGTTCCCTTTATCTCCTATTATAAGCCAAACTGTCTGGAATGAGCTACACCTCAAACAGGCATTTGATGACTTTTTCTCATTAGCTCAGAGGAATCCAGGTGATGAATCTTCCCACAAAAAGAGGATCAGAGATTTGAATCTGTCACTGCGTCCTTTCAGCTCCAGACGAAGCTGATTTAATCTGTTAAATCTGAATGAAAACACAGGATTTCACTGTAAACTATGAGTCACTTCTAAAGAGATTTTATCACTCAAAGTAATTCATGGTTGGATTGGTCTCCTTTCAGCTTTTCACAATAAAATGAACAAATATTTTTTAAATTTGGCCTTAAATGTTTTTTTAAGGTCTGGTGAGAAATGTTTATAAGTAATGGCTGTGTACGATAATAGATGTTAGCTGAGCATGCTAACTACCATTGTATCGACATGCTAACTGCTTGCTAACATAAAACGTCTAAATTGTTGTCATCAAAGATAAAATTTGACTAAGTTTAATATTTCTGTGAGTTTTCAGATTGTTTTGTTTTGATAAACAATAACAGGTTTGGAGTTTAGCTGAAGGCTAAAGGCTACAGGCTATCTGCTAATTATGCTAGCACAATGTCTAAAGACATCTAGATTAAAAGTTAAGAATAAAAATGTGTTGAGAGTTCAGGTTCAGTTAAAAATTGTCATTTTTGTCTGAATCAAAAGAATATTTTAAATAGACATTAGCTAAGTATGCTAACTACAGTTCTACTGACATGCTAACGTCTAAATTGTTGTGGTTAAAGATAAAATTAGACTAAATTTGATCTATTTTTGATGTCTTAGATCTCTATGTTTTCATAAATGTTGAATCTTTAGATTCAACATTTATGTTAAAGGAATGCAAAATTGTGAGAAATGATTTTCTTCTGGGTTGTTTTAAAGCGTGAATCAGTGAAAAGTTGATCGACTGGCAGCCTTGACAGGTTAAATGTCAGGAATGAGGCGTGAAGTTCAACAAACATTCAAACCAGTTTCTGAGGTTAAACTCCTGATTATTCAGACCATTTTTCTCCTGATCATTTCTGATGTTTTTCTCCGTTTGATGTTTGTTTGCTTCCTGGATCGTTTCTGTGGCTCAAACTGAAGTGATTTAGTATTTTCTGAATTGATTTAATGTTTTCTGAAGTGATTATTCAGACCTTTTTCAGTAGAACTTCCTGCATGTCGGGACTGAAATGTTTCCTGAATTTTCTACTTGGCTTTAATTTTTCAGCCTTTAGTTTCTGATTTATGCTTTAATTAATTTTCTGGCAAAAATCAGCATAAACTGAAGATTTTAGGCTTATGAAGATTTTTTATTTTCATTTGTTTTTATAAATACTTTCTTACAGTTTTCTGTCCTGCTTTGCTCTGAAATGTTTCTAATATTGTTTTTTCAACACTGAAAATAAGAAAATATTTTCATCTCCACTTTGTTCTCATTTAGTTCTGCAGCTAACGGCTGTTTTTAGTTGTCAATTATTCTATCAATTATTCTGACGATCAATCGATTAATTATATAAACAACCTGCTACATTCTGCTTTCATTCAACATGTAAATCTTTTGTATAGAAGATTATAAATGCATTAAACATTTCAGTTTCTGTTTTAAATAAGAATAAAGCTCAAATAAAACCATTTGATCAGATTAATGGATTTATTTTTGCATTAATTGATCACTGAATTGCCAAAGATTTTGTTATTTTTCCAGGTGAAGCTCAAACTGCAGGTTTTGAGTCGATCGGATTTGAAAGTTTTCTTTAAATCCTAAATGTTTGTTTTCTCTACAGTTTTGGCTCCGATCTTGTTGCTCATTAATCAGAATTAATATTTTTGAGTCTTAATTCTCCAGTTAGCCATAAATTGATCTCTACATTAGTGAGGATTATCTTGTGATTAATCATGATTAATCGCGATTAATCGGATTAATGCGATTAATCGTTTGTAGTGTAAATTGTCTGAAGCGTCTGAGCTTCGCTCTCGGCTGATTATTAATGCATTAGTTGATATTTTCACAGTTTTCGGTCTCAGTCGGGTCGTCTGCTGCTTCATCTGAACATTTTCTGGTTTTTTCATCGTTTCGCCTCTGAACTCGACTCGCTGTCGTTTGGTTTTAATGGTTTCAGGCTGAAGGTTTTCAATCTGCTCGTTTCTGCTGCTAATGGATTTCTCTCAGACTAATTATTCATCTGCAGCTTCTCCTGGAATCTCTTAGTTTATTATTTAGCATTTTTCAGCTGCTGGTGTTTTTTGTTTCCTTCAGGATTTAATGAGCTCGTTTTGCATTATGCATCACCTCCCGGCTTCGCTCCGACATCTGGGGAAGTTGGCTTCACTCCAAGATGGCGGCCAGCGAGGCTTATTACTCGTTAGGCCTTGACGCCGGGCCCGGCGGAACCGGCCGGACCCGGTGGGAGTCCCGGCGCTCAGACAGTTAATTTAGCAGCAGAACATCTTCAGGTTCTGGTCGGGAAGCAGAGCGAAGGTTTCTGGGAACAGGAAGCATCTGGTCGTCTTTCTGCTGATATTATTATTATTAATAATAATAATAATAATAATAATAATAATAATAATAATAATAATAATAAACCTCTGGTTCTGTTATATTATATTCCTTTACTTTTAAAACTGATACCAAAGTATAAATTCACAAAATGATCAACATCCTTCATTTTAATGTTTAATTGTTTTTAGTGTAGAAATTCTCATAAAGTTATTTATTATTATTATTACAACTTTATTTTTGTATTATTCTGATTTATTCTCACAATATTTTGACTTTTTTCTTTCGTATAACTTTTGCATTACTAAAATTTTTTAAATATTAATTTAACTTCTTTTGGTAAAATTATGATTTTATTTTTATATTATTTATTATCCGTTATAGTTTTTTATTAATTATAACTTTTTCCTATTTTTAGAACTGTTTTGATATCATCATGATGATTTTCTTATATGTAAGGTTATTCTGTATTATTTTATTTTATGCTATTATGATTTCACTCTTTCAATATCGGAATTTAAAATAATATAAATAATGTCTATTTTTTTGTCATAAAACCTCATATTATTACTATTTTTTAACATCTTTATCTTAATGATATAACTTTATTATTAATAATATTATTAATATTATTATTTCTGGGATTATTGTGACTTTATTCTCATATTATTAAATATTTATTCTGGTAATTTAACATATTTATTTTCTTAAATAAATTTTATTCATCGGCTGAATATTTTCAGTTTCGCTTCATTTTTAGTAAAATTGGGAATAAATACATATAAATTTATGAAACATCAGAAACAGATTTATTAAAGTTGAATATTTCAAGGTTTCTGCTCCGTCTGCTGCCTCGGGTTTCTCAGCAGGTCTGTGAGTCTGGACCGGACCGGGCCGGACCAGCTGGCCCGGACCGGGTCGGACCGGACCAGCTGGACCGGACCGGGTCGGACCGGACCAGCTGGACCGGACCGCCAGCCTGTTGCTCTCCTCAGTGAGGCTGCCGTTGTTCTGCCAGGCCTGAAATCACCCAGAACCAGAACCAGAACCAGAGCGCTGGTCTGCAGCTCTGGTTCTGGTTCTGGTTCTGGTTCTGGTTAGACAAACTGGTTCTGCTGTTCCGTCAGAAGGTCGAATCGTTTGAGAAAAACCAGCAATAGTTTTATATTTAATCAGTGATCAGTTCGCCTGTTTTTGGCTTGAAATAATCGGTTCAGTTCATTAAACCGTCGTTAGATAAACTCTGCAGCTGCTGCTGCTGCTGCTGCTGCTGCTGTTGCTGCAGCTGCTGCTGCTGCTGCTGCTGCTGCTGCTGCTCCTGACCAAACATAATGATCGTTTTATGATTTATGTTTTGGTGTTTCTCCATCAATAAATGAAGTCGCCGTCAGCAGCAGCACTCCTTCATGACTCAGCGCCGGCAGAATGCTGCTGCACTTTGGACCAGTTCACTCCCACCAGTACGGACTGGGAGGGAACCACAGGGATGCCTGGGTGTTTCATCACCATGGAAACAGCTTCTCATGTGGAAACTGTGTTTAAAAATGAAGTTTAAGCCTCGAAACGTCCTGAAAGTTTTATTCTGGGATGTCAGCATCTGATTTTCACTTCAGTGGATTCAGATTCACTGAGGAGTTTTTCAGATTGAGATTATTAATCTAAGAAAATTAATTATGTTTGGATAGAAGAATCTGAGACCAACGACAGAATCCAGATGATTCATGAAGAAAACATGGAAAAAATTAGATCAAACACATCAATTATCAGCTGATCAAATGCATTGATTATCTGCAGGAGATTTCAGGTTGTTGGCTCAACGCCAGGAAGACGACGGCAAGCGAAACAAAAACCGAATCTGTTCAGAGTCAGAAACTGGTGGCTTAGCAGATTCTCCTCTGAACAGATTCTCATATTCTCTCTGTTTCCTCTTCAAGTCTTTGAATCTTCAAGCTGCTGCAGTTTTGAATTTAATCTTTATTTATTTAAAACAGTTTATATTCTGTAATCCCAAACTCTCCAAATGTTCCACATGTGTGGTTTCCTGAATATTCTGGAAGTTTTCTTGGATTAAAAGGACAAAAGCTGAACTGATTCATTCTGAACGTCATCAGAAAGGAATCAGACACTCCTAGAAACAAAGAAAAGGGAAAGTTCCTGACATTGAGTCACATGTTTACGTCTATTGGAGTTTTTCACATTTAAACTCTTAAATTTGAGATTTTCTCAGATTATTATTGATGTTTTTGCTCCATTAAATGAAAAGTTCCTGCCAGTAAAATGTTGTTAAAGGATGAAAGTTTTTATGTATCTGAGTGCCAGATGTTGCGTAATATCTGCCAGTGTGTGCAGTGTGTGTGTGTGCTGTGTGGTGTGTGTGTGTGTGTGTGTGTGTGTGTGCAGTGTGTGTGTGTGTGTGTGTGTGTGTGTGTGCAGTGTGTGCGCCTCGTTAAGGCGGCCTACTCGTCAGGGCGTGTCGGACCTGGAGTCGAGCCCAGGGCGGCGCCCTGAACTCTCCCTCAGGTGTGAATCCAACCCGGAGCAAAACTCTGACTTCACTTTCGTTTCTGAATCAATTTTTAATTAAAAATGTTTCCAGATTCATAAAATCTGCAGTAGAAACATAAAAAGGTGATCAATGAACTTTAAACACATCAGCAGCTCAGGGTGCCGTGGCTTCAATCTGCTCCAGGGGGCGCTGTGCCACGGATTTATGCATCTAAACGAGAAAAATAATCGGCAGATCTGAACCGGAGAAGTGAATTATACCGTTTACGGAAAAACATTAGTGCTGAAATTAATTCCTGACTTTCTTCCTCCACCAAGCGTTTTGACTTTCCTCTGTTCTGTCCTCAGTTCCTTCCCTCTATGACTCCTTCTCTCCTTTCCTTGGTTATTTCCTTCCACTCTTCCTTCATTACGTCATCTTTCCTTTTTTCCTCACAATTTTGTAATTTTCTTCTTTTGTGTCATTCCTTCATTGTTTTCCTTCTTTCTTTCCTTCCTTCCTTCGCTGCTTCCTTTCTTTCTAGCCTACATTTCTTCCTTCCTTCCTTCCTAGTGATCTTTATTATTTTAATCACTCTGAATGAAGGAAACCTGACCTTTGACCTCAGCTCTGCTTTTCCTCCATCCTTGTTTCTTTCTCTGTCTTTGAGCCTCTCACTTTGCTGCCAAAACTTTTTTCTGCTGTGAGCCAATCGGTTCGGCTCCTCAGCCTGAGTTTCTGCTGTGAGCCAATCGAATCGGCTCCTCAGCCCGGCTGACTCTCTGCCAGCTGCAGGTTGTTGTTAAGGTCGTCTCCATGTACACAGCGGCTCGGTTCGGTTCGGCCCGGCCCACCCAGCCGCTCTCCCACGGCCCAAACCTCCGTTAGTTTGAGCTCAGGCAGGAAAACGCTCAACATGAACGTCTCTGCAGATCCCACTGTGAGTATTTCACAAAAACAAAACTAAAAATCTGCTGTTGGGACTTTAACTCAGACCAAAAACTGAGTTCTGGTTCTGTTCTTGCTGTTTGGATCTGATTTGTATTTAAACTTAAAAGTGCATTTTTAGAACAAAATTTTTCATTTTCTACTTAGAAAACTGTTGTACGGAAACCCATAGCTGTCAAAATGCAGAGTCAATGTGAGAAAAAGAAAGGTAGACATGATTTTTTGTTTTGATTAATAAATGAAACATCTCAGGAAAAACACATTTTTACAATCAACATCCTCCTGACAGATTTTTATTCACGGCTACAACTTGATTTCTAAAATGGCCGACTTTCATAAATCAATGTCACAGATGCTGTAAACAAAGTTTATTTCAACCCCATTAGACATAAAAATGTAGTTTTAAAGGTTTTATTGATGACTGAAGCCTCCTGGCTGCTGAATGTTTTAGTTAGCAAATCATGTGGAAATGAAATGAAATGTTTTAAAATTCTCCTCTCAAGTCACTTCTTAAAGAAAATAAAAAGAACCACAGTGATTGTTCTAGCTAACAGAGGCTACCTGTATTTTTAGCTAACAGTTTCTAACATCCAACTATTATGTTCTTATATTTAGTTATCTGATATAAATAAACCTTAAAGCAGAAGGAAATAAATCACAGTTAAAGGTTATAATCAGTCTGTAAAGTTTATACATGTATAAACCATCATCAAGTAGCTAATGCTGTGAGCTAGCATGGAAGCTAACTTCTTAAGCTCTGTGCTTATCTGTGCTTTTGATTCCCTAAATGAACATAATTTGTCAGTTTAAAACCAAATTCAAGTCCAGACTAATATTTATGCTACAATAACAGATTTATGAGCTGCTGGATTAGCTACATGCTAACTGTCACTTAGTTAGCTTCAACTCTAACTCTGTTAGTTTTACCAGTTGTAGTTTAACTGACAACCAGTAGATTTTTCAGGTTATTACTTTGAAATCCTCCTAATGTTGTTTTTGGTAAATAATTGCCTTAAATCTGTAGTTTTTAGCCAGCAGCTCTGAAATGTGTATGCTAACGTCTACTGTTAGCCTTTTTATAAACCAAAGCAGCGACACATTCAGGTCGTTCTGAAGGATCCCTGCAGAGCAGCAGAGTCATTTTAATGGTGGTTAGCCGTATTAGCATATCATTTTTATTTAAAACCATAAAATGTGAGAATCTCCTTTGATAGAGGAGACCTGCCTGCTAGAAATTACATTTCTATAGTGCTAATTTGTTTCTCCAATTACATTTAGCTGTGTAACATAATTAGTGGGGAACATTAGCAGCATATAAGCCTAATTTCTAAGAGACGAGGTCAAGGAGTAACGAGGAGAGAATTACAGCGTCTCTCATTCATCAGGCGCCGCTTTGCTGCATAATTACCTTTTATTGAAGCTAAACAAGTTTGTTGGGGCTTCTGATGGTTGAACGCAACTTCAATAATGTTCAGTTTTATCATTTCGTCCTGTTTCTGAAGCGACTGAGACTTTCTGAGTGAAAACACAATAGCCGGTTCTGATTGAGTTAATCAGCCATCACAGCGTTTGTGTCGTCGGCATGCGGCCCACTCATGTTACGACTTCTTCAACTCGCGCCGCGCTGGAAACAAATTAATTGCAGTCTGTCCATCTGTGTTTTCTGCAGAGAAAAGTAGATGAAGACTTTTGAGTCGGGAGGATTGCAGTATTCTCCTGTTTTCATGTCGCTGTAGGTGTTTCACTCGTCATTTAATTGCTCATTAAATCTCAGGAATCTTTGGCTGAATTTTTCTCCTTTTCCATTTTGTGGTGGATGTTCTTAAAATTTGTTTAGCCTCTAAAATGTCAGCTTGTGTTTCAAAAACAGTTTAATTAAACTTGCAGAGGAGACAGGAAACTCTGGGAAATTGACCTTTGACCTCCGAACACGGCGATTTATTCACTGCACTGCAAAAACACAACCAAGTGTTTTTATTTAGCGTCTCGTGCAAATGAGACAAAACTTACCCAGGAGTAACTTTTTATCAAGACAGAAGAGATCGTTTTCAGTCAATAATTCCTTAATACTGATGAAAAAAGTTTATTTCACTTACAGCAGGGAAAACTGATCTGCCAGTCAAACTCTGACATTCATCATGTTAAGGAATTATTGTCTTAAAATGATCTTGCTAGTTAGCGTAGCTGTGATTGGGGAATGTCAGCAGCTCTTCACTCGGCTGGTTTCAGACGTTGGGAACGTTCTGGAAATTGACTCGGGTTTCCTGACGGTTGATAAAATCCCGGCTCTCCCGTTTCTCTGCTCAGACTCCAGATTTCCAGAGGAGCGGAGAGGAGCTGCCCGTTTCTGTGGATGAACTACGGCAGCTGATAGAGGACAAAGTTAGCTTCCTGTGGTTAGCGACTGCAGACGACCAGCAGGTAAAAACCTCACAAGTTAAAATCCAGAGTTCATGCAGCAGATCCACTCAGAGGAGTTCAGGAACTGAACTGAATGAATCAGATTCATTACTGATCTGAACAGTGCGGAGTGATGGTTTTTCTGGAGAATGTCGGTGAATGTTAGTTTCCAGGTTTTTCCTCAAACTAAAGTTGAATTTAGCTCTGGGCTTTGACTAGGCCGTTCTGATACATGAATCTGCTTTGATCTAAACCAGAAGTGTCCAAACTTTTTAATTTAAACTACAGATGGGCCAAAAAATTTATTAAATTAAAAGAACAAAAATTGATTTACTGTGATTTTTTTAAAATTTATTGACAATTATTAGTTAATAATTGATAGCAAAAGGTTCTTAATAGATATTTTAAATAAAATTTGAACCCGGTGAAGCTAAAACTGACACTTTGAGTTCTGGGTAAAACATGTTTTTTCCATTTTGATGCAAAATATTTATGTATATTTTTTGTACAGTTTTGTTGCTGTTTTCTGAATCAATATATTCCAGTTAATAACTAATAAATTACTAAATTAGTTTACTATTATTTCTATAATTGATTCTCTGATTAATTGTTTCAACCCCATGAGAAAAGAACTGAATATAAATGTACACCGCACTTTTCAGATTAACATTTTTTCCAAATATTGTTTTATGAATCATTTTCCTTTTATTACATAAAATCCCCTAAATAAGAAACTAAATGAGGTAAAACCTGAAAATGCTCATCATATTCGGGGGAAAAACCGTTTGTTTTCAGAATGTGAGGTTCTGATCCCGGTTCTGATCCCGGTTCTGATCCCGGTTCTGTGAGGTTCTGATCCCGGTTCTGATCCCGGTTCTGTGAGGTTCTGATCCCGGTTCTGATCCCGGTTGCTTCATCCTCTGACCGTCTGGTCTTGGTTTCATCACCACTATTCAGGCCAAAAGCTTCATTTTTCTCTCCTCTCATGAAATCGGCTTCATTTGGCGCCGAGGTTAAAAACCAAACTGAGATTATTAATAATCCTTCATCCGTTTTATTCCTCCTGGAAAAACTCAGAATATCAACAAATAGTTTAAATATTGTCACAGGAAATAAAACAAAATTAACCTGCAGGTAAAAAATTGCAGCTTTTTCAAG
Organism: Poeciliopsis turneri; assembly: GCA_922788865.1. Taxonomy (NCBI): domain Eukaryota; kingdom Metazoa; phylum Chordata; class Actinopteri; order Cyprinodontiformes; family Poeciliidae; genus Poeciliopsis; species Poeciliopsis turneri. The sequence goes on along the minus strand of CAKLNU010000292.1, from coordinate 138,912 downwards.
TCGATAATTTCTTAAAATTGATTTGAAAGTAACTTTTTCCACTGCTGGATTATTTATGCGACTGGATTATTAATCATCTGCCAGTGGAGATTAACACTTCCTCATCAATATGAGGGGATTATTGATCAATTTGTAGCTGAACGTTGTTTTGTCAGGTCTGCTGGGACGTTTGTCTGTAGATGTTGTTGTTGCTGGTCGGTTCTGACTCAGTCGGACTCAGACGGCCAGATGACGGGGCGGATCGGGTCGATCGCCGCGTTCTGCCAGGATGACTCAGCCGGTCTGTTGTCTTCCAGCCCACGGCGCTCCGAGGCCTCTGGCTGCTACAGCAGGCTCAGACTGGACCAGAACCGAGCCGCTCCGCCGGTACTGATGAGGTTTCTGCCCTCGGTCTGACCCGGTTCCTCTGGATCTGTACGGAACCGCTGGGTTCTGCTCGGCCTTCGCTCTGGTTCTGATTACATCTTCATTTAACTGGAAAGCTCAGAAACTGTGATGTAACTGGGCTCTTAAAGGGCCGGTTCACCAGAACCATCGGTCCAGATCCGTTCATCACAAAATAAAAAATTGGATCAAACGTTTCTCCTCAGCAAGTACACGGCGACAGTGGAGAGCAACAAACATTAAGAGCTTTAGCATTAGCCTTGCTAAATAAAAGGTTGGTGTAGCGCTTTAGCATTAGCTTCTGCTAAATATGAAGTTGGCATATCGCTTTAGTTGTCTCGTCCATATGTCTCTCTCTCTCTCTCAGGGATTCTGTTGCTCGTCCCAGAGGTCAGGGGTCAGGGGAGCTGGTAGCAGCAGTAGCTCTGTTAGCTTGTGAAATTAAAAGCTTCTGGTTCTGGTTCAGTCTCTAACTTCTCTCGTTTTGACATGTCAGGAGGTTTCAGTGTTTCCCGGATGCGTCGTCTGTGGCCTGGTTACAGGATGACCTCTGACCTCTGTTTGAAATGTTCCCTGTCAGGGTTTGGTGTTGGAGGAGAACCCAGAACAGGAGCTGTCACGGTTTGCTGCTCTGAGTCAGGAGTTGACCTTTCACCTCCAGGAGCTGCAGAGCCGAACGGAGCAGGAGCTCAGAAACATCCAAACACAGTGAGTGGAATCATGTTAACATTCCTGTTGCCGTGGAGACATTATGGATGTAAACATGGTGAAATTTAGCGGGTTAGCATCAGCTTCCACTAAACGCCGTACTGTTCTAGCGCTCTGCTGTTAGCTGCTACAAAATGCTATCCTGATGTAGCATTTAGCTTTGAGACTGATGGTGATGCAGCAAAGGATTGTGGGACATTTAATGTTGTGATCAATATTGGTAAATATTGGTTATCTGCCATAATGATATTGATTTTGGCTCGGATTTTCATTTCGGATCCTGAGTTTCACATGAATTAGAACTGAACTTCTGTTTATGTTGATCATGTTTTTTCAGTTTATCTGATCAAAATTAGTCTTTTTCTAACAGTTAAACATTACAGCTGGTGACATCACTGCACAGCTTTGGTTGTTTTATCATATTAATTGACACTTCAAAGGCAAATATCAGCTCATTTATCAGCAGAAAAGGATCAAATAAAACTTTAAAAGATGTTTCTGTTTCTCAGTCAGAACATGAAACTCCTGTTTGTTTTCTTAGCTCTTCTCTCTGTGCTGTTATGTTTGGAGCTGCTGTGGAAGAGCGCGGCGGGCGCAGCGCGGCGGGGGCCGCAGCGCGGCGGGCGCAGCAGCGCGGCGGGCGCAGCAGCGCGGCGGGCGCAGCAGCGCGGCGAGCGCGGCGGGCGCAGCGCGGCGGCCGCAGCAGCGCTGTTTGAACATGAGTGGGTGTGGAGCAGCTTGGTGTTGGTTTGTGGGATTTTCTTGTCACATGAAAGTGTCTCCTGACAGCAGCAGGTTCTGCTTCGCTGCAGCAGACAACAGGATCTTACTTGCCTTCCTGGCTTTGAGTGGAGCAGAAGGTGAGGGAGGGAAACGAAAGTAGATTCTTCGTCCGTTCGTTTGTAGGAGGGATTCACCTGTAGGAACCGCCACAAATGGAAAAAACCATTAATGAGGCACTGACTTTCTGTCTGGACATTTTAAACCTGGACCAGTGATGGAAGCTTCATAAAACTTGAATTGTCAAATTTAAACAAATAAGTTTGATCTTTAAAGGGTTTTATTCAAAATCAGCTTCATTCACCAAGCTGTGCACAAACAAGGAATTTGATATTGATTTCACTTTCTGTTGACTGTAAATATGCAAAAAGGAAAAGTAATACATACATATTTGACTTTGAAGCCAAAAAGTATGTGTCCAGCGTGTGTGGGGTCTGCAGACGTTAAATGCCTTCACTGAAGTTGACGAGCAAGAGAAAACTAAACGTAAACTTGAAACCGAAAAAACAGTTTGAATTTGAAAATTAGGGGTTTTTTTCCTCACAAACATTTTGGCCTAAATGTAGCTCCATAGGGCTGTCTTTAACATGTCCTAACTCCCATATAAAACCCTGGACTGACATGAAAATGGACCCTCATGTCCACAGGAGCGTTTTGTCCCTTTCAGTGCAGGAATTACTTTAACAGGACTTTCAGTTTTCACACAGTGATTGTTTGTTTGAGGAAAACGTTTTTGTCCAGTTCTATCTGCTTCCAAGTGAGAATCGCCATGGCAACAAGTGACTCAGCATTTTGCTTTTTAAATACATCCAACATGGAGCCAAATGTATTGTACATTTTGAGTCTCTAGTGGATAGAAACATGATGTTCATCGTTGAAGAAGAAACAGGAAGAGGCGTTAACTTGGACTTTCAAAATAAAGTCAAAATATGTTACTAAAAACAAGACACGGCTATTTTATGATTTTGACTTTTAGAAATTCAGGTTTCAGATACTGAAAAGGACCTGAAAGCTGCATGAAGGGATTTAGTTTTTGTTCTCATGTTTTAGAGTGAAAACCGTTAAAAATCCAAACAGGAAGTGAAGTTTTTTCAGATAGTTTGATATCCTGAGTTTGGATTTTCCGGGTTGTTCTGTTGGATTTTCTTTATATTTTCAGGTTCTTGTGATTGATTAGCATAATTTTTGAATCCTCCAGGTGTAGATGATGATTTCTGAACTATAGTTTTGGAGTTCATCTCCTTTCTGCTTGACCTTCTTCATATTTTGGACATAAATCATGTTCTAAAGCTGAAATAGTTTCCGGGTCACATCAGTTCCAGCTCTGCTCTCTCATGATGTCGTCGTTTCTCCTTCCATTGTTTCAGAAAAGACGAGTTAAAACACATCGAGGTGTGGCGGCTCGCACACACCCACTCCTGTAAACTCTGATCATATTCCAGGAAAACCTCCAGTTTCTCCTCAGATCAGAGTCCAGACGGCGGCGGAGCCTGATGCTGATCGCTGCTGCAGCTGCATGTCGCTGCTGCAGCTGCATGTCGCTGCTGCAGCTGCATGTCGCTGCTGCAGCTGCATGTCGCTGCTGCAGCTGCATGTCGCTGCTGCAGCTGCAGGGGGATTTAACGTCCGATCAGCTTCACAAACAGAAACTGGTCCTTATATAAACCAACTTGTGGTTCTCATTGGCTGATTATTAAATCCAGTTATCAGCCTCTCTCTGCTGCCTGATCAGTACTGAGCACGGTGGAGGAGGAATGATGCTTTGGGCTCAGCAGCCAAAGAGCCTGGAAACCTTGTTGGTTTCTGTCAGAGTTCATGGTCCAGTCAAAGTTTTCTAGAGTCAGATGTGAGTCCATGTTTGATCCAGTCTGGGTTATTGGGAGAAAAACCTGCTTGAATGGCCTAGTCAAAGTCCAGCTGCAAACTTTGATCGACTATAAAATGAGATTTTTAATTTTATTTTCGTTTGGAGTTTGCATGTAAATAATAAGAGAAGTTTACGGAGGAGAGGTGTAGTTTCCATCACGACTGTGTCGTTGCCGCGGTTACCGCTGACAGCCTGCGGTTATGCAACAGGAGGTTGAGCTGCCAGCAGCAACAGGCCGACTGACAGGTTGGAAACGTCCCAGCTGAGCCGCCAGCTCAGCGCTTCGTCTTTAAACCTTCTCCCGTTTGAAAGTGACGGGAAAAAACCGTTGAACCTGCTGGAACGTGAAACAAGAGTCACCTGAACCCAAAGGCTTTGACCTTCAGCCTCCGCTCAACGACCTTCATGGAAAATCAACATTTTGCATTTATTTTTTGCTGACAATATAAAGTGACAATTGAACCAAATTCTGTTTTGTTTTTAATGAGGCAAAAGTTTTTTTTATCTGTAACATGAAATACAAATTCACTTTCTTCAAAAAGGGAATATTTCATTGAACTATACCGCGAGGTCTGCCAGGCCAGGCGGTGGCGCTGTAGTACTTTCAAAGAGTGACGCAGTAGACAGAAAAACATAAATATAGAGAAATATGGAGCAACGATGTCGTAATTTAAAAATAGAAGCGGCTCACATGAAAACACAGAAACACAAAGCCGCCATTTTGAAATGTATCCAAAAACTATGATTTTTAAAACCGAAGTTCTAATTTAAAATCATCTGAACGACCAAATTAATGAGAAAAAATCATTTATTCTCTGATGTATTGTAATGATTTATAATTTGCATTCGTTGAAGCTTTTCTCTGGGCACCGTTACTGGCTGCAGCCCGGGGCCCCTGGCTCTGTGGCTCTGGCCCTGGACTCGGTTTTCTCAGTGGAAACATTTTAAATATTGATGTTTTCATTCTGCGCCTCGGCTTTGACGCGTTTTCTCCGGGTTTTATTCGTCTGAATGAATCATTTTCTGGCAGAAAACAAACAGAAATCCTGATGAACGTGTGAATAATCAGGAGGTAAAAACCCGGCAGGTTCTGGTGCGTTTTGTCGTCTTCACGCCTCTCCGTACGTCAGCAGAACCGCCGGCAGCTGGCGGAGGAAGTGCTCACATGTCAGGCGTCGGGTTCTGGTTCCGGTCCACTGGGTCGTTTCCCAGGTGATTCGTCCTGAATTCCTCCAATAAACATTTTGAATAACACAAAAGGGCAGATTTTACTGTAATATTTTACATTTTTGTTTGGTAAACAAACCTTTAAGTTATTATTTCTTTGTATTATTCAGCATTTTGATGAATTATGGAGATCAATTCTAGGTAAAAATGTGTTTGTCCCCCTTAATATTTCTTCTACTTTCATTATTTATCACACTAAAATGTTTCTGATCAAACAAATACGAAGTAAAAGCAAAATGAAATTTTAAAATTCTATCAAAACTGACCTTGTTCACTGAAAAGTAACGGTGGCAGCGGCATGCTGTGGGCTTCTTTTCACCGCCGTTGGGTGATTTTAAATCAGCAGAGAAAATAGATGGAAATAAACAGAAACGTCATCAGTTCTCGGTTTTCCTCTGGAGGATCACAGATTAGTTTCAATCAGAATTAAAATGTTTTTAAACATCCTGAAAATAGATTTTTCAAAAACATGTCAATTAAATCTAATTTCCATGATAATTTATGAACAAACTCTTTGTCTCTGAGTTTCTGCTCCACATCATAAATAAAATGTGTCCTTTAGATGAAGCTTCATAAACAGAATATGAAGTTATTTCTCTTTTTGTTTTTATTCTTTCTTCATCACAGCCTCCTCTTCCTCGTCCCAAACAGATCCTCTGATGGTTTCTAGCAGAGGTCTAGTGCCTCCCAGTGGACAGAGGGGGAATCACTCGCTGCTTCCATCATGAATATGATTTTTCATAAAAATCTAGTTTTTACTCAAACCTGCAGCTTTGTATTAAAACCTATGTCTGCCTGGACTTTAGCTGTGATATTAATAACCGAACTTTTGTCTCTATTCGCCATCAGACGGTTAAAAACCTGCAGCCTGTCAGGATTAAAGATCCCAAACTGTTGCTTTAATTCACTTCTTTCTGGATTCAGTGATTTTCTGGGTTTGGGTTTTCTGGGGTGAAACAGAACAAACACATTCCTTCAGACTTGTTTTCACTCAAACAGCAAAAAAACTGAAATATTTGTTGCATAAGTTGCTCAATAATTACATTTCTGCAAAGCTTTGTCATTTTTCACTGCCTAAATATTTGCTGTTCTGTTTTATCTTGATGCATTGAATGATTTCCAGAAGAACAATCCAGTTTGTGCGGAGCACTAAAGCAGCCAAAATGAAAATAAATACAGAAATAAATGAAAGCCAGTTAAATCTGGCAGCATCGCGGATATAACAATAAAAAACAGAGACCTGGCAGGAAATCTGGGAATAAATATGAGGAATAAGCAGAGGAAGAAATAAAAAAGGAACAGCTATAAAGATAAACACAGGCTGAATATTTCCAGATATATAAAATAGTTTTGTAAATTAAAAAAAAAGAAAAATTGGGAAATAAATTGAGACAATAAATAAGTACAATACATAAAACAGTACAAATTTGAGAAACAAGTTGACCATTTACACAAATTCTAAAACTGTAAGTAAAATAATTCATGTAAATATGTGTTTTGTCAGTATTAGTCCTCCATACTTTTGTATTTGATTTATTTTACAATTTGTAACCTTGTAATTTTTAGTAACTTTATATGTATTAGTCCGCCATATCCATAGTCTTATGTTACTATTTATGTTTCTCTGAAGCTTTTAATTTTGGCTGTGTTGGTGCCCCATACTTGTAGTACTTCAGTCGTTTGCTACATGTGTAGCTTTTAATTATGGCAGTACTTGTCCTCCATGCATTTTCTGTGAGTATGTCTCTGAAGTTAATTTTGGCCATATTGGTTCTCCATACATTTTGTACTTGATTAATTTCACTATTTACATATCTGTAGCTTTTATTCATAGTATGGATGCTTTAGCCCTCCATACTGTAGTATTTAACTTATATTCCTGTTATAAATCTTTGCAGCTGTTATTGGTTTTGGCCGTGTTGGTGGTCCGTATCTGTGCTGCTGTTGTGAGGTTGTAGGACCTGTGATAGCTATAAATCAACAGGGAGGGACTCTGAATGTGTTTGTGTCTCCAGACTGTGTGAGATCGAAGGCCGCCTGCAGCAGCTGACCGCCGAGCCGCCCGACCTTCAGCAGAAGAACAAACAGACAGAAGAAGAAGAAGCGACGACCATTTCCTGCCCTCAGACGACCTTCGTAAGTTACCGCAGAGAAACATCCAGACTTCACTTTGAGCAAACGCTCAGCAGATCAGCAGCGATTCAGACTCATGGAAAAAATTTTCCTTACAAAGTGCAAAGTCTGTTTATTGATTCATTTCTGAATCCACAGATTGAAAAACAATCACAAGAAACACATGTTTGATTTAAAAAAAAGACAGTAAGCAGCAGGATAATGAAACGACTTCATAACTTTAAACTTTTTCCCTATTAAGACAACTTTTTTCATCTGATAATATAATGAACACATTCTCATGTGATAATTTATTCCCTAATAATCTGCCGTAGCTCCTCTCTGCAGCTGCCTGAGTGAAAATGTTTTCTATTTTCCCGTGTTTCTGCAGAAGCTCGAGGCCGTCGCAGCCGATCGTTTGATCCAGTCCGAACAGCTGGTGTTCCAAGAGCAGGCACTGAGCGCGCTCCGTGACCTGCTGACCCTCGACCTGCACAGGTACCAGGAAGAGAGCCGCAAACTCACCTGCCTCACTGAGAAGCTCATCGGCCGGTCGCACAGGTAAACCAGCTCTGCTGAGAAGCACCAGGCCGGCCCAAGGCATGTGCGAGTTGAGCGGCTCCAAAGAGCTCCAAGCTAGCATGAAGAAGAAATATTTATATTTAAAATAACATGAAATAATACAAACTAAATGCTATCAAACATGGATAAAAACTATTTCTATATTCTTTTCATAGTTGTTACACAAATAATATCAACTTGTTTAAATTTAGTGTTTAACAGCTGATTTTACTTTCAAACATTTAAAATAAAAAATATGGCACCTTAAATATGATTCTGCATTTCAAAACCCAAATAATTATTTTTAGTTTGTTAGTCCTATAAAGGTAAAATCAACAGCTGTAATAGCTAATTACAAATGAAGCTAATGCTAGCAGATATGCTATAAACATAGAAATGAGAAAGAATGTGATGTTGATGTGTTCGTATGGGGGGCCCCCAATAAAACCGGCTTCGGGCCCCAGGAAGGCTTGTTCCGGCCCTGGGAATCCGTCTGCTGTGTTGTTGTTGATAGATGAATAATTATTGATCTTTTCCAGGTCAAACGGAGAGAAAACCTTCATCTGTGCAGAGGGCGAAGAAAGAATGCAAGGAAAGAACGAGGCGGAGCCGGAAAAGAACATGGTACAGACCAAACATTCATCAAACATGTTCAACAGCAGCTGGATCCGCTGGGCGGTTTCACTGCTAAAGACTAAAAACTAACATTTTCTTTCATTACTGATGCAGAAAACTAAACCTACTGCTGACTTCAGCCACTGACAGACGATCCTGACCTCTGACAATCAGGGTTACAATCGTTGCAGTTTTAGTTTCATTTCATTGGGACTAATTAACTAGTTTTAATTAGGTTTTAGTGTTTTATTCATTTTTATTAGTTATTAACTAAACATTGTTTAGTTTTCATTAGTTTTAATATTAGATTTCCAAGTTTCTCAGTTTAAAAACAAATTAGATTTTAATTCAGCTGCTATTGACATAAATCTGTTGCTCTGTGACTTGATGTAAAACTGTTTTGCTAATTTTGACCCGATTTTTCTGGGATGATTTTTATTTAAACGTGTTTAATCATTTGACAAGCAAACAGAAATAACTAATAGCTGCTGATGAACGAAGCCGCGCGGTTGAAAACATGGCCGCCTCTTTGTGTTTCTGGTGAGCCTGGCGTCCGTCCAGCTGTTGTCAGTCTTCCTCAGACAGTCGGAGGAGAGACGGAGGAAACATCTGCCCGCTCATCTGGCTCTGTCTGTCACACACACACGCTCAAACACACACGTAAAAATCAACAAAAAGCATCCCATAATAACCTGACAGAGTTGTGACGGGAAATGATGAGGGAAGAAACCTGGTTTGGAGTCTTATTATAACAGGAAAGCTGTCAAGGTGTCACCACAGTTTAACTCTGAGAGCTTAAACACAAACAGCCGACAGGCCGGCTGCCAGCGCAGCAACAAACTGGACTGGGATTCCTGCCGAAAAGACACTTCTACTGCTCAATGTTTCATATCACGCTCCCAAAAGTCAAATCCTGATGTGTTGGAAACATCTGCACATTGTGAAGCAACACCAAACTCTACGGGGCAAAAGTTTGGTCAAGAAAAGCAAAGTTTTCTAATATTTCCTTAAAAACAAAATACCTTAAAGATGCAAAACTCAAGTTGTGCAACTTCAGTGAAACAATAAACAGGTGGCAAAAAAACAAAACAAAAACAAAACGCTTTGGAAATGAAATTATGTGAAGTCAGTTGCTGTGTGGATTCAGAGGGAATTGGGTCACATCCTGTTAAAAACTGGGTTCACATGCTGACAGATGTCAGATTTTACCCCTCAAATTATATATTCACAAACCACAGAGTTACTGAGCAGCCCTCTGCTTCCCCTCTGTGACCTCTGACCCTCTTTATCAGATAATTCAGTTACTCTGGATAATCACATCATTTTGATTACGTGTTAATCTAATGGGTTTAGGCTGGATTGAATTAAAAACGGCTTGGTGGAAACGATGATCCGTCCAGGATGTAGAAACACGGTGGAGATCACTGGGCTGCTGTTTCTGCTTCAGTCACTTTTTAGGTCTAAACTTAAATTTTACACCTAAAATGTGTCAATTTTAAGTCTAAAAAATGAAATGTTGCTCAGTAGGCTTCATCATTTCTCCAGTTTCAGTGTTATTTGTAAAAAAGATAAATAAAACAAATAAATATTACAGTGAAATTAAGAAAAACATATTTCAGTCAGCGTAATAAATCTTGAATAAGTTGAAGTTGTTTCCAAAGAATCTGATCAAACTACAGCTTAAAATTAAAATCAGATGTTTTTGTCTGATCTGTTGAAAAATGAGACAAAGAGAACAAACACTTGAACAAATTTTAACTATTTACAGCCTCCTGAATAATTAATGATCCAGCATTCTTTAATGACTGAACAGCCGCTTGCATGTTTCCCCATTTTGATGTTAAATCTTCCAGAGGTATGAATAATTGTGAGCTTAAACGTGAATAATCTGAGTGGGGAAAAACATTGAGAGCTTTTTAACTAATTAATGAAAGAATATAAAAAAAGGCATGACATTTATTTTTTGTTTTCATAAAGTCAATAAATTCAATATTTGATCAATCAGATCTTTATTACCACATAAATTCTCCTTTATGATGCTGGATGACATGACGGGTGAGATCCTCATCCACTACACTTTTATCCTGAAGAGAAGCCCAGCATGCCAGACGTTCATAGCGTTTCCCAGAATGCACCTCTGCTGTGTATGTGGGTCAGATGGTACTCTGTTTATTGCCATATGTTTGTTACTGTAGTGAGGCTGCAGGGAATAGAGGTCTGAAATAAGAGCGCCAGGAGAATGTTTGTGTTTTTATTGAAAGATGCAGTTTGTCTCTCAGACAGACAAGTTCTAATGATCAATTTTAGCTCATTTTATGTTCTGTCAGCATAACTCAGGTTATTATTTTTATTTTTAATTAGAGATCTTATCTTTTTACTCATAATTAGTTATTTATTTGGTGCTTTCGGTGCATGATTTCTGTGTGTTTAGTCAATTTCCTTTTTCTTTTTGTGCTTTATATTAGTTAGCTATTCAGCTCGCCTTAAATTTTATCACAGCTTTACAAAGAAGTTACTGAATCTATGCATAAAGCAAAATTTGATTCGTATTTTAACATTTTTGTCCTTTAACAGCTTATTTAATTAGTTCTTTGTCTAATTTTAAATCAAACTAGCTTTAAAAAGCTAATCCATTTAGCTAGCTTGCTAACTCCACTAGATTTTGAGTACTATTATGTTCTTTGTTGTTTTGGAAAGTAATTGTTTCTAGTTTTCTTTTTAGAAATATCCCAAGCTGTTGATTTAAATTATTTTTATTTAATTATTGTCTGTTTTCATCCAGTACCAACTAAGCTAGCTACATAGATACAATTCAAGATTAGAGCGTCCCTTATTCCATTGCTTTAAAATCCAAATAATGTTTTGAAATTTTGCAGTTGCAGTGTGTCCATTAAATAATAAAAATTAAACTCACACGTGAATAAGTTTTTTCATGCGATAAGCCCTTAAAAAATATAATCAACCTACTACTTCCTGTCATCTTCTTCATGGTTTCCACCAGCAGTAACATCTGGGTGTTGATCATGCAATAAAATGTTTCCATTTTGGTTTTGTGAGATAAAAATTGGTTTATAAAAAACATCTCATCCTTGCACCAAAACATTTTTGAAAATTGACATTCTGATAAAGTGAATTTATTTTTGTGGAATTATATGGCGAATGTAAATGGCGATAGTGAAAAGTGAATCAAAATGTTCCAGATTTCTGGTGGCCTTCTATATTCTGTTTATAATTTCACTTGGCTTCCACTCATAACGTCGCGCTCTGAACACGAGGAGAGACAACAAGCAGCTTCTGCCTGTTTCTGACACTCCAGCGCTCAGGAAGCCTGAACTCACAGGGCAAAAATAATAACTTTAAAAGTCATCGGCTTGGAGCTAATCCCACCGCGGCCTGTGGACATTTTAATACCGGAGTGATTAGCAGTGATCCTAAAGCCCGGCCAGCCAGCGCTGTCAGGCCCGGGCGGCCGGCCCGCCCCAGCCTGGGCTCTCCGTCCCTGGGGGAGGCGCTCAGGCGAGTCCCCGGATTAAGGCCACTCTGGAAAGTTAAACCCCTGGACGTCCGCCACTTCATTTCTCTAAGTGGCATCAGTTCCCTCGTTATGACTGTTAATTAAAGTTGGATTTATTCAACAGGATTTCTTTACTTTTCTGGCAAAAAAATTTTGACATTTTCTACTTTTTCTCATCTTTCTGTTTTTATTAAGTGGATTTTTTTTCATGGCGTGTCTGTGTTGTTTATCTGTTTTTTATTTGTGTGAGAAAGTGGGAAGCTGTGTGTTTGGGGGGAGGGCTGGGAATTTTTTCATATGAGTGAGCAGATGTTGCAGTTTCTCAGGAGGGATTTATGTCAGGATGGGAACACACACAACACTCTGGGCTGTGTGTCATAATGAATGCATTTATCAGTCAACATCTACACGCTCTGAACATGCGCGCACAGAGAAAAAAACCTTTTATTAACACCGAAATAAACATCCAGGCATATATCAGGGATTTAACAGGACATTATATTTGTATTATTTATCATTCTTGGTTTTTACTAACATTTAGATATCTGGAGACATGATGTCGAAAGGTAGATCTTCAGAAAATTATTAGAAAAAACTAACCTGCGTGAGGACAGAGAGATTTAATTATTATTAAATATGGCAGAGTATTTTGGACAAACTAAGAAATAATAATTTAATTACAAGAATAAGTCGTATTACGAGGCTAAAATTGGTGTAATATGAGAATAAAGTTGTAATAATATGAAAATTATTGTAATACTATGAGAATGAAGTCATAATGTTAAGAGAATAAAGTAAAAATTAGCAATTTAAGTTGGAATAAAAGAATAATCATGTTACCAAAATTAAGTTGCACCATACGACTGAAGCTGATGCAGTTTTCCAATGGGGGATTTGAATTTTCACTGCTGCAGCTGAATGTCTGAAAATGTAAAATGTTAAATATTTAGGATTTTTAATTGATGATCCTTAGTCTTTCAATTTCCACATTCAACAGCTGGTAAAGAAGCTGATATTAGAAGTGGGATTTCATATAATTTGAGGTGATTGTTGGATGCTACGTTTGTCTATACTGGACAAACAGTGACGTTTTATATTCTCATGCTTCTACTAGACGTCTTTACTCACTGGTTTACTTTTGATTTGTCAGCAGGTTGAGGTTTTACTTATGAACTTGAGCAGAAACCTGAAACATATATTTTACTTCTGCTCTTTCTGATGGATAATATTTACCAGATGTGTGTATTTACAGAATCGGTTAGAGCGTGGCTCTGGATCAGAGTCCTGTCTAACAGCTGTTTGGGGGGATTTGTTGCTGTGTTTACCTCTTTCAGCATCGCCCAGTCAGTTCGCAGATTCCCAGTAAAGAGGGATCACATGGCGGCCATGTTGGTTCCAACCTGCGGCGAGCCGACAGTGTCAAAGACCTGCTGAGTCGATTCTCCGGTCCGACTCCATACTTGTTTTCATCCCAGAGTGCTTTCTCTGGACACAGACGAGTCCTCAGGTCGGTTTCCATGGAGTCGCTGAACTCTTCCAAGTCCAAGCTGAGCGTTTTCACGCCGAGTGCCATGGAAGTGGCCGGGAGTTCGACTCCCACCATCACGGTGACTGCATCCAAAGATGCCAAACAGAACGAGGAGGAGTTGACTAAGAAGGGAGACAAACCCACAAAAATAACCACCAGGGTTGAGTGTCCAGCAGAGGGCAGCACTCAGAAGACGGATTCAGAAACGACGAGCAAACCGAAAACTCTGAAATCTGGTAGAGATTCGGTGGTCGACTCTGGCTTGGGTTCGGTAAGAGATGGAGGATCAAATCTGATCCAGACGAGCCGCACCGATCCGGGGAACTTTGCACCTTTTCTGGACGCTTCATCACACATCGATTTGCATGATTATTGATCCGACTTAAAGGCACACCACCACTTCAAACCTTTAGAGCACATCATCATTTAATCATCGACCGAACCTCTTTCTCATCGTTGATTTTTTTTCCCTACAATGCCTTGAAAAAACACTTGTACTTCTTTAACGCTCAGATTTTGTCTTGGTACAACCACAAACTTTGATGTATTTAGAAATTAAACTGACAGATCCACACAAACATAACTGGGATTAAAATGATGCATGTTTGAGAATTATTTACATAAAACTAAACTGTGGAATGAATTTGTTGCAAGTTTAATTTAGACACAAAGCTCTTTAGACTTTTATGTGTAAGTAAATAACACGCATCATTTTCTCTCCATGTTGTCATTATTTATAACGTTATGTTGATTCATTACAGAAAACCCTAATAAAATTTACCAAAGGTTGCGGTTGAGATATTTCTACAAGGCACTAAATTTTCCTTTTTATGTCAATAATGACTTGATTTTATTTCACAAAACAATTGAATTTTGCTTCTGTTTCTGTTTGCTTTCTGAACTTTTTCCCAGCGTTTCCACAAAGTGTGATGATGTAAGGTTGGAAAAACTATAGTCTATGACCTGAAATCAGTCCTGAACCTGGAAAAAAATTCTTTAGGTCACTTTTACCAAAATGATGCCTCATAAGAGAGCTGCAGGTTCTTACAGTGTTGAAAAACAAGGAATTAACTTTTAATTTCTGAGACTAGATAAAAAAAAATAAATTAGAGAAGAACGAATGAAGTGGTAAACAGGAAGGCTGGGGAGTGTTTTGTCCATAATTGCATTTTCTTCTTTGCTTTGATTTGAGAGAAGGTGCAAATAAAGACAATATTTTTATTCCCTACAAAGTAAAATAAGGGGAATGTTTTCCACTATTTTGGGTTTAAGTGCAAACTCCCACCTGCAGTTGCCAGTATTTCTTGCTTCCACTCCACTGCTGCCTCTGCTTCACATGATGACTGATTTGAAAGGCTCAAAAATGGTGGCCATCTTGAAAAATTGCTGTCATCCTGAAATTCAAGTGGCTAATGGGAAATATTGACATGACCTTATGGGTGAACATGCCACTGTGTATGCTTGTATCCACACATGAAAGGTTTTTAGAGTAATATGCTGGACTAAAAGTTAACTCTTTAAACTATCCAAATTTTGCTTTTGCTGATCCGTTTCTTCACTTTGGAATGAAAACACCTTAAATCTTTTGATTTACTCCTCCATCTCATCTCCACCTTTCCTCTGAATCCTTTGCCTCCATCCTTCAGGAGTCAGAAGTGGATTCAAGCAAGCAGTCTGACAGCCCATCTGAGGAGGAGCCGACCACGCCCAGAGCCACCATTGTCACCCAGAATCCCAAGTACCAGCTTCTGATGAACCACGATCTGAAGACCAACGGGCTGAGCAGCAGGGAGGCCAACGGGCCGGGCGGCAGTGGGTCGGTTGGGGAAAGAAGCCCCCTGCTCTCCAGATGGGAGACCAACCGGTCAGGGACGAACAACTTCCGCGGGTCCCTGGAGTCCCTGGCCTCTCGGGACTGGGACACGGGTTCTGACAGGGTGAGTGAGGAAGACCAGAGTGTGTGTGTGTGTGTGTGTGTGTGTGTGTGTGTGTGTGTGTGTGTGTGTGTGTGTGTGTGTGTGTGTGCGTGTGTGTGTGTGTGTGTGAGAAGGATTTTGGTAGATTAAGTTTGGGCCAAATAGGAACCAGATGCTGAGAGATAACAGTCATTCTAGAGATAACAGCGCCATCACATGGAGGAAATAGGAACTGATTTACTTCCTGTGCAGAAATCCGAAGGTCTTCTTGAATTTATGTCAAAAAGACGTGAAGTTGATTTATTCTGGGTAAAAAAGACTTAAACTTCAAGCTTAATAAATAGTTCAATACTCAAAAGTATAAAAAATAGTAAAAGATTTAGATTTAGAGTCCTTAACATTTATCTTTAAAGTATAATTTATTAACCTCAAATATGTAGAAAACAACTTAAATGACATAAAATGAAAAATGTTAAAATATTCCAAAAAATTTTAAAACAAACTTTATTTACTGTTTAAAAAAATACAGATTAAGCATTAGTTGAGGCCTCAAATATTAAAAATATCAAAAATAACATTTAGACACCTACTATTTAGCTTTAAACGGATTTATTGACTTTAAATATCTAGAAAACAATTCAAGTCAATAATGAAATAATAAATGAAATTAATATTCAGTTTAAAAAAAAATTAATTTATTTGATATTTTCAAAAATGAAGATTAAATGATATTTAAAGCACTAGTTGATCCTAAAAAATTTACAATGTAATTTATTTAATCTTCTAAATATTTTTGAACTAAAGTTGAGATTTAGAGACTTATTTTTAAAGCAACTTTGTTACCTCACATATCTAGAAAACCATCTAAAGTAGATTAATAGAGACAAAAGTTTTAAAATTCAAAATGGTGAAAACTTTAAGAAATGTTTAAAATGTAAAATATTTAAAAAGAATTTAACTAAATATTTTAATGTAGGAAAAACTATTTTATGATGTACATTTTTCAAATTTAAAGGTATTTAAAAGAACTTTGAAAAATTTAATCTATTTAATGTCTTTTGCCAAACAAATTTCTAAACATATTAAAGAATATTTTTGGTAGTTGCTTTTGCTTATATTTAGACAAATCAGTAAAAAGTACATAAAGAATAATTTTTATTTAGGTTGGAACAATATTGTATATAATCAGATTAATTAACTGCTTTATCTCCAAACCTTCGAGCAGTAACTTGTCTGTTGCAGAATGAGTCCAACCTAATCTTTTCTTTCCAGTTTATGCACAGCGCCACCTTCTGGAAGAAACACAGATTGAAGGTTTTTCGCTCCGTCAGCTGACTCACAGTTTCCAATCAAAGCACAGAAACTCGGCTTCAATTAATGTTTTTATTTTACAAAAATCACACCAGATCTACTGCGACGGAGTACTGGAGACAAACTGAGGATTTTCTTTTAATTACAAAGATAAAGTTACAATATTAGCAGAAGAAAGTCGTAAAATTACGAGAAAAAGTTGTTTTAATGAGAAAAAGGTGTGAATAGAAATCCAATGATTCTTTCTGTTGATATTTGATGTTGATGTGTTAAAAGATGAAGAGTTTCTTGTTTATAGAACAGATACCAAATTATAACTTTACAAGATGCACAACATTTCTCATATTAAGGCAGCAGTAAGACTGCTTTTTTTAATTACAATTTTATTCTCATATTATGACTTTATTTTGGTATTTTTATGGCTATTTTTGTAATATAATGTCCGTAGAGTGCTATTACAAATTTATTAGTGCATTATTACAACTTCACTTAATGTTATGACTTTATGCTGTAATTATAACTTTATTTGCATATTCTTTATTCTTTATTTTTTATATATTTATGAATTTTGCTTGTAATGATAAATTTTTTTAATCATAAAATGTTGGTATATTCACAATATTTTCTAGTATTATAACTTCATTTACGTAATATTTTAACTTGATTCTTGTAATTTTACACCAAACTTTACACCAAACCAAACTTCTCTCAGTCTGGCTCTAATACTCCGTCTCCATGTTAATGTGTCACGCAGCAGAAATGAAACAATAATTCACAGCTGATGTCACGTTTTTCCTGTTGAAGTAATAACTGTCTTGATCCCATCAGACTTTTGCATTTGTTTGCATAGAAGTAGTTTTTTCTGTTTCTATTCGCTGGCAGTAAACAGCTGTTGTGTGTTTTCAGACGGGCGTTGTCGACAGTCCTCCCCGGGTCTTCAACAGTCCGTACGCCACGACCACATCCATGGATTACACCCCAACCTACCGGATGTCCGAGTACAAGGTGCGTATCTGGTTTCTGTGTGAAGTGGAGAGTGGGGAGCTTTAGCGGATGAAGTTGCGTTTGTGTCCAGGTTCAGGGCAGACTCTCCCCTGCCACCTCAGAGATGAGCCTGTACGGCTTCAACAGCCGCAGCACCAGCCCCATCGGCATGCCCACGCCCACGCTGACCACCCAGCGCACACGATTCTCCACTTACGACACCCTGAGGAGAAGGCCCGAGATGAACAACACGGTACAAAACACGCGCCTGTCTCTTTAAGGAAGCCAATGCAAAAACGTTTAAAGTTTGTTCAGATTTTAGGGTTAAAAAAGTGAATTTTACTGTGTTCATATCTGACCAGCAGGTGGCGCCTGTCCACTACAGCATTCGCTCCGCCACATTGGGAGCACCGAATAAGAAAGACTTCATAGAAGAACTGACCAAACAACTGGACGGCTGTCAGAAGGTAAAATAAATCTCAGATTAATAAGACACTAATCTGGCTCTGGAAATAATACCAAAAAGATTATTTTATTTAGGAGAGTAAGCCATAAAGATCATTATTCAAGATACTGGATACTCTCAGTGCTTTATCCAAACAAATATTAATGGAAAGTTGAGTGGAAGGAAGAAAAGATTAGTAGGGAGAACTGGACTTGCTGCAGTTGTAATAATTGCCTTGTACAAATAAACTGAACTGAAATCTTTAGATTAGACAAATTTGGCATAAAAGTTGAAGATTTAAAGACATTTTGTTTGGTTTTATCTAGGAGCTCCATGAGGTTCTGATTTCTGTAACTTTAACCAATAATAGCAGAGATTAGCAGTATTAAATAAAAAAACTGGTTTATTAGTTATTATGTGACTGAATTATTCAACAGTATTTCTCATGTTTTGTGTGTTTTCTTCAGCGCAATGCGTTCCTGGAAGCAGAGAGCGTTGAGATGGAGAAAGAGAGGAACCAGATCAGGTCAGAGCGGAGGAGCCACATCATCAGAGATAATTTCAACTATTTATGCTTTGATGTCTTAATCCTGATTAATCTGATAGATTAAATAATGCAGGTTAATCTGGGGAGTTATGGGATGGATGGAAACAAATGGAGTCAGGTTAAATTTCTGTAATGCCCGAACCACCTAGCTTAAAAACTGTTAGGAACAGAATGCAGCTAACGCTAACTTTGAATGGGTTGGCAAAAAAAGTGCTTCAGTAGCGAAATCGTCCAGCCTAATGGAAGTAAACTTCCACTGACCACAAAAAATTAACAAAAAAACTAGATAGCAACCAAAGGTATATTAGCACCTAGCAGTTAGCTGTAGCCTCAACCATCTCAAGTCACAGAACGCAGTGAAGACAGAAGAGAAAAAATAACTACATAGAATATTTGCGGTTATATAATCATGCTACAACAAAAACTAACCCTGTGATTAATGTTCTGAAGGCCAACGTAGATGTTTTAAAGAACTTAAGACAGTTTTAAGGCCTTAATTTTAAGTGAAGTGGGAATGACTCAATGACTGTAGTCCAATGAACACACTTTATAAATCCTTAGCATTGGTTCATAGGAACAGAAATTGTGTAAATTGTTTTTTCTGTTGCATCTCTTTGTGTTTAATTTGCTGCTTTGACCATGTGAGGTGTGAATCTCATCGGAAACGGTCTGATTGTTCTGTGAAGGTTCGATATGCGCGCCCTGCTGGTGAACAACGAGGACCTGCTGAGGACCAACACCCAGCTGAACAACGAGCTGAAGAGAATCAGAGAGCAGATGATAGAGATGGACAAGGAGAGCCAGGGCCTGCGAGAGAAATGCCGAGAGATGGAGGTGAGACGAAAATTAGCATGCTAATCCCTCTGGTCGGATGATTTTCATACTCAACTCAGGATGAGTTTCAAGATGGCTGCCATTTTGTGCCTTTTAAGCCACTCATTGCCATATATGTTCCTCATTTTAGTGGATGATTTTAGTGCCACTTGTTTTCAACCATTCATACAACTTTAAATAATATGTAGCAAAATGAGACACCAAACTGAAACTGAACACTTTGGTGTTTACAAATCTGACAACTGATATGAGACCAAAGTCTCATCATTTGTCTTTGTTTGGCTTCAGTCGGAGTGACTTTTGTTGTTTGCTTTGCAGATTGAGGTGAAGGAAACCCGGGAAATGATGGTGGAGGCCAACAACCAGGAGTACGCCTTCAACTTCCTCCAGCAGTCCCTGAAGAACAAGATCCAGGATGCTGAGGTAGAACCAGACGACCTGCTGGGAATCTCATCCAAACAAACTGCATAGGCACAATATAGACGTCTGAGAAGTTATCTGTTATTATAACTTCTCAGACGTTACTTCTTCCTAGTCGGCCATGTTTGCTGGTTGAGTTCTACTTCCTGGTTTTACTTTCTTCTACTTCCTGGTTTTACTTCCTGGTTTTACTTCCCGATTCTACTTCCTGGTTTTACTTCCTGGCTCTACTTCCTGGTTCTGTTTCCTGATTCTCTGCTGCTGTTTGGGTTTCAGGAAAACCTGGAGAAGCAGACCCAACACGCCCAGTCTCTGGCTGAGAAGCTGTGGCTGGCAGAGAGGCAGCTGGATGAGCTGGAGTTGGACAAAGAGACCCGAGACAAGAAGACGTCTGAGCTCAACAGCACCATCCTCAGGCTGGAGGAGGAGGTGCAGAAACGTTTAATCTGCTGGTTTCTGGCTGTGAGAGGCGGTGCTAACGGCTGCTTCTGTTTCCAGCTCAGCGAGGCGCTGCAGTCGTCCAACCAGAACTCAGCAGAACTGAACCTCCACCTGAAGCTGCGTGAAGACGCCCAGATGAGGGTGGAGGAGCTGGAGGAGGTGCTGCTGGAGAAGGACCAGGAGATCCAGAAGCTGCAGCTGCTGGTCAGCAAGCTGCAGGGAGAGGTACGCAGCTGCAGCAGACATGAAGCAGGCGTTCAGCTGCTGCTGCTGCTTCAGGTTCTGGTTCTGGTTCTGTCGGGTCCAGGTGTCCGGGAAGCTGATCGATAAGGAGCGCAGCCTGGAGGAGGAGATCCAGCTGCGGGAGCGGCTGCAGCTGCAGTGCAAGCAGGCCGAGCGCACGGTGGACGACCTGACCATGGAGCTGCACAGCACCAACCAGGCCAAGGACGACCTGGCCAAGCAGCTCAAGGTGGCCCAGGTACTGCCTGAGCAAAAAAACTCAAACACCTGGAGGAAAAAACTCACAGGATCCCGGAGGATCCCGGAGGATCCTGGTCAAAAACAGTAAAAAAAAGTTCTAAAAAAAGAAATATTTGCAAACAAATTGGTTGTAAAAATGGTCAAATTCTGCAGATTTTTTTTATTTATTTAGCAACTTAAACATTTTTAGACAATATTAGAAATATAGAAAACAGAAAACTATAAAAATCCTTTTTAAATATAATATTATTTAAACATTTTATTGCATTTCTTTAGTGAATTATTGATCATTTATAGCAAAAGATTTATGCTTTACTTCATATCAATAACATGTCAGACTGATCGACTGATTATTTGTGAATCAATTAATAATTAGACAGAAAAAAATTATTTTTAACAGCAGATTTTTGTTTATTTTTTTTTTCACTGAAGTTAAACCAGGTGAAGAGAAAAAGATTTTTTATCCTAAATGATAATTTATGCTCTGAATGTTTTATTTTATCAAGTTAACCAGTTACTAAACTAGTAGAGGATTATTTCAATAATCTGTCCATTGTTTTCTTATTAAACTCTTTATGAAACTACAAATAGAATAAAAAACGATGACAGATTAAACTTTTATTTTTGCACCATATTGATCAGAGTTTAAAATGACAGAAATGCTGCCACCTGCTGGTGGGAGCTGGAATTACTTAACTCAATGTTTGACAGTTTTTTTGGAGAAAATTGGCTCAAAGACTTATTAACGCAAGTAATAACGGTAATAGTAATAATAATAAAGAAAGCATGGATTTGTTGATTTTATGTGACGTTTTGCTATCAGAATTGTGAAACAGTGCAGTGATTGTTTCTGCTGAAATATTTCAGTCTTTATTAAACTCAGGTTAAGTAGGTCAGTTTCTGCTCCGGGTTTATTTTTAAGAAATGAGCAATAAGTTTCTTTTTAAGCACTAAAACAAATATCTTTTTTAGTTTCTAAATGTTTTTCTGTGAAGCAGAAACGTCCACATGAATTAACCAGACATCCAGCCATCAGTTTGGGGTTAATGAGGCATTAATTATGCTAATCCTGTTCAGCTGTAAACGCTCTAAAACGAGCGGCCATGTTGAAACACGAGCCGTTTGTTTTTCTGGTGAACAGGAGAAGCTGATCGACGTGGAAACGGACCTGGAGGATCTGCTGGAGAGCGAGCAGCGCTGGGCCGCCAAGCACAAGAAGACCATCGAGCAGGTAGGGCGCCACCTGCAGGCAGAGCGCCGCCGCTGAGCCTCCACCGGACCGGCACCGATACTTTCTGCTGTGTTTCAGACGGAGCAGCTGCAGCTGAAGCTGATCCAGGAGAAAGATCTGAACGACCAGCTGGAAACGGATAAGACCTTCATGGAGAGACAGGTGACCTTTAACCTTTGACCTCATGTCATTTAAGATATTAAATGATTCATAATTTCATCAGTTAATCAGTACGTCAGTGGACGTGTTACTCTTTCTTTAGTTTGAATACTTTTACTGAAGTACAAACTTTGGGTGTTTTACCTGAGCTGCTAGCATCTTCACCGCTAACATCTTCACCGCTAGCATCTTCACCGCTAGCATCTTCACCGCTAGCGTTTCCCTGCTAAAGATGGCGCCTGGTTTTTCTGTGTCCAGATCAGGGAGCTGCGTATGGAAGTGGAGGAGCTGCACAGCTCCAGGGTCCAGGAGGACGTGGTGTCCCGGGCCGAGAGCCGGGCCAAGGAGCTGGAGAGCGCGCTGAGGGCCGAGGAGAGGTGAGCCGTGCTCCGTCGCTCCATTTCTGTCTCGTCCAGATTCTCCGTCCGTCTCTGAGTGTTGATCTCAAGGTTGAACTTTCCCACTCTGGGTTTTTGTTTTGTTTTTTTCACGGCTTTTTGGTGTTTCTATAGAAACAAGGCGACTCTGACAAACTCCATCAATAAACTGGAGAGGAAGATCAACGAGCTGAACGACCAGCTGGAGGAGGAAACCCGCATCGCTAACGAGCAGAAAGAACTGGTAATGCACACTGCAGCCTCCCTCCACCAGGGGGCAGCAAAGCCACATGGAAGCATGAAAACTACAATGAGAAACTTTCCCCACATTTGTGATTAAACAATATAATAATTTACGCTATTTAAATCTGACAGAGCAGGTTAACGTTAGCAACATGCTAATTCCCTGATGTGTCTGTGGTTGTCAGATGACCCAGAGGATGCGCACGCTGAAGCGGCAGCTGAACGAGGCGGAGGAGGAGGCGACCAGGAAGGAGGCGCAGTACCGCCACCTGCAGAGGGAGCTGACGGAGGAGAGGGAGACGAGCAGCCGGCTGCAGCGGCAGCTGCTGGACCAGCACCTGCAGACCAAGTAGGACCCGCAGCCTGCAGGCCAAACTGAGAAAATAAATGACTTAAAGACGACGCACTAAATTAGCCTGTGCTGCCAGGATGTTTTCAATCGACCTTCTGTGACCTTTAACACTTAGCATGCTAATGCTAACAGAGGGTTGAGCGATTTCATATTTTCCCTTTGTGTTGAATCTTCTGGAGGAGAATGAACTTCAGATAGATCAGAAATAACTTTGAAACTCCCCAGATTGATGGGAAATAACTTTCACAGCTTTCTCAGGTCCGATGCTAACATGTTAGCATTAAACTGTTGAACCTTATTAAGCTTTTTCTCCTGAATCCAGTGAAGTTTTAAAATCGGTTTTCCAACAGAAGTGAAGGATTAAACAAAGTTTTCTGTGTCTGACAGACGTAAAGACAACCTGACGATCCGTCAGACTCTGGACAGCCTGAGGTTGGACCTCAGCGGAGACGAAGACGACGACGAAGAGGCGGAGAAGACGTCAAATGAAACACCAACCAGCGTGACTAAAGTTTAACCCCTGCAGCGCCACCTTCCTGTGGAGAAATGGATTCATTTGGCAGGAAACCAGCAGATCTGCAGCAGCAGAAACACAGAAATGACTTTTAGCTGCTTGGAAATAATCTCATGTTTCCGGGAAAATTCTTCACTTTAAACCAGCTGAGAAATTCATTGAGATGAAATCTGGTGCTCGGTTGTAGCAAACACTTTGCTTTCAGGTTGTTCCTGCCATGAAAACACAAACAGGTTCAAATCTGGACTCTTCTTTTCCTCTTTTCATGTTTTTAAGAAGTTAAATTCCCTCGGCGCCCTCTGCTGGTGGACACCATGAACTACAACCGCTTCATTTTGCACTCAGCTGCTCTTTTCTTTCAAAATGTTTATAGATGTGATCGAGAAGAAAACTTTGACGAAAATGTTTGTTTCTCCTAATAGAAAATATAGAATAAGCTGTAAGAAGAAAACTGTCTGAGACGCCTCGGTTTTTATTTTCTGTACAGAAACTCGTTTATCTGCAGTATTTTAGTTTAAGATGCTTCAACGGGTCGTGAAAGTGTCTGTGGGATCTTTGATTCGTGTCTCTTTTCATCTCAATCACAGCAAAGATTATTTATGTTTTGAAGTCTTCCTGGGACATTTTAAGAGTTAATTTTGTTTTGCATATTTAAGGGTTTGCTGCTGTTTTAATGTAACTGCCATTCATGTAAAGAAGTTGTTTGAACTTTGTCGGGTGAGGAAACCGTTCACCTTCTGTTGTTTGCAACAAAAGGAAATCAGAAATATAACCTTTAACTCCATAGGCAGGTTGATTTGTGTCGTGTTTACAATATTTCTCATTTTAAATAAAAGCACCAACTTCAGGTTTTAAATCTGAACAACACATTTAGTTTTCTCTCATATTGGGTATTTATTTTTTACCCTTCGGTACAAAATAAACTTTATCTTTGACTAATGGAGTTTGATCTGTTCTTTCATAAACTGTGAGGAAAAACTAAAAATATGATTTTATGATGGATACAAAAAATACAAAATCAATAAGTGGAACTGGGCCGATATATTTTATTTTTATCAACGCTACAAAATGTAATAAATAATTAACTTGCTAAATCAAATTAGCCCAATTAATTACAAAAGTATATTTCTAAGTTTTATATATATAAATGTTAGATACGTGTGGAGCCAAAGATCCAGAGTCTCAGAGGAAACCAAGACTCCAGTCCAAACTTTCCTCCATTTCTCCTTCAGAAAATGAACAAAAACTGATTTTTTACTTTAAAACTAATCTCTGTAAATAAAAAACTAATAAAATAAAACAGAAACAGTTCTGAGGATAAAACCAACCGATTTATTTCAGCTCTGGCAGCAGAAACACAAAGCATCTCATGTCGTTCTCATTGTGTCAAACATGCTCAACATACAGGCATCGATACTCACAGCAATAACGCAACAAACGAGTTCAAACTGCAGGCATCAGAGAAACTCACAGAGACATTTCCAAAAATAAAACCCACTTCAGCGACTTCTGAGCTGACAAAACCTCAGACAGGAAGATCCAACAGGCGCAACATGAAGATCAACGAAGATAATGTTGGACAGACGCGTTGAGAAGAACCACAACAAAATCAAATATAAAGCATTGAGCTAACGCTAGCTTTAAAAAATAAACAGTGACAACTAACCGTATCGAAAGATTGTCATGATGACAAAACATTGATGTCAGAACTGGTCATGCAAGGAAACAAACATATAATTATTTATGGAGCTTTAAAATGATTTAATGTTTAATGAAATATAACAGAGTTAATCCAGATGTGTTCAGTCTGGAGCTCATTTGGTGTTTTTCTGAATTACTGAAATAATTCTGTATTTTCATTATTAATATGCAGATTATTGTTCATTTCTCCAACACAAGTCAGTCAAGCCATTCTTGGCACATGAGGTATTCCATAAAATTAGAGGTTTTTTGCAATCTTCTAGTCACAGCTAAATAAAACGAATTGTTCCAAAAAAAAAAAAACACAATAAAACAAACATAAATTTTAGAAAGTCTAGTAAATAAGTCAACAATGAAGCACAATGGTGGTAAAATGATGATATGAATAAATTTATAAGGAGGACATGTTAGTAATTTAAAACAAGAAAAAAAAATTATGTTTGATTTTTGGTGAAAATTAACACAAAGCAACTTAATCCATCTGTTTTAAAAAGTGAGATTGAAGCCAAAAATTATCCAAAATCTGTTAATCCTACTGCCAGTTTGGGTCAATAAATTAAATGTAATTTTTATAATGTGCACAATCATATTTTGTTATATTAAAGCACACAAAATATCAAACAATGCCTAGTATGATAAGTTTTCTTTGAGTTTCTGTTTCAAAAAGTCAAGAAACATGACAGGAAGCTAAACCATGCTAACGTTCTGTCATGTTTTTGGATAAACTAATAAGCTAGCTCAGCTAAGTTGGATTCACTTTTAGTAAACTACTGTTTTCTGTGGGATACAGAAATTACAAAGATGTTAAACAAAAAAATAAAAACATTAAAAAAAAGAAAAATACCAAAACTGATTCCTTCAATTTAGACAGAAAAATGCAAAAACTTTGAGTCACTGCTGTTAGCATCCTGCTAGCAAATCTGAAGGCTACCAGCTTAGCAACAATCCTACATTAGTAAATAAATACTGTAGAATGATTTTGTTTGCTGTTCAAATAATATTTATTGTTGTTAATTAAAGCAATCCGGGTCAGTCGTCCCTCTGGAAACTCATTCAACCATTAGCTAAAAACGCATCACCATGTAGCTGCTAGCAAAGCCGTTTAACTAAACGATGAACTTATGTTTTTAACTATTTTTATTAATTAATAACCTGTCATAAAAATCTGTCAGTGCAGAACAATCCGACGTCTACAGGACAGTTTGTACTTGAGAAAGTCGGATATAAAAAAAACAAAATTGCAAAATGGCAAAGAGACAACAACGAACGTCAGGCTAACTGAACATTTATTATTTTGTATTAACAGCTGCGATGAACATCCAGTTTAAACAATTTCAAATTTTTACACCATATGGAGAATCAAACAATGTAGGTTTAATGAATTTCATCTATGCTCTGAGGTTTGAGTTTTAAAAAAAGCTGGCTCTACTAAGCTAGCATGACTATGAATGACATAAACCAGTGAGGCAGATCAAGACAATAAAACATACATAGAATTGCTTAAAAAATATGAAGTCACCCAACTGAGCAGAACCTTGAGAAGATGTTACATTAAAATATGCTTGAAGCTAACTATGTAGCACTGAAGCTACATTAGGTACAATTATGCTAACTGAGCTTAATTCGTTTTAAACATCAGTCCCTTTGCGCTGGAAATGAACTGTTGCTTTAAAGCGTACAGATGACAAAACAATGCCAATACTAATCAATTTCATGTTGTGCTAAAAAATGCTAGATGGCTAAGCTAAGTTAGACTATCTTTAGCATGCTAGTGCCTTCTGTGGAATGCAAATGATAGAAAGCTGATCAGGAATAAACCAAATGAAAAAACAAAACCTGAAGTTTATTTTTTAGTTAAGATGAAAATGAGCTACTGTTGATACATTAGCATCTTGCTAGCAGCTATGAAAGCTAACTGGCTAGCATCAATGCTACATTAGCTAATGAGTCTTTTGTATCTGTTGTTTAAAAAAAGTAAACAAATGTTAATAGAGGTCGTTTAATTTTGTACGACCATTGCTTGTAGTGGATCTCCACAATAATAACATATATATTACAACAAAACAAAAAGACGGTTTAGTTGCAGTGGATCTTAAAAGTGTGGAAAGCCTGTGAAAATTATAGATTTTGGTTTTGATGAACCGTTGACAAATATCACTGCTAACTGTAGAAACGTGATTATTGTCTCATCTTAAACTGGTAAACAGTTTTAAGAGCCACTGTAATTTTTTTACCGTTTCACAAGCAAAACATTGTAGGCTAAGCTAGGTTAGCTTGATCTTCAACGTGTCACTGAAGTTAGCAAGAACAAAAAAATGTTCACAGAGCAAGAAGTAAAGCAAGAAATATGACTTGAACTATCTTTACAAAATTTTGAGCTGCAGCTGTTACATTAGCATCATGCTAGCTGCTACAGAAGCTAACTGCAAAGCTAATCTGTACCAGTTTCTACAAGCAATTCAACAGCTAGTGGTGGTTAGCTGACCTTGTATCATTTTTGACTACAATTTCAGGTCAACTTATGTTTCTATTTTCATTTATTTTTAAATTAAACTGAATATTATGTTTTTACTGGGCACTTTGTTTTGGCTGAAGCTGAAATACTCCCATAAATTAGCTAAAAAAGCTTTGATTAATAAAAAAAAAATAAAACAAACTGGTCACAAAAAGACATCACAAACAGTTTTATGTTGAGAAACGCTGCTGGAGCCTCTCCATGTTTATGTCAAAGACTCCTAGTTAAAGCCCGTTAATACAAAACACATTTGGCACATGTTCAGTAAACGACTAAAACAAAGCTTCTCTAATGTGTGGTTGGTACCGGTCCAGCACAGAGCGGAGAGAAACAAAGAAATATAATTAAAACACATTGGTCCCACTAATCCTCGGTGTGGTCCAGGATCAAATGCTTCATTCACACAGCCTGGCATTAAACTCGATTTGACTCAAAGTTCGACCTTTTCCTGCTGTGACGCCATGAAGTTGGATTTCAGATTCTGGTAAACGGTGAAGCAGGAAGCGTGCAGAGTTTAATTCCCAGGCTGCAGGTTTTCAGCGAGGCACATTTTGCGTCTGACAGCGATGACGGCGCCCCCTCCTGGTTCAATTTGCTTCTCAAGGCTGACAGGCGGAGGCTGCGATGCCCTGGGTGTCCACTAGAGGGAGCTGCAGCGCGTTTATTGTCAGAGCTGCACACAGGAATGATTGAAAGATGACAGTAACATGCTGAGGACAGACATGGAGGAAACGGACAGGGCGTGAGGGGGACGGAGGACGGAGCAGCGTCTCCGGCTCTAACATGCGCATCTTTTGGGGTCGGGCGTTCCCTCGCCCAGCTTGGCGGCGCCGTTCCCGTTGGCGGGGTCGGCCGGCGGTTTGTCCACGCACTGCTCCATCCTCTTCATCACCAGGTCCAGCAGCGTGATCACCGCCTTGTCCACCTCCGCGCCGGTGGCTGCGCTCGTCTCAAAATACGGGATCCTGAAAAACACCAGCAAGAGGACATGCTTCATGATCAATCAATCAATCAATCAATCAATCAATCAATCAATCAATCAATCAATCAATCAATCAATCAATCAATCAATCCAGGGGTTCACAAACTTATATTAGCTCCGCAAACAGCTAATATGAACTTTGCTTTATTTTAACTTAAAATTTACAGTAATAATTTCAAAGTGTGCTACTTTCATAAAAAACTAATTCAAGTGTATGATTTAAAAATTGGTTGGATTTCATTTTATTTATATTTCCTCTGCTGCCCCCTGGTGGCCAACGCGTTGAAAAACACTGATTTAATCAATTAATCATAATAAAACAGAATTGGATCAATAATTTATATTCTGATGATGAATGAAAAACAAACAAACTCACCAGACTGAGACACACATGCAGTTTTTATTCAAGTTTAATCAGTTTTTATTGATTTGGTTATTTTCTTGGTATTTGTATGAATTATTGTCATTTTGGTCATTAAAACATCAACATTTCCACTGAGCTTTATATTTTGCTCCATTTGTTGATGTAATTGTTAAATATTAAATAACTGATGATCTGATCAGGTACTTTCTACCCAATACTTGCCCGTATTTGTCGGCCAGCTCCTTGGCCTGTTTCTCCTGAACTTCGCGCTGGTCGGCCAGGTCCGCCTTGTTCCCGACCAGAACGATGTCCGGGTTCTCGCAGTAGGCGTTGGCCTGCAGCTGGCCTGCGGTTCGGTTGCCACAGCGACCCGGCAGAGGACAGAGAAACGTTTTTTCAAGATTTGAAAAAAATCTGGATTTTTTTCACCAATTTGCTGGTTGGGTTTTGAGGGCGGCCATCTTGGTTTACAAAAGTTCTTTTATAGCTTCTGTTTGTTTGGATTTTGAAATATTCAGCTCAACTCTACAACTAAATATAAGAGCCAGGCTGTTTCTATTTTTATTCACAGAAATAAAACCAGAATAATGATGTGATTTTATAAGTCAAACACATAAAATAACTTAAATCAGGAATGTTGACCATTTTCTGAAGTTCTTCTTTCTCATCCTGATAAATCAAAACCTTATTTATCACGAAAACAACTTTTTCTTGTCATGTTTTCTTTATTAAAATTGTATTTCTCTGCAAATATTACAGCTATTTTCACAGAAATAAAAACAAATATATATATATATATATATATATATATATATATATATATATATATATATATATATATATTTATATATCATTTATAATCATTTTAACCAGCAATATATATATATATATATATATATATATTGCTGGTTGTTGCTGAATGATAAAGTGAAACATTGAAGCTCTGCTGTGTTTATGCTGCACTGGATGTTTTAATCAGATGAATTTGATCTTAAAGCTTCGTACTCATCCAGTTGCGGACGTTGAGGAAGCTCTGCTGGCTGGTGAGGTCGAACATCAGCAGGAAGCCCATGGCGTCCCTGAAGAACGCCGTGGTCAGGCTGCGGAACCTGCAGCACAAAATCACAACCATCACGTTATTAAAGGTGCAGTTCGTAACTTTTATGTATTTTATATATTAGTTAAAACGTCACCATGTTGTCAGTTTGTTATGAGACATAAAAGATTGATCTCCCTGAGCTGCTGCTGTCTGAAAAAATGCACCAAAAACAGCCAATCAGAACCAAGAGGTGGGGCTTAGCGCTGTCCATCATCCTAGTGTACGCCCTGTTAAATGTGCTACTGGCAGAGAAACAACTTGCACTTACAGGAAAGCCGTTTGCCTGCTGTCAGTGGTGGCTATGCTAACTAGCCTTAGCATGCACAGCATGCTACGCTAGCTGCACATAGCAGAGAGAAAGGTGGGTTTGTGATTGACAGCACTAAGACCCACCTCCTAGCTCTGATTGGTTACTGGGTGACGACAGAAGAGGTCAATATTTTTCACAGATTATCTTTTATATTTTTATAAACTGTCAATAAATACATAAAATATGAATTTTAAAAGTTTCTGCAGCTTTAAAGGTGGAATAAATTCCTTTCACTGGTTCAGAGGAAACGTTCCGGTTTTTCAGACTG
This sequence comes from Poeciliopsis turneri, assembly GCA_922788865.1. NCBI lineage: Eukaryota > Metazoa > Chordata > Actinopteri > Cyprinodontiformes > Poeciliidae > Poeciliopsis > Poeciliopsis turneri. The sequence continues at coordinate 108,120 of CAKLNU010000292.1, read as the reverse complement.
TAAGGAAGGTTTTCATTACATGTAAGAGAACATTTTAAATGTATTGACTTATTGACTTATTTACTTTGATTGGCTGACCTCCGGTTCTGGGAAAGACCAAATAGAGAGGGGGAGTAAAGCATTGTGGCTTTTTAGAATTTGATAATGGGAGTTATATTTATAGGGATATTTTTAGAAATGAAATGATTATGAAATGAAGAGTGTTGAATATGATGATGTTTTGTTTGTGTATATGTATTTTGTTTATCCTGCTTTTGGGGGTTGTGGATTGGTGCAGCCAGGGACTATAAATGCCTACAGGTTGCCCTCATCAAGAGAGGGTGTGGCTGCTGCGGGACGCATTCCCCCTTTGTGTGCAGGACTGTTTGTTTGCTTGTTAAATGTTGGGAATTAAACACCTGGTTGGTACTGCACTATATCTCTCTGCCTCAAGACTCCTCTTTTAAGCCTGCCGCTAAGGGCCATTCCAACACAGACGTTGTTCTTTATTAAACCTTTTTCTGGTTAAACTGAGACGTTTGAGTTCGTTTTTCTGAATCTTTATTTTTCATTTTGCGTGTTAAACATATCGAATCTTCCCTCCATCCCTCCCTCCATCCATCCCTCATCCCTCATCCCTCCATCCTACCTCTCCTGTCCCGCCGTGTCCCAGAGCTGCAGATGAACCTTGAAGGTTTTTCCCGTCGTCGTTCCATTCGGGTTTGAAGCCGTATAAACCTGAAGAGCAGAAAGTTTAGAGTCGGGATTAAATCAAATAATCTGAGGAGAAAGAGAAATAAGAAAAACAGAAACAAAGACCAGTTTAGTTTCCGTAAAGTTTCTTATTATTTTCATTTCCACATCTTAAAATAAACAGTAAAATCTTCCTTTTGTTCTAATCCAGCAAATTATTGATGAGAATCAGACCAAATCGATCTATTGATTGATTGTAAATACAGTGTTTTGCTTCTGGTCATTTATCTGGACTGATTTCCATGTGGGAAAGGAAACACGGCGACTCGGCTGACCCCGCGCCCAGTCGCCATGGCAACCCGGCCTCGGTAAAAGCAAAGCGGAGGAAGAGCCGCGGCCTCACCACTCGCTTTTCCCTGAAGTCGATGCCCACAGTGGTGATGAACTTGGGGTTGAACTTGTTGTCGGTGTAGCGGTAGAGGAAGGTGGTCTTCCCCACGCCGGAGTCGCCCAGCGCCAGCAGCTTGATCAGGTAGTCATAATCCCCATCAGTCATAGTGGAGCCCGAAGAAAACCTGGGAGCAAAATGAGAACATTTCGTCTGGAGGAGGAGAAATCACACATGAGAGGCAGCAGAAAACGCTGAGCGCCTCATTTATCCTCCGTTTCTGTGTCTGGACGATACGCTGTCATCGCGATAAACGATAATATTGTTGTTCTGAGACCAATTTAAATACAATGATACATCCTGAAAGAGCAATAAACTTCACATGCTAACAAACATTTAAGACATTTTAAATATCCAAAATAACAAAAACACAAATAAAATTAATTAAAGTCTTTGTAAACAGATCAAAACTGAAATCATCCAGTTTTTGGCAGAAAGAGAAAAACAATAAATCGTCCAAATGGAAATCATTGAGCTTAATTTATCATGTGATTAAATTATCATGTTAATTTAATCACATGATCCTTCTTTTTGTTGTGAAGGATCAAATTTGATCCTTCACAACAAAAAGACAATCTGTAATTTTCCAGATTGAGAACTGAAGCATATTTTCCCATCAGTGTTGTAAAACAAGGCAGGTTTTATGTGTAGGAATGAAGTAATCCTTTATGCGCTGAGCTTTTATTTCTGCGTTCAGGAAACGGATCATGAGACTCTGGTTAATCAGCTGACTGCAGCCTGTTAAATATTGAGCTTTATTACGGGGCAGCGACGTTCTGCCTGCAGTTCAGACGATGACGCCATCAAGCCGTCACTCTGAGACAAATTTAGCCTCCTGACATTTAACCTGCAAGCTTTCAATCAGGCCTGCAGGAAACTTTACAACTGGAAACAAAAAACATCATTTATTCTTTTAAATTGATGCACCTTCAACACCTTCAAAAATTATTCAAATCTTCACTGAAATGTAAATAATATGCAACATATTTCATAATGACATTATTTCCTAAACAAAAGCAGAGCAGGAATAGTAAGTACACCCCAGCGGCTTTAAGAGGGAAAATGTTGAACGTTTCTGCTGCATCCCTCATCTGCTGCTACTTGCTCAATAAAACTTCTTTAAAAAAATAAAAGAACATCGAGGAGAGGAAACAGAACTCCTGTGTACAAAGACTTCAAAATAAGAGCATGAATATAAACGGACAACTACTTAAAAAAAACTTAACAGTCAAAAACCTAAAGTTGAAAAGCATCAGCAGAACCGACTTAGCATTAGCTTCTGCTAATACTAAGACACATTAGTGTTAGCAAAAGCAATGTTTATGATTAGCGACTTAGCATGAGCTTCCAGCAGAAGCACTTTAGCTTTAGTGGAACTAAATATATAATTAGCGCTTCAGGCATTAGAACAGCGTTAGCGATGCTAACGCTCTGGTTTCCACTGGGGGTCAGTGAGGATGAAAGATCCCATCGTTCCACCTGGAGTCACCGGTTTCCTCTCTAACTGGCTGAAGAACATCCGTTCCCCGACAGCGAGTATTTTCTGAAAGGTCAGCTGGACCTTTAGTTCTGACTGATGTGTCCTCCGCTTCAACCTAACCTGATCACAGAACTAATTTGTTTTCCATCTCCTGCTGTCGCTAACAATCTGTCCTCCGCAGCCACAGATCAATAACTGCTAACGCTGATGAGGGCTGGCCTTTAACTATTCAGTTACTCAGATTGTCCTGAAGCGTTCAGCGTCTCCGCAGAAGAAACGGCAGAAACATTCAGGATGAATAATTCACTGCTGCCAGCATCCAACTAACACAAAACACAGCAAACCTGCAACAGGCTTCAGGGCCGATAAAGACGATCTGATTCCAGAGATTAGTTCAGTCCAACACAACAGTCATTATTTACCCACCAAACAGGAAGTCAACATGGCAGACTGCATGGGAAACAAGCAGGGAGTTTATCTAGAGCACAGCGAGGCTTCAGGATGAGCTTCATGATCAAAACAGAAAATTACTCAATTATAAAGGAAACACAAAACAGCTGAACAAACATCAAACCAGACAGAGTTTCATTCATTCTGGCTCCAGACCAGCGTCCAGATTTACAGGTTTGTCTGAAAAGGCAACCAAACCGGATCAGACATTCCTGCAGGCCGGTCCATTCAGAACCAGAACCGCAGCAGATTCATCCTGCAGTGAAACAGCTGAGCTTTGTGCTGCATCCTCATGACTGCAGCAGCCGTGGCTGCAGCAGCCTGGACAGATGGAGGCGGATCGGCGCCGAAACATCCTGCTGGATAGAACAACGACCCGATTCCTGCGTTTCTTTACTGAGCTTCAGATGCAACAAAAACTTCACAAGATTACAAACCAGAAAAATATCCACAAATAAACATATCAAAGCAATAAAACCTGGAAGCAAAAACAGAGATGAAAACAAAAATAGAAAAAAATACGACTTGGAAATCCTGAAAAACTGGAATAAATTGAAAAATAAATATTTCTAAAACTAATAAGGAAAAACTGGAATTTATCTGGGATTTTTAGGGGAAGCTAAGTGCGCTAAATGAAAGGTTAGCGCATTAGCATTAGTTCACCAGCCACATGCTAGTGTTTCCCTCCTGGATGTTTTATCTACACCAGCAGATCTGGACGGCGGATCTATGGCTCCATTTTCTATAAAACGGTTTCAAATCTGATCTTTTTACCACAACAGGAGAATTTACTCTGCTGCTAAAATCACTGTGTTTCTGTCTCTCCGCCCGCTTCGTTGCTTATCCAGTTGCAGGTCATGTGACCGGTCAGCTGACTGGATGTGCGGCGGCCATCTTGCCTCCGGTCTGCAGAAACAGAACATCCTGTTTGTTCTGCGTTTTTCTGCCTCCAGGATCTTTAAAGTGGTTTGACCTGAATATTTCAAACCAGAGGGAAACGTTCATCACATTTTAGACCCATTTCGGTAAATTAGATCTGATTCCATAACAGATTTAATTTGGTCGATAATGAGCTGTAATAAGTTTAATGTTAGTAGAAACGTTTCTCCATCTGCTGGTTTTTATTAAACAAAGAGGAAAAAGCAGCAGTTACATTAATTTATTCATTTATGTTGAAATAAATAAATTCAGGAGTATTTTGTTTTGTTACAGCAGGAAACTTTCACATTATAACAAGATTTAAAAAAGGTTAAAAAAACGAAAATGAGAAATGTTTTTATTATAAAGAGATAAGTTTTATATTATTAAAACAGGAAAGTTTGTCATTTGTTTCTTGTTTGAACAAAAAATTTGTTTATTTCTTCCTTTTGTTTGTCTCTTGGTTCAATAAGAAATGATCATCATAACCAAAAACCATGAAATAATTCAGACCTGATTAACTTACATTCTACAAATTCATTTAAGACTTTTTAAAGTCTTAAATGAATCCAATTTTTATGGATTTAAGGCTTTTTAAGGCTGCATGGACAACTATCGCTAAATATTTTCCATCATTTATTCCATGTCAGCTCATTTCCATGTTTTCTAATTGATTTAGCATAAAATCATGAGTCCAAATTAGGAATTTTTACTGAGGAAAAAAACGCTTAAGAACAATTTCAGACCTGTGATTAGCATTTTTAAAGCTAACTTGCATTTTTAAATGAATTTAAGATGTTTTAAGACCATAATTTGACATGAAACTTTTTCACTTATTAATCTTTTTTCAATAAGATAAAAATGGCTCTAAAGTCAGAATAATTTTTGTCATGTTGGAAGGGTGTACTTAGTTTTTCCCATGACTAAACATCCGTTAGGTCTTCCTGTGGCTGAAGAACAAACCCAGATGTTTCAACCTCATCTGAACTCTGAATATCAATATTCAATTCACTTCCCAAAATATCAATATCTGAATATTTTTCAGATAATTTACACTTTAAAATCCTCTAGAGAATCCTGAGAGTAAAGAAAACAAACAGATTCCCTCAGAGGCCAGGATTTGAGTAGGACAAAACCAGAACGACAGAGGAAAGTCCAAAAGATCAAACTGAAGACGAGAAACCAGGAAAGAGACGCTGACTGCTCAGAAACGCTCAACAGAACCCCTCCTGAAAAACCACAACCGAGAACTGATTCTCACTTCCTCAAAATAACCGTTGAGTTCAAAATGACAAAAACTTCAATCAATCAATACAAATTGATTTTTTACACCAAACTAAAAACTAATGAAATCTCATCCGGCCTCCAGATCCTGCAGCAGCTGATGAACATCAGCAGGTTTGTCTGAACCGGTTCTGTTAACCAAACAAACCAGAATCAGAACTTTTTACAGTTTCTAACAGCAGCAGCAGCTTCTGCACTTCGGCCCAAATGTAAACAATCCACTCAAACATTGACCCATAAAACTGCAGCGTTATAATTCATAAAAGAGGAAAAGTTCAGACATCAGACGAGTTTCACACGTTTCCTCCTTCAGAACCAACAAAGACCCGGCGGGTCACAGGAAGAAACGCTGACGGATTCATTCATTCATTCATTCATTCATTCATTCATTGATTGATTCATTCACTCATTCATTCATTCACTCATTCATTCATTCATTGATTCATTGATTGATTCATTCATTCATTCATTCATTCATTCATTCATTCATTCATTCATTATTCATTATTCATTCACAACAAAATTTTAAAGGTTCACGTCAAACTTCCCAGCTTGTTTTCCCAGAAGGAAGAAATACAAACTCAATTCATGTGAAGAAATTATAGTTTGAATATATTCAAAGTTTAAGGATTTATCAGCTGTTTCCATCACGGCGATAATTTCTCTTACACAATATCAGGCAAAGTGGTGGAGAGGTGATGATGCAAAGGTCACTTTATCTGCTTGGCACATTTTCAGACACAGTTCAGAGTTTTTTACAGGAATTAAAGGGAAACAAACAAAATACCAAACCAGAGGAAATGAAAATAATCCAACGTATGTAAACGAGTCGATCCTGCTCAGGCTCTCCAGCCACAGCTGCTCTGTTTGTCCAAAAGCTGCTTGGCACTAAACGGGTTGTTAACAGAATGACCAAAACCAAAGCAGCAGCTGTGACGTCCTAGTCAAAGTCCAGACATTAATCTTATTGAAATGATGTAGTGTGGAAAAAAGAATGGACCAAAACTCGATGTGAGGAGAAAACGGTAAAGTTGGGCAGAAAATGTTCAAGTTTTTAAAATTATTTTTCACATTTCTGAGTTTTTTTTTTCCTGCAAATTTTCAACTTTTGAAGCTCAGAAATTTCCAAGTTTTTGTTTTTTCTAGAAAACATCTGATTTTGGGCAGAAATTTAATCTTTTTTTATAATCATCACAACAATTACTAATACCATGCAGCCCAAACAGAAAGAACCAAAACATGCAAACACAGAAGATCAATAAATTCAAAGTTTTTCCCAGAACATTTCTCAGATTTATCTCAAAATTTCAGTGTTTTTGCGGAAATTCATTTTTTCTATCCAAACCATTTAACAAACAGATTTTGTAATACAGAAAAGGCCAACTAAAAAACAAGCGCCCCTGCATTGTGGCGCCCCCTCCAGGGTGGCGCCCCTACGCAAACAATGCGCTGCTGTGTGACGTCAACTTTGTTCTGTGCATTTGCATAATAAATCGATCATACAGCCGCTTATTGCTCATAATCAGCAGCATGAAAGAAGAAATGGAGTTTAGTAAAAATGAGAATCAATGAATAATCGGAGCATTTTCATCTTCATGTGTTTCTTCTACTTTACAGACAAAAACCTTGTTCAAAGCTCCGGTTGGCTATAAACTCATGACTCTTTTAAACGTGAGAACAACAACGGAGCCATTTTAACCTAAATCTGCTTTAATTCCCTTAAACAAGAAGAAACAAAGAAAGTTCAGCTGGAGGTTTTTATATCCCAGGAAAAATAAATAAATAACTTTTTTTCCAGAATAAAATTAGAAGAGCGAAAGTTTCAGGCTTTAAACAGAGAAACTGATGGAGGAGTTTTTGATTCTCACTAATGAGTCAAAAACCAGGAAACTGCAGAATCCCGCAGCTCCTGCGGTTCCTACCTGTCTGCGGTTCCTCGCTGTTTCACGCTCAGATCCGGAGGGAGACGCTCAGCCAGCGTTCACCCGCAGACCGGAGGCTCTGCTGGGACGCGGAGCGGCGGCGCGGCGGGGAGCTGGAGGAGGCAGCGGGCGGAGAGCCACGCCTTCCGCCGAGCAGCTGACTGGCTGCGGGGCGCCGCCCGGCTGGGGGCGCCCCGCAGCCACTGACCGGCTGCTGTCCGCTCCGCCTCCCGGACCGCCGCGGGAAACTATTCACACCCGGAACTATTCACACCCGGAACTATTCACACCCGGAACTATTTTCAGCCTTCAGACACGTTTCATCTGGAAGCCACAGAGAAAGTTAAAGGGAAGGAAAACCTTCATCCATAGGCCTATATCCGTTCGTTCTTCCATTGATCCATTCAAGTGGATTTAGGGCTGGACTTTGACTAGGCCATTCCCACTCATGAATCAGCTTTGAACCATTGTTCCCTTGTCCTTATCCTCCCCACACAGCATGATGCTGCCACCACCGTGCATCACAGTCATAACGTAGCATGTAAATCTAGAAGCTCGGCTTCCTGCGTCTCCAAGGAGCCAAAAGAGATTCCTCTGTTTCTGGGAGTAATGAGAGGGTGAGGCTGCGATGCAGAAAGATACGAGTCTGAACACACACACACACACACGCACACACACACGCTCTGTTATCGGCGCCGGGGGTCCGGGGTCACGCTGGTCCAGGAAACCAGAGCAGTAGAACAGGAAGTGAGTAAAAACCAGGCGGACGAGTCAAACCAGGTAAGTTCTGGGAAGGAGGAAAAATCCAAAGGCTGCAAAACAACAAGTTTTACTAAAGGTTCTGTTTGGTTTCTGACCCATCAGCTGATTTCTAAAGGCTCATTTTGTCTTTTCTTTATTTTCCTGTTTCCATTTTCAGGGAGATTAAAAAAAACTGCTGGTTTATTTTCAAAATTGCAAAAGTTTTAGTGGGAATTAACAGAAACTTACAGGAAGAAAAGGCAAAAACATGCAGTTTTACAGCTATAGTTCTCCTTCATTTGGCTCAGACACAAAGAAAAAAACAGATTAATGAACTGAACGTATCTGATGAGTTCATTTTATCTGCAGAAGGTTTTAAGAGACGAGGAGAAAATCAAGAGAAAAAACTTAAAAGAAAAAAAGGAAAATTATGTTTCTGATTTTATTTCATTTTTATAAAAATAACCCAGTAAATATCCTGATACATTTTCTTCTCTTTGCCTTCCTTAAAAATCTCAGATCTGCTGCTGAGGCGACTTCCTTCGCTTCAGTGACCATGAAGAATCCACTTCCTGTTCGCCACTGAAAGAACGAGCAGAACGAGGAAGAAGAAGAAACATCAGATTGTTTTTCACTGGGTTGGAAAGAACCTCCATTTATGGAATAATAACAGTGACAAAACTTCCTTTAGCCTTCATTGTTTATGGTTGGAGAATTACAACAACTAACAGAAATGTCTGGCAGAAACAAGGAAACTGAAAAAAATATTTCATTTAAACAAAGGAAGTTTTGGGGCAATTATTTTTATTTTCTTGATTTAAAAGGTTTTTAGTTCATTTCCAGCAATAAAAATGAGAATTTTCTTTTAAAACCTTTGATGTGTTTTGCCAACTATGATGGTGTTTATGGGTAGAAGCTCACTGGATGTTTATGACACAATTTCCATGAAATAAAATAAAACAATAATTCTGAAAAAAATTTGGACCACTGAAAATAAAATCTGATGTTTTTCATAGAATTTTTTTTATTTTTTTGGATAAAGTGGCTTTTTTCTCAATATTCTTAGTTAAAATTCACAATTCTGGCTTTTCTCGTAATTTTGACATTTTTCACAGAATTTTGACTTTTTTCCTACGAATTCTGACCTTTCCTCATATTTTCGTTGTTTTTCACAAAATTCTAAATTTTCACAGAATTCTGACATTTTTCAGAATTTTACTGTAAACTCAGAATTCTTACTTTTGGTATTACAGGTCAAGAGTTACTTATTTTCTGGTGGCTCTTGTCACCTTTATCAAATTAAAGAAATATGATTTGTGTTGTTCTTAAAGTTTTCCACAAACAGTAGAAACCTAATTTCCACCATTCTTGCCAGGTGCCACCAATGGTCCCTGAACCACACTTTGGACACCCCTAATGTTTTGTTACATTTTGACACATTTCATCCTGACTTCAGATCAATAAACTCTTTTTATTTCTCTCTTTTCACCCTGAGACATTTCCAATCCCCGCTCTCTGATTGGACGATCGTCAGAAAGCCAAACCAATCACCAGCGACCGAGACATGAGACATGACAGCAATTCCCACAGTTCCCAGTGAACCAGAGAGAAGCTCAGAGAATGAACTGGTTTCATACTGGAAGTGTCTCTGCGGCCCACAGCCGTTATCTCTGGGCTGCAGTGACATCATCATCAGCTGACGGTGGAAATCGAAGGCCGACTTCCCAAAATACGACAACCTGAGGCCGGAGCAAATCCAGCTGCCGGATCGGATTCAAATCAAACTTTCCCATCAGACGTTCAGCAAACCAGACGTATTAAACCCAAAAGGAAGAAAAAACAGAAAATATTACAGACAAGGTTCTGGTGATCAATAAGAATAAGATTAATAAGAAACATTGTGAGAACCTCAATACAAGCTGATCTGCTGCTTCAGGTTCATTCCCATCATTTCTCTTTAGGCTGATTTAAACCAACTCCAGTCTGTTTCTCTAGAAAATCCGGTTCGTACCGAAACACCGAACCGAAACACCGAACCGAAACACCGAACCGAATCCGTCTCCGAACCTCAAGTTTGGTTCAAGTGAAGTCTGGGTGGTTTGAATGCAAATGTGATGAAACAAACAGAGAGCACTCCAAAAGCAGGAAGTGGACTAGAGCACAGGGCATTCTGGATAAATACAACCAAAGCTAGCATGTTAGCCTAGCGCTAGCAGCAGAAATGGCTCCTGGTCTTCAGCCAAAGACTAAAGAGAAATCCTCCAGCACTAAACTCTGACGCCTCCATCTTGTTTCATCTGGTGAAACAGGAAGTTGCTCTCAGCGTCTTCAGAGGTTTTGTGTCGTTTCCTTCAGTGGTTGTTGTTGCAGCGCCCCCACAGGCCAGGAGGGGAACAGGCTGGTTTGGGTCAGAATCACAGCAGCTGCAGGTGGAGCAGACGATGGAGTTCTGGTCCAAATCAAACCACAAATATACCAAACTATCAGGTGGGAAACAGCAGCATTGATCCAAGATCAGCAGCTTCTGCTGCTCATCAACCTCTGAAGGGTTAAAGGTCATCTCCAAACCAACTCACATCCATTATTCCCCAAAGAGGAAAACTTCTCAGTTAGCTGCCAAGCTTCCCAGAATTAAACAAATTTACAACAAACTAATTAAACAGTTTATCAGCAAAGACAATTCATTTAATGATGAGAAATAATCAGGCCAGAATCAGAATCGGATAAAGTTTCTCAGAAATCTTTATTTTTTTACTGCCAGAGGAAAACTCACATTTCAGACCTGAAATCCCAGCATCTGGTTTCAGACGCTGCAGCTGAAGTGAAGCTCATTGTTTCTTACTCTGAAGCATTTTGCAAACTAAGACCTGAACTAAACTGGGTTTATCTCTAAGACTGTTTCCGTTGGAAGCGCTTTGCTCTGCTGAGGAGGATTAAGATCAGATCGCTGTGGCTCATGCAAAGCACAAAGAAAACACACTGGGAATTAAAAGGAAAGTTTTCTGCTGTTACATCTGAAGCTCAGAGAAAAGCTATGAATAAATCTGGAGGATTTTTACTTATAACAAAAACTATTAAATCTGTAGATCAACACAATATAGCCAAACAGATGGAATAGTTTGTGAGGATTTAAATCTTCCTCGTCTGAAACGAGGATGTGTGGAAGTGAAGGTCAGTTTTTATGAGCCCAGCTCAACAATCAGTCGGTCATGCAGCTTCAATTATGGCAGGAATGTTGCCTCCTATTTCCAGCTGCTGCCGTCACATTCAACCACTTAGAATAATCAAAGTTCAGTTTTATTTCACTGCGGCTTTTTGTCCGTTTAATTCAGTTAGTTTTAATAAAAACTGTGGTTACGTTTACATCGATTGGGTATTGAAGACACCATTTTCAAAAATCTATGAAATGGTTGAACAACCAACTGACTTTTTTTTTTTTTTTGCTGTCACCATTTTGTGACTAAACATCCACATTTATAAGAGAAAGTCTGAGACTAACAGCCTCAGTTGGAGTCATTACCTGAGGAATGCACCAGTCAGGCTTCACATTGTTGGCAGCTTCAGCAACCCGTTGCTTGTTAGCCAAGGCGACGCCACGAGTTAGCAGAGTGGCAAACAAAGACGTAAACAAGAAGCAATTTAATTATTTTAGCCTGAAAATTAAACTAACTCAATTTTGTTGTTATTTTGAACTGCAGAGGTCAGTCACTACCACAAGGGGGAGGCAACGCACAAACTGAAGAAATAAAAGAAGCTGCATCATGAAAAGCATCAGAAGAGTTTTTTATTTGTGTTCCTGAGTATTGGAATAGCTAGCATTATGCTAACACCTCCAACACAATATTGCATATCCGCCTATTGAAAACTGACAACTGCTGCTCAATAATTCAATAAATGTGCTGTGATAACACATTAATTATGTTAATCTCATGTGACACTATGCCAACTCTTTGTCTGCGCTGTGAAGATCCAACGGCCTTGGCATGCCGCCTCTATGAAACAAACCGTAAAACTGATGCCATGACCTTCTTTCTGACTTATTCACTTTCATCCCAAGAAGGTAAGTTAATAATTAACTAATAAAAATAAAAGCCTCTGATGTCACAGAAAATATAAACTGATTCACTTTTCAGAAGTGGAACATTAATTCTTCCAAGGCATGACAGGACTTGATGTTCCACCAAGTCTGCTTAGTTTTGCCATGTTTAGTCCCCCGTACCAACACACCAACAGACATGCCAAGCAGAGAAACAGTTTCCAGTGAGTAACATGCTGAAGGTCTGGCTCACTTTGACTCTTACTGCTTTGGAGCTGGAATATTTACTGCTGACAAAAATAAGTCGAAACATAATCATGCCGGTGAAAAGGTTTGTTAAAAAAGAAAATATTTTTCCTGGAATAGCTCATCCTTCATCTCCATGGAAACAGACGTTTTTCTGTCGAGAAATTACACAAAACTTTAAGAGAAATGGTTAAATAAAAACATTTGCTGGTGAAAAATATAAAATTACAGCAGGCAAGACACAGATTACTCATAAATAGTTATGGTTTTTCATACTGGCTGTTTCCCAGGGTGGCATCAGAAGTTAGGGCGCACAAGCACCACCTTAAATAAAAGAAAATTATGTATAGATATCCAGACAGCTACATGGTTTCTGCAGGTCTCACCAATTAATTTAACACTTTTAAGTCTTGTATCACGACAGAAATGTACAAAAAGAAAATCCCAAATAAATCATTTGTGTGATTTGGCTAATGGCTACGAATAATATCGTCCAGCCATATAGAAGTAAAAAAGCTAGATATTTTACCCTTCCTGTAGCTAATTAGCAGTTAGCTCAAACTTCTGCACAACAGCAAATGTCCATTTATGAAAACTACATAAAGTTTACAGGATTAAATAATCCTGCCAAAACAAAACATAAGACTCTTCTTAATGCATATTTTTCCCATATTAATTTAAGGTTTTTTTAAGAATGCACCTCTTTCATCTTTCAATGTGAGACTTTTTTCCAGCATTTGCTTCATGCAGATTAATTTCCATGTTTCCTAATTGATTTCAAGTCATCAGTAAAACTGAGAACAAGCAGCTTTTTACTGAGGAGAGAAACACTTAGGAACAAATTTAGTAGCGAAGTAAGAGGAGAGGAAGAGCAGGCTGCCCACAGCAGCGCTTTTAAAAATGTATGAGCCTTCAACCTCAAGCGGAGAGCAGCTAATATGTGTGTGTGTGTGTGTGTGTGTGTGTGTGTGTGTGCGTGTGTGTGTGTGAGAGATGCCGGCATTTAACAGCGAGAGCAAAGAGCGGATAAAGACGCGTCGCTTTCTGATCCGATCATCTTAATCTGCTTTATTGTTTTACAGAAAGTCACACTGTTTGTTTGTTTGGGAGCAGATTTAATTTCGCCAGGTTCCTGCTAATGGTTCTTATTTGAGAGGGAGAAAGAGGCGCCTGTGTTTGACTCCTAATAAAGTCCTGTCAGCTGAATATCAGCTCGAGTCACGAGTCCCAAAACGAGGAGGAGGAGGAGGATGAGGAGGAAGAGGAGGAGGAGGAAGAGGAGGAGGAAGAGCTCAACCGAGGAGGGGAAACATGACAAACGGCGGAGCAAGGAGAAGATAAATGAGAGGAAGTAACGGGAAGGCCACAGGGAGCAGCAGGAGACGGACACAGAAGACAAATTAAAGACAAACATGAACCAGAAAGGAGAAACGATCTGAAAGTAAAACTGGAGATGATGCAGAAAAACTGACGGAGTAAAAATTGTTTTACCACAACAGTAAAGTTGCAAAAGAGCTGAACAAAAACTTAGCTTAGCTATTAGCGCATAAACGGAAGAGCGCAGACTGCTGTAGTGAACAGGAAGTCTTGATGGAAACAAAAATCCTTTTGTTTTTGTTAATTGATTCCATATAAATTGAAATGAATGTAACCTGATGACATCATAAATGCTTGTGTGTAAATAATCAATACATTTTGTTTTAGTTTCTTCATTCGACAGTTAAAATCTGAACCTGAAGACTTGCTGCGATTCTCATCCACATTTTTAACTATTAATTATTGGAAATGCATTCAGAAAGCAAACAGGTGATCTTCATATTCCCTGAGATTTGAGTCTGAGTGCAGATATTAAAGGTTTGCTGGCGTCCCCGGAGCGTCGCTTTGTGTTTGCTTACAGACCAGATCTTCATTTCAGGACAACTGGTGCATGAAAATCACAGAAACCGACGAGTTACAGACCAACAACAAACCACATCACAGGAGGAACGGAAAACAAATGTAAAAACGTAAAAATAGAGGTCAAACACTTTATTTATTGCGGTTCTGTGTTTTGCAATATCATCACTGACATTGTGATAAATCTGCAGATGTAACTCAGGAGTATTTTGTTTTTCTAAATGTTTAATTATAAAAATAAGTGGATGTTGTTGAAATAAACAGATAGAAATTAAAACCTGCTAAATAAAACAGCTGAATATGAAAATGAGGAGAACCTGACCGGCATAAATCAACACATCGTGATCAGAAACTCTTTGCTATTGGAAAACAACTCTTCACCTCCTCCTCCTCCTCCTCCTCCTCCTCCTCTTTTCTCCTTCCTTCACCTTCGTCTCCTCCTGCTCCGTCACCAGGCAACTGGTCTCTCCTCCTCCCTCCCTCACCATGATGTCCGTCTCTCTCCCTCGTTAGACCAAACGCCAGCAGATTCAAGTGGAGAAAAGGTTTGAAGCCTCAGATTTAACCGTGAAAACATCTGGATGGGATTAATGACTGCAAGCGATAAAAAGAAACTAAAACGATCGAGCAGCAAACGTCTGAGAAACGTTTTCAACCTGATGCTGGAATCAAAATTCTAATAAATTTATTCTGATATTTTCTCGGCAATTCAAATTGAACCAGATTTTTTTTTTTCCCCGGGGAATGAAACAGAGAAACAAGAAGTTAGCCTGGTTGCTACGGCGACCGCTGGGAGGAAGGAAGTGAGGCTTCATGAGCATCTTGGTATCGCGTGAGAAATCAGCAGCGAGAAACATTCAGAGATCCTGAAGAGGATCAGGAAGCAGAGGAAGAAGAAATGTATAGTTTGATACTCTGAAAATAAAAACACGATCCAACAAGGAAACCAGTTCTACAAATTTACAGAAAGTTACTTTATTTTGAAATCGAAGCTGTTTTGATGAGAAGCCAGAGGATTTCTGGGCCTCGACTGGAAGAGAAAAACTTTGTTTCTGGTTCAAAAATAAAACAGACAGTAGGAAGATTAAAGAAAAGAACAACACTCTCAAATAAACCAAAGCTGTGCAGCAGCTTGAATTGGAGCAAACGTTTCAGTTTGTGTTTCCCACCAGACGATCAGGTGGGAAAACAAACTAAATCTTCCTCTACGACTCTGAGGACCTCACAGCCTGTTGCATTCAATTATTGATGAGCTGCAATTTATTTCTGCTGCCTCCATTTATTGCACAGACACAAATTACCCGACGTGAAGATTGTTTTCTGTTTCAGTGGAAGCTGAACGGTTTCCTGCAGTGATGCAGCAGAGACTCGTTGTTGGCTTGACATTCGTCATTTGAGCGAAACCCGACGATAAATCAGGGCAGGTTTCTCCAACCATCGCAGCATTTTCCTCACCAGCTTCATGGCTACAAAAGAACCAGGAACATTTAGTGCAAGGAAACAGAAAACAGTTTCAATAATCCAGAATCCTGATGTTTATATTTGCAAGTCTCACTGGAAGTAGATGAAGATGTTCAACAGAGTGAGAGACTTAGTGGTTAGCTTTGCAAATTTTAAAAACTGTTTAGAGTTTAACGTTAGCTTGTGCTAATTTTACAATGTGTTTCATGTTTTTTTGTTGACTTCCACAAATTCTTTCATGCGTTTTTGCGTTTTAGCGTTAGCTTCCAGTAATTTTTGTGTGTTTAAAGTTAGTTTTTGCTCATTTATTTACTGGTTTTGCAGTTTAGCGTTAGCTTCTGTGAAATCTTTTACTGTTTTAGCAGTTTAGCATTAGCTTCTGTTAATTTTTCTTTGTGTTTAGCAGGGTGCTGTTAGCTTCCAGGACGTTTTCTCTGTTTATTATTAGAGCAAGCAAATTTTTTGAATGCGTTTTGTGTTTTAGCATTAGCTTATGCTCAGTTTTATGTGTTTAGCAGATTAGCATTAGCATAGCTAATATTCCTGTTTAACAAATTAGTGGTCAGTGAACCAAACTTTGTGGTTAACTGTGTGATTTTAGCACAAACATTTATTCCCCCATTACAACAGCCATTAGCAGCCATTTTGAAAAATGATACAGGAAACAACATCAAGAAAATATTTATGATTTAAATTAATCATTTGATACCAAACACATTCATTTAATTGGTGATTCTATTTCAAACATTAGCTCCCTGATGACCACGGCAGCCATCTTGATTGTTTCAGTGGCTAAAGGTTTTTTTTCCACTTCTGTGCCAGGTTATGTCCTTGTATCTGCATGTGAAAGATTTTTCAATTATCTGCTCCACTAAATCCAAACCATGACTGTGCAGTTCATCAAATTTATCGTTCAACTTCAACTTTGGCTCCGAAGAATAAAAAACCCATAACCATTAACACACAATTAGTTTTTATTTTATTATTTTTGGCATTTTCAAATTATTCTGTAATGTCTCCTGACTGATCCTATCATGTTATTTCCACTTCTAGACTGGAGGGTTTTATTTTATACATGGGAAATAAGATTTAAGATTGATGCAATAACATCAAGTATTCCCTCATATACAGATTAATTGGATGCTTGGACATCACAGGATTCTCCTGCAGGCGTCATCAGAGCGAAGCCGTCCGTCATAAATCGCTGTAATCCTGCTATTTATGAGAGGAATGAAAGTGGCAGACAGAATGTGATGCTACACTGATTTACTGTCTGAATCCATTGATCGTTTAAAGCTTTCAGAGCTTCGTCTGACAGAACAACCAGGATTATCTGCTCCTTCTCTTCACAGATGAAACCATTTCATTTGCTTGGTGTTTCCAAACTGCATCCGTTACCGCAGACTCGCTCTAATCGGCTCTGCAGGAAACAAGTCAAAGCTGTTCAGGTTTCCTTGTTTCCTCCCAGCTGAACATGAGACAGAAACATCCAGATTTTAACCATCAACCTGGATCCAAACAACAAAACAACGGCTGTGTTTCTATTCACTGTAAAATTACACAAATTAATTAAATTCTATTAAAATAAACATAAACATTGTTTTTCAATAAACATCTTCAGCTCATCCCAGCTTTATTTGGATTGATACATTTTGCAATGGAAGCACATCAAACACGTCACATGATCAATGACAGGATGTTACTACTGGTGGAAACGACAAAGAAGACCAGCAGGAAGTGGTTGGATTATGGTGGCGCCGCATATTTTTAATGGCTTATTTGATGCACATATTTTAAAAGATGAAGAATTTCTATGAAGTATAAAAACTCTCTAAAACTGGATCATTTTGTCATTATTCTTGTAGGAGTTATAAAATCACTACTTTATTCTAGTAATTTTAAGCCTTTATTCTCATGATTAAAGGAAATAATTATCTCAGTCTGACATTATAGTTAGTAGTAGAGTTGACCTGAACAGAAACTGTAATGTTTGCATGTTAAACAAGCAGAACCACAGGTTAAAATGGCCTAGTCAAAGTTATCTGTATGAATTGAAAATTAATGTTCACAGATCCGACTGAACTAGTCAAAAAGTCAAAAACATGCCACACTTCTCAGATCTTTACATTTCTGAGGCATTTATGGAACAAATCCCAATAAATTCTCATCAAGTTTGTCAACATTCCAGTTTTTACGGATGTAAATTAATTAATTAGTTGAAATGATCAGATCAGGAAGAGTTTTTGTTGTTTTTGGACTCAGACTCGTTTTCTCTGCCAACCAAATCGCGTCTCTGCTGCCAGATCCTCGCTGCAGGAAACCCGGAGAGGCTCTGCGGTGGAAATCTCCTCCGTCTTAACGCGCCCCGCTGCTCCTGGTCAATACTCTGCAGGAGGCGGAGTCAGGCTGAGGGAAAGGTCACGTCCTCCGGCCTAAAGGTCACCGAGGATCATCAGAGCCGATCGCCCGATGCGCGTCCTGCGATAAAAACCTCCAACGGGACCGGAGCCTCTGGTTTTTAAACGCGTTGCCACGGCAACAGCCTGATCAGAAACAGAGCGAAAGGTCTGCAAAACGCCTCGGACGCTCACAGCTCCAGATTACCACCGAACGACGCAGCATGCCGCCTGTCGAAAGGTTAAAGGTCACGACTGCACAGCTGGAGAAGAAACGAGTTTCGATTGTTTGATGTTAGAAAGTGGCGCCAACGTAACAACGACTTCTGGGACAATTCATGCAAAAAATATGATAAAAAATGAATCAACCAAAACCTTTTCATGACATTTGCATAAAATTACTGAACTAATGAACTATTAAATGATGTAGATGCACCTGCAGTTCCATTTACGACCACCAGGAGGTCTTTGGCTAAACCTGGATACTGAGATCTGCTGAAATCTGGTGACAAAATTTAGACCTAAAATATACAGAAAAACAAGGAACAAAGTTGCTTCACACAGCTGCACTTTTGCCTTCCACTCAACTTTCCATTAAAAAGCTTAGAGAACGTTTTGCTTCTTTACTGAACTAATTAACTGTCCAATGACATTCAAAGTTATTTTTAGGCGCCTGATGTTTGATTTAAAACATCCAGGAATCATTTTTTTGTTTATTAATTCTTTGTATTTTAGATTTCCAACATGAATGAAAACAACTGCGATCTGGATCTACTGCAGCTTGTTAACAATGACATCAACAGAGAATATCGCAGAACAACGTGGACCAGAGTCGCTTCACACTGATACATCACAGTAAACACTTTTTCCTTCCACTTAACTTTCTGTTCGTAAGCTTAGATGCAGCTAACGAAACAAACTGTTTCTGTGGAAATTGCATTTCCTGGATCTGAAAGTATTAAGATGCACCTGCAGTTTATATTTATATATGTTTATACTGCATGTTTGTCTTTACAAACATTTAACACCTTTGTCAACAAATACGCAATTTTCCCCTTTGAGATCAATAAACTATATTCTATTTCCTGAAGCCCGTTAGATCTAAAGCGTACAGAGAGCAGACTTTTTCCTTCCACTTAACTTTCCTTCATGATGCTTATTTACAGCTGCAGGAACAAACAGCAGTTCATCTTCTTCCCATCCTGAAGTATTTATATGTGTCTACATTTGAAAAAGTTGAATTAAATGAAGATTCAAAGTTAATGCGCAACACAAACCAGACAACATCTCTGCCTCCCACACTTCATGCAAACTGTGTGGACAGTGTGGACGGTGTGGACGGTGTGGACACTGTGTGGACCGTGTGGACCGTGTGGACACTGTGTGGACCGTGTGGACGGTGTGGACCGTGTGGACCGTGTGGACCGGAGCCGCTGGCTGCGCTTTGCATGTGAAGCTGATAATGAAGCCGCTCAGGCTGCGGAGAGCTGCGCTGCTCTCCTCTCCTCTCCTCTCCTCTCCTCCTCCAGCAGCAGCAGCGCCGCTCAGGCTATGACTCATCCCGCCGCCAGTCACCGGTTCTGGGCTGGGCTGGACCAAAACGCGTCGCCGAGCAGAACCCAAACCCAAACACAGCCGCTCACCTTCCTTTGCTGGGAACTCAGTCAGATGCTCCTCGCAGTGCGCTGCTGCTGCCTGGCCGCTCGGTCTGCGCTGCTCTCTCCTCCGGGACGTCGCATCGCTCCCCCGGTTCGGACGGAACCGGGATCAGATGAAAAGCTCCGAGAGCTGCGGCTCTGGTGGATGTGGCCCCGTTCGCCTCGGGTGGGGGCCGACGCTCCAGATGCCTTCAAGGTCTTCACGCAGCCTCGGATTTACAAGCTCTTCGCTAAAGAGGCGCTTCTCTGTTTCCATGGTGATTTAAAGGGACAGTTCTTTCTTTCTTTTTTTGTTGTTGTTGTTAACCGTGAGGTTGTGTGAAATAGACAGTATTTTCCCACAATTGTTTGCCACAATATGTTTTAACATCACATTGTTCATTCCAAAACTGGTTCTGGTTCGCTTTGCATTACCAGAACCAGAACCAAACATGGAGAATTCACCTCAAACCTGGAACAAACTTCCAGAAAATTGTAAAAACAGCCAAAACACTGAAAACCCAGAAGTTTATAGCTTGAAACACTAACCAACATTTTTGAAGCGTAACGATAGTCTTGGTTTGGTTGATTGATTGACTCCCCAACGGTCAATCAATCAAATGTCAAAGTAACTCAGTTCAACTCAGTTTTTCAATTCACAAATCATCTTGAGGCACTTCATCAAAAGCTCGATTAATTATTCAAAGAACTTTTTAAAGTCAAACTTACAATCAAGCTAACAGCTAATCACAGTTAAACTAAGTGTAGATAGCAGCTATTCAGTTAGACAAGCTAACAAATTTCAATAGAACAACTCAGAGGCAAGCTAACAGCTAATTCAATCAAGCTAACAGCTAATTACAATAAAGCTAACAGCTAGTTACAATCAAGCTAACAGCGAATCATAGTTGAGCTAACAGCTAACCTAAATTGGCTACATGAGGCAATTAAATGTTTGGCTTCAAACTCTCGCTTGTTTAATTTAATAATGATAAAGAATCCTTAATGGGGTTTGAAATAAAAAAACAACCCTGCAGACACAACAGATGAGGCGGATCAAGGCGGCTACACTAAGAAACCAGATACAGATAGAAATCATGGGCGTCACACACCAAATGAACCAAACAAAAACCTTGAAGAAGTTTTCTAGTTATTATTATGAACTACATCAATTCCAGTCCAAGATAAATGTAGATGACGGAACCAAAAAGGTTTTAAAAACACCCACGGAGCCTCAAGTGACCTGAACGGTCGAAAGTTTAAAAGAAAACTGTTTGTTCTGTTTCCACGTGAGGGCAGCAAAGAGGAGTTGAGGAGCCAACGAAGAAGAACAAACTCCGCCTTTCCTGTCAGAAATTGACCAATCAGGAGTCTCCATTCTTAACGGTGCAGTGTGTTCCTATGGTGTGCAGCTGAGCTAATTTTGTGGCAGAAAGCTAAAAACAAAACCGTTTAACCCCCAAAGCTGCCCGGTTTCCTGCTCTGAACATCTCCCGGAGGATCAGGCTCGGACCCCAGCCCACAACCGGACCATGGTTGGCGTTAAAGTGATCGGCAGCGACCCGGACTTCCAGCCGGAGTTAGCGGCCGCCGGCTCCAGGCTAGCCGTGGTGAAGTTCACAATGGCCGGGTAAGATTCTCCACACGGGCCGAGGGCCGCTAACCGGGCTCTGTGTGTGGGTCCCCTCGACCTGGAAGATCGAGATTTAAAGTCGTAAAACCAGCTGGATGCTGGAATAGCTCTGATTTTCTCCCAGATTCCTGCTGCTGTTAGCCGGTGGAAGCTAACTAGCTCTGCTGCTTACAATGACTTGGCAGTATTACAGTAAGTTAGCTGCAGAGGTGTAGCACCGCTGGAATCACAGGGTTCTGCTCTGATACACAGAAATATAAGTGATCATTTTACCAAATAGCTTTTTACTCTTGAGTCATGTATTGGTTGGATACTTTTTAACCTTGATTTGAGTAAAATTATATTGAACTAGTGCTTCTTTTACTCTCTGCCTCCTCTGCTCTTATTTAATATCTTCATCCTCCTGCTGCTCAGATTAAAGCAGATTATTTACCATAACTTTCTCAAACAGGACAGAAATAAACTGTATTGATTATCTTTGGCTCTGAGAGGAATGATGAACAGTTTTCTGATGCTCTGTCTTCCCTCAGCTGCCGGCCGTGCATCAGAATAGCTCCTGCTTTTAACATGTTCAGCAACAAATATCCACATGTGGTTTTCCTGGAGGTCGACGTTCATGTCTGTCAGGTAAACATCTTCATACATTCATCTAAATGTTATCAGGCCTTTTATGATCCCAAATATTCATCTAAAGTTGTTTTAAAATGAATAAATGAGTCTAAAAATGAACAACTTGAGGTTCTGCAGGTTAAATCTGAAAGTGATTTTCCTGCTGAGACTTTTTAACGTCATTAATCCTGTTTCCTCAGGGGACAGCGGGAGCCAACAACATCTCAGCGACGCCCACCTTCCTGTTCTTCAGGAACCGGGTCCGGGTGGACCAGTACCAGGGGGCGGACGCGGCGGGCCTGGAGGAGAAGATCAAACAGCACACAGAGAACGACCCGGGAAACAACGAGGACTCGGACATTCCCAAGGGATACGTGAGTTTACTCCACCACACGGGTCCAGGCCGGTTCTGGATTATCCCCGGTTGAGCTAAGACCAGATCAGAGGCTTTTGTCCAAACTGAGTTTGGGAAAATGACACACAGACAGAAAAATCAGCTTCTTGGAGTGAAAAAAGCCTGAATAGAAATATGAAGTTTGGAGGTTTTATCAGAGCGATTTACTGTAGAGCTGTTGGCCAGACGGATTTTACCAAACGCAGTTAAGATAAGATGAACTTCTCCAACGGGGGAAAAGTTCACCCACCTCCAAATTGCGCCCTTGCTCAGCAGACTGAAGAAAGCTGGAAATGATTTAGGTGTGTTCAACTGCAGAATGTGTTTGTAGAAATGTTACAGGCTGAATTCAGACCAGGCCTGTTCCCTCCTGGGGGTAAAGGTTAGTAGTTGAACTGCAGTTGGTTTGTGGAGTGAATGTGTCATCAAACCAAAACAAAACAAACTCTGGCCGTCAGACCTCAGTTTGGGTTCAGTTGCAGTGAACTCTGGTTCGTCCATCTTGTTTCCATTTGGTGAAGAAGGAAGTTTCTCTCAGTGTTTTCATGTTAAAACATTATTTTGTATCCCAGTGGAACCAGTTAAGAACGTTCTCAGGTTCCAGTCATCAGAGACTGGGATCGGTTCGATACGCTCTGACCTCTGACCTCTCTGCTTGTGTCGCTCAGATGGACCTCATGCCATTCGTCAATAAAGCCGGCTGCGAGTGCCTCAACGAGAGCGACGACTGCGGCTTCGACAACTGCTTAATCAAAGACTCGTCCTGCCTGGAGTCCGACTGCGACGAGCAGGTGACCTCTGACCCCGAGTGACGGGGGATTCACACTTCCTGTTCGCTTTACTGATGACCGTTTCCTTCTCCAGCTGCTGATAACGATCGCCTTCAACCAGCCGGTCAAGCTTTTCTCCATGAAGCTCCAGTGTTCAGATTTAGGTGAGTTTTTTTTTAAGGTGAGGCGTTTAAAACCCGACCTTCCTTCACCGTGTCCTCTCGCCTCAGCCCGGGCCCCGAAGGTCCTGAAGGTCTTCATCAACCTTCCTCGGTCGATGGACTTTGACGACGCCGAGCGGAGTAAAGCCACCCAGACCCTGGAGCTGTCCGAGGAAGACTGCAAAGACGACGGCCTGATCCCGCTGCGCTACGTCAAGTTTCAGAACGTCCAGAGCGTCACGGTGAGGAAACGACGTCTGACAGTTCAATGAGCTGAAATACGACCAGGTGGGTCGACTGGAACGAACCAGGCAAAGAAAACTGCAGATATGGAAAGCAGCAGGAGAAAGAACTAGATGAGGAACAGTGGTCAGCTTGTTAAACACATTCGTTTTTGAAAATCTCACACAAACTCCACCTGCATCAGCTTCATTTACTGCAGTATGAAGCTCCTCAACGGGCTGTAAACGGCCCCCGAGCCGCACTTTGGACACCCTGATGTGTCTGATGCATTTCCTGTTTTCCTTCTGCAGCTGTTTGTCAAGTCAAACCAGGGAGACGAGGAAACGACAAAGATCAACTACCTGACGTTCATCGGCACTCCGGTCCAGGCCACCAACATGAACGACTTCAAACGGGTACGGAGCAACAAACCTGCTGCTATCGAGGCTTAAAGCCGCGATACGGAGCAACAAACCTGCTGCTATAGAGGCCTAAAGCCGCGATACGGAGCAACAAACCTGCTGCTATCGAGGCTTAAAGCCGCGATACGGAGCAACAAACCTGCTGCTATAGAGGCTTAAAGCCGCGATACGGAGCAACAAACCTGCTGCTATCGAGGCTTAAAGCCGCGATACGGAGCAACAAACCTGCTGCTATCGAGGCTTAAAGCCGCGATATGGAGCAACAAACCTGCTGCTATAGAGGCTTAAAGCCGCGATACGGAGCAACAAACCCTGCTCCTGTTGAGGCTTAAAGCCGCGATACGGAGCAACAAACCTGCTCCTGTTGAGGCTTAAAGCCGCGATACGGAGCAACAAACCTGCTCCTGTTGAGGCTTCAAGCTGCCTGCTCCGCAGAGACGTGCTCATGTTTTCATCTTGCAGGTTGTCGGGAAGAAAGGAGAGAGTCACTGAGGGAGGAAGAGCAGGATGAGGATGAGGAGAGGCTGCAGAAACAGTCGAGGGTTTTTTCCTTCTGCCAAAGGAGAAGCAGGAGAAGAAGAACAGGCCTCCAGCGTCCCTCCTGTCGCTCTCACCGGGCGCTCCGTCTGTCAGTCGTTTATATTGTAATTCTGTTGAAATCGCTGTAAATAAAACACAATCTGTTTTCAAAGGCATGCGCTTCTGGTTTGCTTCACTCTTAAACTGTTCATTTTAATGTTGGTTTAAACATAAATGTTATGGCTACAAAATCATAAACCACAACCGGATCCTGCAGCTGAGCTTGTTGTTCACAAAGTGCTGTATTTCAGAATATCAATGGGAAATTAAGTGGAAGGAAAAAGTGTGATAGAAAGAAGTCAGAAGCAACTTGCAGGTACTAAAGAGAATTAGGCTCAGACCTCAAATGTTTAACAAACTAAATATTTAGCTCCAAACTATTTAGTTAGCAAGCTAAATATTTAGCTACAAGCAAAATGTTTAGCTTACCAATGAACTAAATGAGCTAAATACATTGCTAAGTATTTAGCCCCAAACTAGATACTGGCTCAGTTTAGTTTCAAATGAAATATCAAACAACCCAAATATGTAGCTACAAGCTAAATGTTTGGCTCCAAACTGAGTAAAAATCAACGCGTATCTTTTTCTCAATTAAATCCTGTTTAAAGTAAAGAACCTGCCAGTTCTGGCTGTGGACCATAGAGGGCGCTGTCGCCGCTCTGTCCTCTTCTGAAAGCAGCTCAGAAATGGCGCAGTCAGGACCGAACCTGGAGCAGGAAAAGCTCAGCTGCTCCATCTGCCTGGACCTCCTGAAGGATCCGGTCACCATCCCCTGCGGCCACAGCTACTGCCTGGCCTGCATCGCGAGGTTCTGGGAGCAGCGCAGCCCCAGCTGCCCGCAGTGCCGGCAGAGCTTCAGCCCGACGCCGCAGCTGGTGCGGAGCTCCGTGCTGGCGGAGCTGGTGGAGGGGATGAGGAAGAGCGGCCCGCGGGCCGCTGAGGGGCCACAGCGGGGGCCTGAAGGGCCACAGCAGGGTGAGCCGCTCCGGGTCTCCATCATATCCACTCATTTTGCTGTGACTGTCTGGAATTAAGTTAAATAGTTTTTACAGTGTTTGCCAGTATGGTCTCCTGTGACGTCACACCTCGGTGAACTTTGGGTAATCTTGGCAGGCAGCTGATATGAAAGAAGCAACGAAGAAGAAACAATATAAATACATTACAACCAGAGTTTGATAGCAATTAGTTACATTTTAGTTGTATTTTTACTTTTATTGAGTATTTTCATTATGACGTTTTGCTACTTTTGAGTAAAATTTCTGGATTTTTTAACCCACTGAATGAAAAACAAACATGTTTAAACCAAATATGTTTTACAAAACATAAATGGTTTTGTTAAAGTTTCATAAGTTTGTTTTATTATTGAAAGAAACTGATTTGTAGAAATGTTTTGCCTGATTTTTTTTTTTGTTTGTTTGTTTTTAAAATACCAAAATTTTCACATATTTTGGTCCGTCTGATGATGTAATTTTTAAATATTAAGTGATTGATCGTTTGTTCAGTTTCTCAGTACTTCAGTTGATTTTTTAATCCTTTTTTACTCATTTTTTTAATGACTGCTTTTTATTTTTACTAGAGCCCACATGTTCCCCAATGTTCTCTCAGTTTCAGTTCTCATTATTTCCCTAGGTTTAGTGGACTCTGCTAACTTTGATCCAAACTGTTCTCTGTAGATGTGTTGTGTGATTTCTGCAGTGAGGAGAAGCAGAAAGCAGTGAAGTCGTGCCTGCAGTGTCTGGTGTCGTTCTGCCAGCTGCACCTCCAGCCTCACTTCTCCATCTCCGCCCTGAAGAAGCACAAGCTGGTGGCTCCGTCCCTGCAGCTGGAGGACAGCGTCTGCCCGCTGCACAGCGAGGTGATGAAGATCTTCTGCCGCACCGACCAGAGCTGCATCTGCTACCTCTGCTTGATGGACGAGCACAAAGACCACCAGACGCTTTCCGCCGCCGCTGAGATGAGCAACAAGCAGAAGGAGCTGGCGGCGCGGCGGCAGGACGTCCAGCGGAGGATCCAGGCCAGGCAGCAGGAGGTGGAGAAGCTCCAGCAGGTGGAGCAGGACGTCCGTCGGTCTGCTGACGAGGCTCTGAGAAACGCAGAGAAGATCTTCACCGCCGTGAAGCAGCAGATCCGATCTCGGCAGGAATCTGAGGTCAACAAAGTGAAGGAGCTGCAGGAGGCGCTGCAGGAGGAGATCAGGGATCTGAGGAGGAGAGCCGCCATGTTGGAGGAGCTGCAGCAGACCAGTGACCACATCCGCTTTCTGCAGAACTTCGGCTCCCTGGCCCGACCCGGAGAGGCCTCTGACCCGACCCGCATCGACGTTCAGCCTGAGAGCTTCAGACGAGACGCAGAGGGAACGGTTTCTGAGCTGAGGGACAAACTGGAGGAGCTGCTCACCGAGGACTGGAGCCCAGTTCCACCCACTGGAACCGATGTGCAGGTTCTGGTTCCACAGGCAGAACCTCAGACCAGAGGGGAGTTCCTGCAGTACGCCTGTCCTCTCACTCTAGACCAAAGGACTGCACAAATGTGTGTCAGTTGTGACTATCCACTAAGGGCTTATCACTACCAAATTAGTGGGACTTTTGTGCATCACCCAGATCAGTTCTCAAACTGGCCCCAGATTTTGTGTAGTGAAAGTCTGACTGGGCGTTGTTACTGGGAGGTGGAGTGGAAAGCATCGTTTAACTGCTGGGATACTTTTATAGCAGTTTCATATAAAGACATCAGCAGGAAAGGTGAAGAAAGTGCGTTTGGAAACAATAAAAAGTCCTGGGCTTTGCAGTGTTACAATAAAAGTTATGAATTTAGACACAACTGGATCAGAACTCCAGTCTCAGGTCCATTTTCATCCACAATAGGAGTTTACCTGGATCACAGTGCAGGTGTTCTGTCCTTCTACAGCGTGTCTGACAACAACATGAGCCTCCTGCACAGAGTCCAGACAACCTTCACCCGACCTCTCTGTCCTGGCTTCGGTTTATATAGGAGCGCCTCAGCTCAGATCTGTAACCTTTGGTCAGATGGGGATTTATCTGATTAAAATAATTCTCCTTTATGTTCTGCAGCAGTAAAAATACACATTAGTTGCATTCCTATTTTTTTCACACATAAACATGCAAAGAAATAAGAAATATGCAAGGAAAAACTGAAGCAAAGTTACCAAATTAAACACAAAATATTGAACACAGAAAGATATCAATTTAGTATTTGGACGTGAGTCCACTTAAGTGATCAAAAACACTTTGGTAACCTTATGGACAAATTTGTAAAAAAAAATGTATGTATTTTTGTTGACATAATCATATTTTGATAAAATTCAAACATTAAATTGCTTATTTCTGCTTTAAATGAATGACGTTGTTTACCTTGCATTTCTTTTAAATGTCTCTGATTGAAATAAAAGTGAATTAAATCTTAAATGTTAATGTCCAGCCTTGTTTCTTAGCTCTGGTGTGTTTTATTACCTTATAATTTATAAAGCTTATTTTTATAAAGCTCTGTGTAAAAATAATCTTAGAACTGCAATTTAGACTTAGACTTAGACTTAGACTTTCTTTATTGTCATTGTACAAAGAGAACACAAGGTGAATCTTGACAACGAAATGTCGTTACTTGGCTACAAGTGCAACAGAGCTAAAACCTTACACTACACAATAAATACAATATGGCTGAAATATATAAGAGCTGAGAATAAGAATAAGGTGCTATAGAATCCACAAGTTCAGTATTGTAAACAAAGCTAAAGTGCGTGTGTTGACCATGTCCATGGGGGGGTGGTTTGGTTTGTGAGTGTGTGTGTGTGTGTGTGTGTGTGTGTGTGTGTGTGTGTGTGTGTGTGTGAAGGGGTGTTATGTGGCGTTAAGCAGTCTGATGGCCCGGGGGAAGAAACTGTTCAGTAGTCTGGTTGTTCTGCACAAGTTGCTTCGGAACCTTCTGCCAGACGCCAGAGGAAAACAGTCCATGGTTGGGGGTGGGTGGGGTCAGAGAGGGATCTGGTGAGCGCGGGATAGGCAGCGCTCTCTGCGATGTCCTTGATGCAGGGAAGCAGAGCCCCCCGTGATCTTCTCCCCTGTCCTCACCACCCTCTGTAGAGACTTCCAGTCAGAGGCCCTGCAGCTCCCAGACCAGATGGAGATGTAGCTGGTCAGTAGGCTCTCGATGGTCCCTCTGTAGAAGGTCTGAAGGATGGGGGGCGGAAGGGATGCTCTCTTCATCCGACGCTCAGGAAGTGCATGCGCTGCTGGCCCTTCTTCACCAGTGAGGAGATGTGAGGAGACCAGCTGAGGTTTTTCGTTGATGTGCACCCCCAGGAACTTGGTGCTGCTGACGATCTCCACAGCTGAGTCATTGATGAGGAGTGGTGTGTGGGTGGGTCTGGATTTCCTGAAGTCTATGATGATCTCCTTGGTCTTGTTGACATTCAGGATCAGGTTGTTTCCTCTGCACCAGTCCACTAGATGCCGCACCTCCTCCCTATAGGCCGTCTCGTTGTTGTCCCGGATGAGGCCCACCACTGTGGTGTCGTCCGCGTACTTCAGGATGTGGTTGGATCTGAAGTGTGGATGACAGTCATGGGTCATCAGGGTGAACAGCAGGGGGCTCAGAACACAGCCCTGAGGGTGCCAGTGTTCAGGGTGATGACATCGGAGGTGTTGTTCTCCATTTTGACAGCCTGGGTTCTGTCAGTGAGGAAGTCCAGCAGCCAGTTGCAGAGGGGGTGTTAATTCCTAAGAGGCCCAGTTTGCCCACCAGGTCTTGGGGAATGATCGTGTTGAGCGCTGAGCTAAAGTCCAGGAACAACATCCGCACGTGGGTGTTCTTCTCCTCCAGATGCGCCAGGCTCAGGTGGAGAGCAGTGGAGACTGCATCCTCAGCACTGCGCTTGGACTGGTATGCAAACTGGAAAGGGTCGTGTGATGGGGGAGCGTGGAAATGATGTGGTCCTTAACAAGCCTTTGAAGCACTTCATGATGGAGGATGTGAGTGCGGCGGGGCGGAAGTCGTTAAGGCATGTGATGAGTTGTTGTCTTCGGGACCGGAGCGACAGTGGCAGACTTGAAGCACCGTGGGGACGACAGCCTGGTCCAGGGGACGTGTTGAAGATGTCCGTGAGCACGTGGGCCAGCTGGTCCGAGCATTCCTTGATTAGCCGACCTGGAATGTTGTCCGGACCTGCAGCTTTCCGCGCGTTGACCTTCCTCAGAACCTTCCGCACTGCTGATGTTTCTAGTCTGAGCGCCTGTTCATCGGGGTGTGGCATCGCTTTCCTCGCAGGGTTGTTGTTCAGCTCCTCAAATCTTCCGAAGAAGTTATTGAGCTCGTTGAGGAAGCCAGTGTCGTTCTGGCAGGGTGGGGGTGTGGGTTTGTAGTCTGTGACAGACTGAATGCCCTTCCACAGTTCCCTGGTGTTGTTGGAGTCCTGGAAGAGACCCTGGATGTTCCGGCTGTGGGCTCGCTTAGCGTCTCTGATGGCCCGGTTCAGGTTGGCCCTCGCAGACCTGAGAGCCTCAGCATCACCAGATCTGAACGCAGCATTGCGTTCTCTCAGCTTCGTTCGAACCTCCTTGGTCATCCAAGGTTTCTGGTTTGCCCGAGTGACTATTGTTTTTTGTTGCTGTCTCATTTTCCATGCACCAACTGATGTAGTCGGATGCAGATGCAGCGTCCTCCTCCACGTTGATGCGCTGGTTGTTTGTTGCTGCCTCCTTGAAGATGCCCCATTCAGTGCACTCAAAACAGTCCTGCAGTGCAGACATGGCGCCCTCAGGCCATACTCTCACCTTCTTCACTGCAGGTCTCTCTCTGATGAGCTGGGGCTGGTATGCAGGAATTAGCATGACAGAGAGATGGTCTGAGGAGCCTGGGGGGGGGGGGCTGCTCTGTAGGCCTTCTTTATGTTGGTGTAGACAAGGTCCAGAGTGTTCTCCCCTCTAGTAGCAAAGTCCACATGTTGGTAAAAGTTTGGAAGCACGGTCTTCATGTTGACCAGCAACAATAAAAACACCTTCCGGTTGTGTGGCTTGCATGTCCGTGATGTTGTTGTAGAGAACACTGAGGGCTTGCTTCGTATTGGCACTGGGTGGGATGTAAACAGCAACAATGGTGACAATTTATAATATCGTACTTGTAGCTCTGTATTAATATTTTTTGTCATTTATTAACAGTCATACTGAGCTCTATCCCGGTCTGATGTAGCTCTAATTTCCAACTTTACAGGTCAATTGAATGCATCACATGACACCTGACAGAAAAAGAATCTGCAATAACCCCGCCCCTTTTCTTCACGATACGTTCAATAACGGATATAAAAAACTCGATTTTGTGGGGTATAGTTAAAAAACAAGCAAATGCCATATTGTTTTTGGTTTTGAAATGTAGGTGGAGTCTTAAAATGTTTATTTTGATGTGAAATTTATCTTTCGTTAAACATATATAATTAGTTTCTCCTCCTTCGAACAGTATGATTTCATGCTAACATTGAATACAACAGTTGTTGAATGTAACCAATCAGATTCAACAGAATATGCGTGACGTTTCCAGACGGACCAATCAGATGTCTCTCTCGCCTTTTCTATGAAGCCGCTGTAGGCTGATGCAAAGTTGCATGTTAGGAGCCCAGAGACGTCGCCGGTGTTCGTTTCTGACGGCTGATTTAAATTTTTTAACACAAAGTTTCCACCTTTTGCTTTCAGCGAGGTGTTTTTAGACGTGGGCCCACATGGCGACGGAGATAACAAAAGGTGTGGACCAAGTCTCGGTCGGTAAGAGCTGAATGAGGCTGTCCAAGGGAGCTAGCTGGTTAGCAGGACATGTGTGTCTGTCTGCATCGGTATAGCGATTATAAAGGTGGTTAAATATCTGCTTATCAGTCTACGAGTCTCTAGTTTGATCTATTTTACTCTAACTGGTGTTATTGTTCGCTTACAGACTGAATGAAAAACATAAACAAAGACTGGAAGCTAATGTTGGGCTAATTAAGGCTAAGGTAGCTAGCAATGCGGAGGTTGAAGGGATAAAATATGATCCCTATCTGTGGAGGAAATGCAACATTTTAAGTCACCATACTTCATAAATGAATCCAATAAAATCTGAATTTAAAAAGGCTTCTCTCTTGTATCTGCTGAACTTTATTATGCAGTTTCCTGAGGATTACAGCTGTTACATGTTTACTAATTTTCTACTGGCGATAATCATTTAAATTGACACAAATAAACAAATGTATTTGTGTAATAAAATATATATATATATATATATATATATATATATATATATATATATATATATATATTTCTAGTTTCATCTTTGACTTAATCTACAAAAACGTAAATTAACATTTTTAAAATTGTATATAATTTTATTGAGATGTATATATATGGCCTTTTTTCTCCTGTTACACTACTTTATTTGATGTATTATATGTGTACTAAAAAGTTATACTGAAATGTTTCCAACCGGTCATCCCTTGGAAAACATGTTTCTACATTTCTGTATTGTTTGCTTATTTTCTGAATCTGGTGCAAAGAAGGAGCAAAAGCTAATTAATGTCATTATAACCTCAGTTTGACCCAAAACCAGAAATAAAATTATATTTAGACCCCTTTTTCTCCCTTTCACTACTTACTGCTTACTCATTGTCATTTTGTTTTCATATGTTTTGTTTTTTACATATATATTTAATGCAACAAACATTGAGTTTACTGCTGGTTTCTATATTGGGTTTTATGAATCCAATAAAAAATGAAGGCTGTAAAAAAATTTGAGTGTAAATCTGAAACTCAGGATAGGGCCGATTAGATAGATCATATGCTTCTTTGGTTTAAATAGATAATAAAATGATTATTATTTATAGTCGGTTGTTAAATGTTTCTGGTGTTTCAGTTGCAGATGAGTTTATCTCAAAATGTCCTGCTGCAATGTTGCAATGTTTAGCATTAAATTCACTTTCAGTTTCACTCATCTGGGTTCTTCTTCATATCTAATGGAAACAGATTCTGGTTAAAATGAGACGTTTTAATTTGGATTAAGTTTTATACAGAAATATAAAGCCGGAACCTTTGAATATTTGTGTTTCTGTTACGACTATAAATCAGACACAGTTCAGGTTTAGAGCTAACAGGAAAATTTACAATAAATATTGGAACAAAAATCTTGAATTTTAAAAAAATCAATTGAGAAACTGGTCGATTTTAGTCTGGAAATGTTTTTTAAAATGGAAAAAGTTTAAATCTGTTGGTCTGATGTGGCTGCCTGGTTTTATCCAGGTCAAAAATGTCTTTAGCTTAAATTCATATCATTATCATCAGGGAATTTTTATCTGTTTCATCAGAGCAGAAACTCCCAAGTAGATTATTTCCTCACATCATCCGCCTTGTTCAAGTTTGTGATTCAGATTAATTTCCACATTTCAGAGTCAGCTGCCTGAACTTTGACCTCCTTCAGGTAAATCATGGAGTGCTGACGTTAAACCTGCTGTTTTTGTTTCTATTCCTCAGCTGAGATGTACGTCTCTGATAAACACGGCAGTGACCAGGATGGAGACGGGTCGGAGCAGAAACCCTTCAAAACTCCCCTCCAGGCAGGTTTTCCTCATGCAGACAACGAGCTGCACTTTTACTGCTAATCTGGAATAGACATCTACATATGATGTATCAATATGAGGGAATTCCTAAATCTAATCATTTTTTTTATCAGTTTCTTTCTAATTACATTGAAATAGATGCAGACTTCAAAGCTTAACTAAATTAAAATAATTCAAAACAAACAAAAAAACAGTAATTTTGAGATTTATTTAAAAATTTTTGGCGTACATTTTTTTGTTTCTACTTAAATTCAGTTTGTGATCTGAATCTGTCAGGCGCTGCTGTTTGCTGGGAAGGAGCCGTTCCCGACCATCTATGTGGAATCCCAGAAGGAGGGAGAGGTGAGTTCCCACAGCATCACTCATCCTCCACCGTGCTTAACGGTGGGCATGAGGTTCTTCCCCACTTATTCACCTGACTCAAAGTCCCAGCAGAACTAACAAACTCAACACATTTATGTTTGATGGTAGGATGGCATCCCTCCTAATGCAACTGGTTTGTTCTAGCTGTTTAAATAAAATTGAGTAAAAACCTCTGAATTTTGCTGTGTTGTTGTCTTCAGCGCTGGGCAGTGATCTCAAAAACACAGATGAAGAACGCTAAGAAAGCCTTCAACCGGGAGCAGATGAAGAACGACGCCAAAGACAAGAAAGAGGTTTGACAAGAAACTATCCACCAGGTGGCGACTGTTCTTCTAAGCTGTCTCTTTCTGTTTGTTGCATAGGCTGAAGACAACGAGAGGAGAGAGAAGAACCTGGAGGAGGCCAAGAAAATCGAGATAGTGAACGACCCGAACCTTCCTGAGCCTGAGACGGTTGGACTCCGCTTCTCGTTCTTATTCGATTGCATGTTTAAAACAAAGTATTTCCTTTGAGATTAAATTTTAAAAATCTGCAAAATGGAAACATGAATGCTTGACAGTACAGATTTAATTTACAAATTTGACCAGAAGCAGTTTTTTTACATTTGAATCCATTTTTAGATTCCTCAATTACAAAATATTTTGTCATAAATATCTTTCTTAGTTTAAGGTTTTTAAAAATACCAGTTTTCACCATATTTTATTCCCTGCAATGATTAAACAGTACTCACATCAATCAGATGGGAGTACAGATAAACAGCTGAAGTTTCACAGGAAGTGGAAGATTGGTCACTTTGCTTTGTCTTCCATGAATCCACGTCCTCCAAAGGCAAATTTTACCAGAAATCCTGTTTGTGTGTAGCTGTAACATGTAGCTCATGCTTTGCTTTCCAGGTGAAAATCCACAAGCTGGAGGCCAAGCGAGGTGAGAGGGTGAAGGTGTTCGGATGGGTCCACCGCCTCCGGAGGCAGGGTGAGAAACGCCGCTGAATGAAACGCACCTCATGGCTTGGATGAGAGCCGATATTCACTGGACTTTGTTTTTTCCTGCAGGGAAGAACCTGATGTTCATCGTGCTGAGGGATGGAACTGGTTTCCTCCAGTGTGTTCTGTCTGATAAACTGGTAAAATTTGTTTCCAGCTGTTGTTACTTTGCTTTTCCTGATCCAAACGGTCTTCTTTTCTTTTCTTTTAAGTTTCATAAAACATTTAAACCTTCGGAAAACCTGCAAGACTTTTAAAAAATCTCAAATTCTGCTTCTTCTGTACAAAACTTATTTAAATAATAAAACTTGGGTGTGTTTTTTTTTTTTTTTTCTTCTATGGATAGTGTCAGTGCTACAACGGGCTGCTGTTGTCCACAGAGAGTACTGTGGCTCTGTACGGGACCATCACTCCGGTTCCTGAGGGGAAACAGGTAAACAAATCAAACCCACCTTCTGCAGGCAGTAAAACATACATGAAAAAAGTCAAATAAATACATATAAACTAAAACTGCATGATTAAAAAACTACTTTTTTTTTTTTTAAAAAAAAAAAAAGGAAACCGAATTTTGTCTTTGATACAAATGAAATAACATAAAAACAAAGGCAAACCAGAACTAATTTAAATAAAATGTGTAAAAATGAAATGTTAGAAAAATGATAGCAACATTACAAAAATATATAAAAATGAATGTTAAAATTTAAAATGAAGAGCATTTAATCTGGAGACACATGAGCCACTTGATTTTCACTGTTTTTAATAAAAAGAAAAATGTCTCCCATTCCCTCTAACAACACTTAGGCATGAAATATTGTTGGCAAAATGTTAAGAATGTGACTAAGCTTCACATTTCTACACTGTGCCACATATAAAATTGTGATTTTTTTTTTTTTCTTCTAGAATTACAGCGATATAACTAGTAAACATGTGATAAACATGTGATAAACATGTGATAAACATGTGATAAACATGTGATAAACATGTGATTAAACATGCTAACTGAGTTTTCCTGCCAGGCCCCTGGTGGCCACGAGTTGCACTGCGATTTCTGGGAGCTGGTGGGCTTAGCTCCAGCCGGCGGCGCCGACAACCTGCTGAACGAAGAGTCGGACGTCGACGTCCAGCTGAACAACCGGCACATGCTGATCCGAGGAGAGAACGTCTCCAAGATCCTGCGTGTGAGATCAACGGTGACCCAGTGCTTCAGGGATCACTTCTTCAGCCGCGGATATTACGAGGTGACGCAAAGCAACTCTTAAAAACGACTCTTAGATTCAACTGATTTATAATGCGTTAGCATGCAGTGTATAATTGCGCATTGTAGGCAGGATTTAGTGTTTCTCCTACCATAAAACTGAAATATTGATTTCATGAGACGAAACATGAAGTCCGTTCAGCATCAGTGAAAATGTAAAATCTTCTCAGACGTTTGTGTGTCTTTAATTTGTCAGATCACTCCTCCCACGCTGGTGCAGACCCAGGTGGAGGGCGGCTCCACGCTGTTCAACCTCGACTACTTTGGAGAGCAGGCGTACCTGACACAGTCCTCCCAGCTCTACCTGGAGACCTGCATACCTGCCCTGGGCGACACCTTCTGCATCGCCCAGTCGTACCGCGCCGAGCAGTCCCGAACCCGCAGACATCTGTCCGAGTGAGTGGAGCCGAAACATCTCACATTGAGACCCTTCAGGTCTAAACAAAGACGCAGGAGACTTTTTAGGTGTGAATTTGTAAGAGGAAAGACCTTCATTACTGTAATTTTACTCGTTATAGTTAATTAAATATCAGAAATATTTATATGAAACTCAGGAAAGAATGAAGAAACTTCCCTGAGTTAAAAAAGAAACAAGAAAAGAACTTAAGTCAGATATTTATGTTATATATTTTAGAATCTAACATTTAAAGAAAAGGAATAAAAGTGGAGGATGGAGTAAAAAACAACCCATCTGATCCAAATGTTATAGAATCTCTGTTTTTGTTAGCTTTTCCATTTTAAACCTCTTTCTGATAAGAAGAACTAAAACAGTTTAAATCTCCCCTTTTTGCTCCATGCATGAAAATCTCATTTAATTTTAAACTCTTCATTTAGCTGATTTCAGCCAGGAAAGGCTCAGCGTTCAGCCTCTTCAGCTGAAAGTCTGTCATATCGTTTTGTCAGGTACACTCACATCGAGGCCGAGTGTCCCTTCATCTCCTTCGAGGACCTGCTGACCCGCCTGGAGGATCTGGTGTGTGACGTGGTGGACCGGGTCCTCAAGTCTCCCGCTGCTCAGCTGCTCTACGACATCAACCCTGTAAGAGACAGGAGGCCACGGCTCCTCTAGTGTTCTGTTACGGGGTCTCTGGTACTGATGGGTTTTTATTTCTGTGTTTCCAGGACTTCAAACCTCCAAAGAGACCCTTCAGGAGGATGAACTACACAGAGGCCATCGAGTGGCTCAGAGAGCACGATGTGAAGAAGGACGACGGGACCTACTACGAGTTTGGAGAGGTGACGACTAAACGCAGCGCATCCTGACTCAGTCTGCTCTCATTCCAATGTTTTCACCCCATCAGGAGGGTCTGATAATGAGGCTTAATGATGCAAAAACTCGTAACGAAAATAAGTCAGTTTAAGTTAATCAAAACCCAACAAACATAAAATGTGATTATAAGGTTATAAGAGCAATATAACAGTTAATAATACAGGAATGAATTTGCATCTGAGTGAGTTTGAGTGACGTGATGAGGTCGGATCTGTCGGATTTGAGCTTTAATGTTTGATTTTCTCAGGACATCCCTGAAGCTCCGGAGAGGCTGATGACCGACACCATCAACGAGACCATCCTGCTCTGCCGCTTCCCGGCCGAGATCAAGTCCTTCTACATGCAGCGCTGCCCAGAGGACCGGCGCCTCACCGAGTCGGTAAGGCCAGAGAAACGAGAGGAGACGGGTTGGAAACCTGAGCAGAACCCTGAGTTCCTCGCTGTCGCCCCCAGGTGGACGTGTTGATGCCGAACGTCGGGGAGATCGTCGGCGGCTCGATGCGTATCTGGGACTCTGATGAGCTTCTGGAGGGATACAAGAGGGAGGGGATCGACCCGACGCCGTACTACTGGTACACGGACCAGGTGAGCGTCGGCCGTTTGCCGTGTTTGACCCGGTTTGACCCAACTTGATCCGGTTCTCTGGCGTTGCAGAGGAAGTACGGCTCGTGTCCCCACGGCGGCTACGGTCTGGGCCTGGAGCGCTTCCTCACCTGGCTGCTGAACCGGCACCACATCCGGGACGTCTGCCTGTACCCGCGCTTCATCCAGCGCTGCCGGCCCTGAACGCACCACCGACTCAGACCGCACCCTGGATCACAGCAGCGCCCCCTGCAGCCCCTACGAGTTGCTGCATGCTCCATCAGCAGAGTTCTTAGTTTTCATGTCTTACGTGTCAAAGTGAAAGTCAAAGAAAGTGGATGAAACATTCAGGCGGATCATGTTTGACGCTCAGCAGATAAATATTCACAAAGTTTCCAGATTCAGCCTCACGATCCAAAACAATAGTTCAGGTTTAAAGGGTAATTATGGTTCAACACAGGATTTAATCACCAAAATATATCATTATTATGTACAGTAGAAGCTGCAGAAATCAATGTTCCTTCTTTGTGGTTATTACTGTTTCTGTCATTATTCTGCATAAAGTTTATTTCCCCTCAGCAGTTTTCTGATTCTTGGAGCGTTTTGTTGCAGAAACCAGAACGAGAGGAAAGTTTGTTTGTTCTGCATCTGAAATCCTGCTGCTGAAACTGCACTGAATAAAATGTGATTCAACCAGGAGCCTGCTGGTCTTCAGTGAACCGCCTCGGCTTCACATCACCACTTTCATTACAATATTACCAGTTTCTGCATCAATTGAAGGAAAAAACTCATTTAAAAATCAAATCTTTTAATCAAAAAAAAATCCTTTCACTGTTTAATTAAGATAAACTTTCAGAAGTTAAAAACAAATTCATAGATTGTTGTGAATTTGGTGCCGGTTTAGAAAAAGAAAAATCCAAATCCAATGTTTATTCTATTGAAAAATGAATATTTAAAATGCTTCTAACAACCATTTTGTGTGTATTTGGTGCCTGGTTGAAGCACTTCAGACCAAACAGACACCAACTGCTACGGTCTTTGAATTTGTCAGAAAAAAACATATTTTGGTGTTTTGTGGGGAAAAAGTGACTTTTGTTGCTAAATCTAAAATGTACATCAATGACATTTTGAAGGGACCTGGAGGAAATCAGGTGAAAGATCAGATTCTGCAAGTTACTGCAGACATTTTACAAAAATCACGTATTTTACTATGAAATGAATCCTTCCTGCAGCACATCATAGATTTATATCTGCCAGCTCAGTTAAAGTGATTAGTCTTAATTAGTGCCGATCATGTTAACCAGTCAGATGTTTAATGAGCTTAATGACCATTAAATTAAGTCAAGCAACTTTAAAATGCCTTTCACAAATTAAATCAATTTCACATTTAATTGCTAAAGAATAAAGTCACCATGCATAACTGATTTATTTCCAACATTTTCTTAAATGGAAGAAATTTAGCAGTTTATATATTTTTAAAAATCCAAAAGGCTGTTGAATATCCAATATGACTCCAAATAAAAAAATTTACCTCAGTATAACAAGTTAACATGTTTAACAAAAATTTGCTTTTGAAGCTCATTACATGATCATCAGCATAAGCGCTGATACAACATCAGGAGTTTCTGCAGCTTACTGCACGGCAGTGAAAGAATGATGATCTGGGCTTTTTTGAGCAGTCAAAGCATCAGAGAAACTCAACTGTTTACACCCATAATGGGTAAAAAAACAGCTTAGTTCTGATTGACTAAACTGTATTTAGTTTATCAGAACTTAATTTTAATCCAAATTAACATGTGATGTCATTTGGATGAAATGAAAGAAAGACAAAGCACACAATGTAAGTTTGTCCATTAACAATAAAAATTATTAACATACATATTTGAACATACAAAAACAAATATTACAAGGCAGAAGGATGATGGAAGGCCCAAATCGCTCCAACAATAACCACAATAGTTTGATATCACAAACAGCAAAATGAGCTAAAACAACCGAAAGCACAGCTCAGTGATGTTGGTGTGATTGCTAATTAAAACAGTGTCCTGCTGAGATGATCACAGTCATATGCTTAACAAAAACCAAACAGCTGCACAGCGTCAGAGGCCCAAAGGTCACTGGGAGAATAGTTTTTTCTATACATATATAAGAACAGAAGTAATAAGAGCCGTTTTCTGCCTCAGTAATTACGTCACAGCAGTTCACTCACACTGAAGGTTTTACATACGCCACCATTTTCTGTCCAACCAAAAAAAAGGCACCAAATTTTCCCCCAAACAAACAGCTCAACAGTGACAAGTTTATATATTGATTTATTCAGGATTTTGTGAATACTGGTAATAAAAATACAAATGAAAGTCCAAAGCTAAACCGTTAAGCTAGCAACATTTTGAGATTGTTGGTAGATTTTTATAGGGATGTTCCGATCTGAGAGACTTTGATTTCAGCAAACAGGTTTCTGTACAAGAACCATTTGAAACATTTGGACTCAGTCTTGTTTCTGTCAGCACACTGCAGCATTTTATACAAACACACAGCATATAACGTAATTAGATCAAATTAACTTGGACATAATGCTAATTTTACCTAATTAAACATCTTAAACTGTCAAAAAATAAAAATAACGTCATGCCTATATCTCAAAGATGAGAATTAATCTTTAAAATGTGTCAGACTACTGGAAACAGCACAATATTAAAAATTTATTAGCAAATGTTACATAAAAATGAAAACAATTTAAATCTCCATGGTAAAAGAGAAAACGTGGTTTTCATTTCAAATCTGTAGTCAGATTAACACTGAGAGAAATGCTAAGCTAACTTGCATAATGCCAACGTTTTGTTGGTTTTCTGCTATAATGTTCAGATCTCATTTAGATAAAAGTCAAGGCAGAGCTTAATTTTACTCAAGCTAGTCAGCATATGGCTAATTAGCTTAACTTAGCATTTATATAGTACCATAGACCTCTAAGTTATATGCTAGCTAGCCTACATCAAAATATACCATTAGCTTTAAACCACTGCAGCTACACTTTGTTTTGACAATGTTCAGGATGTATATAGTAATTCAAATTTTAAAAAAAATTAAGCTAACATGCATTTGCTAACCAGCAAGATGCTATTTAGCATGTGCTAAGTAGATAGATGCATGAGTTTTTGCCACAGTACTTTTTAAAATTTTGCCATTAACATAAACATGGAGCTTCTTTCTCCTTATATTAACGAAACTAAATTATATCTTAACATTACTGAAGACTTTTAATGACAGTGATGCTAAATGCTACGGCGGTTCAGCAGTACCATTGAGATTTTACAGTAATGACAATGAGAGGTACTACAAAATAAAATAATGCATACAGAAGAAATGAGTTAGTTGTTATGGAATATAACAGGTTAATATGTACAAAATAAAACAATTTTCCCATTACTGATATTTTACCGATATGTAATAATGATGCTCCACAGAATAAATGGTTTGGTATCTGAAATCTGGATGTACATTTTATATACAAGATATTTCTGTTGAGAAACATAAATAATATATTTGAAATGGTGAAGGAAATTAAATGTTTTAATGTTTTAAAGCAGCTGCCTATTCCAGGTGCCTTTCTGCGTTTTTGCTACTGTTGTCAGTGAGATTGGGACATCCCATAATCTGATGTGGAAATAAATCAGTGGAAAGTTGAGAAATGCCAGCCAGAAAACAAGTTTATGGAAAACCTTCA
This sequence comes from Poeciliopsis turneri, assembly GCA_922788865.1. Lineage (NCBI taxonomy): Eukaryota > Metazoa > Chordata > Actinopteri > Cyprinodontiformes > Poeciliidae > Poeciliopsis > Poeciliopsis turneri. The sequence goes on along the minus strand of CAKLNU010000292.1, from coordinate 66,985 downwards.
GTCTGGACTAAACCCAAAGTAAAACAAAAAGCACATCAGTGAAAAACAAATTTAACTTGGTGTTTATTACATGATTTAAATAAAAACGTCCAGGTTTGTGCTGCGATAAATCACGGCTACTTTAGTTGTAGAGCAAAAACGAACGAACCTCCAAATGTTTCTTATTTTCATCTCCACAGCTGATTTGTTTCTCCTTTCATTCCTGACTTTAGGAGCCCAAATGTTCCAGAATCATCCCGAAAGGAAACTACAAAACGACAGAAAATGGGCAAATCTCCGACCTCCTGCTCCGTCCAGTCCATCGCTCCTTCATTGACGACTTAGAAAAGACAAACACATCAAATTTAAAGGCTTGAGTGAAATCACAAGAAAAAGCTGTCCGATCATTTTGAACACCAAACAACTGAACGACAAGAAAGGGACTTTCCTTTTTTTTTTTTTTTTGGCATCGATCAAAAACAAAAACATACAAAAAGCCACGTTTTTCTTCACAGTTTTGTCTTCGAGACTGAAAGTTGTTGATTTTTTTCTCTGGATGTTGAATACGTGTGACATTGAGCCTGTATGTAGCATGAGATGAAAAACGGTTGATTGGTTTTATCTGTACAACAGCTGGATGTTTAGTTGCAACATGTCCAGCTGCTGTTTGACACAAACGCTCAGCTCCCTCCAGTTTCTGGCCCTGGTGAAGGAATGAAGGCATGAATTCATTCAGTAACAACTTCACACTGAGAAATGTTGAAAAACTCAACATTTGATCCGGTTCCATAAAGGATCTTAATTTAAAACAAAGATCTGACTCAGTTTTGGTGCTCTAGACGTGCAGGGCGGAAGCTGCAGATCCATTAAACATGTAATTGTCAAATTTAGTATTTCGAAAATTAATTCATTTCGAAGAAACAAATTTCTTGTTTTTCAATAAAAGGTTTTTGTGTCAGCAGGAAGTGGATTTTTTTTTTAATGAAAAATGGTTTATGACTCACGCGATCAACAACAGGATGTTGCTACTGGTGGAAACCAAGAAGATGACAACAGGAAGTAGTTTTAGGATGACTGTGTTGAACCTATTCACATGTGATTTTATTTTAATTTTACCTTTAGCAGAATATCGACACATTTTGAGCAGGTTTGTAGTGGAAAAGCAGCTTCTGCTCTTCAGCAACAAACAGTCCAGGATGTTTCTGCTGTGAAACAAATGATGAAATGAGAAAAACTGTCAAGTACGGTGGAGGATCTGTGATGCTGTGGGCCAGTTTCTCTACCATTTAATTATAATGTCAGGACGTTTGGAATAAAACTCTGATTGCCTCTCAGAGAAAACAGCTTTTGGTTCTGGGACTGATCCAGTGCGGCGCGGCTCGGCTTCCAGGGTGTCAGGAATGTGGAGGCTGATGTTTACAGATGTCATTTTCTTTATCTCAGAGGTTTGATGGATGTTTTTGATGCCCAACTTCCTGTCCGTTATTAATCTGTGACTCGGCGGCTTTTTTTTTTTTTTAGAAAAAATTCTGCACTGAATCACATTTCTGATGCAGTGAAAAAGGAATCTCAAAAAAATGCACTGAATGAGCTAAAATGTGAAATAAAAGCCCAACATCAAGTTTTCTATTCTTAAAAAACAACATTGGGATGAAGGCTTGTTAATTTGCTAATTGATTAATTTCTCATTTTTAAACTGTGAAAAAAACAGTTAAATATTTTCTTAGATATTTCAAACAAATTTTTCTAGGTGATAATACTGATCCATTGTACGATTTTAAAATATTCTAATTATTTGTCGGTTTTATTTTTGGCAGAAATGGGCCTCCATATCTGCTTCTTGATTAAAAAGGATGATAAACACTGAGTTAGAGTCCAAACAGCGTAACTCCTTCATTCTCAGAACTCCAGGCTTCTTCTTCTTCTTCTTGTCTGTTTTTGATCAGAGAACTTTTTTCACTGGAAATCAACAAAGTTCAGGTTTTACTTCTTTTTTTCCAAGTGGAGTCGGCGACTATGGACAAGAACATGGATCTGCTTTGTTTCAACAAAACGCCTTCAAGGTTCTTTCCCAATTTAAAAAAGTAAACGGAAATGTTTCTTCATCCTGGAAGGTTTAACGACCTCAGATCAATCAAAGTGAACGGAAAATGAAATGGTTTTGACTCCGCCTTCATCCGGCTGGGAATAACCTCGTGTTTCTGTCTTGGATGGTGGATTAACGTGTGCTGGGTTAAATGCTTCAGACGCGTCGGCTTGAGCTGCTTCTCTCTGAACTCTCCGTCCGCAGAGTCTTTACGAAGTCTTGACCAGGTCGTAGACGTAAATCAGGAAGTCGTCGTCAAACTTGATGAAGTAGACGGACGGCTTGGCCTCCACCTGGTGGATGACCATGCCTGTTCGTTTGCCGCCGTCCTCTTTGGCGTACTCCACCTGTTTGCCCACCAGGCTGTCCACCACCTCGCCGGGCTCCCGCTCCGCCGGGACGCCGTCGTCTGCAAACGCCAAGCGACACGTTAAGCTCAACGCACAGGAAGGTCGGAACGCCGAACGCGAGCGGACTCACTGGAGTCGGGCATGATGCGCAGGTCGCCCTCCTTGTAGTCGTCCAGCAGCTGGTACATGTACAGAACCGGGTCCTTCTCGTAGGTGATGTAGAACCAGGTGGTCATGATGGGGGCGCGGGCCAGAACCATCCCCCTCCACTCCTCCTTCGGACCCTCCTCCGTCTCGAACATGTGCTCCACCGCCTTCCCGATCATGGCGTCGGCGAGGCTAACGTCCGTCAGGCGCGACTTCGCTGTGGACAAAAGACTGTGAGACACGACAGTCTGTCTGTCTCTGTGAGACACGGCAGTCTGTCTCTGTCTCAGTCTGTCTGTCTCTGAGCTTCTGTCAAATGTTTCAGCTCAAGATTCTTTACGAGACAAAATGAAGACAATTCACACAAAACCAGGTTTATTCTTAAAACGTCAGAGCAGCTAATGGAACAGCTAGCGGCGCTAACCCTAAAGCACTAAACGTTGGTGTTGCTAACAATAAAACATGACACCAAAATGATACTTAACAGAAGCTAATGCTAAAGCGCTACAGCAAAATAATACTTAACATTAAAGTACTAAAACAACAATATTTAGTTTTGCAAACACTAAAGATAAAGCTCATGCTAAAGGGCCTTATATAATATAACTTGGTAATTATATGTCAAATTTACTTAATTCAGTATCTAAAATGAATCTTTTTAATACACTGAATTTAGTTTCATCACATTTTTTCACATTATAAATGTTTTGTGATTTGATCAGTTATGGAGAAAAATTGAAGGAAAAGATGTAAATATGGAAACATAAAAAGTAGAAAATGCAAAACGTTTCTGCAGTGTTGTTGTTCCGTCTCAGCTGGTTCTCACCGAGTCGGTCGGGCAGAACCTCCAGGCCCTGAACCCGCTCGTCCTTGTGCAGCTCCAGGCCGTAAACGCAGTCGAACCCGTCGTACTTTATCAGATAGAGCGACGGGTTCACCGGCACCTGGTGGAAACAAACGTAGTTCATCCTCCAGAACCAAACCTGAAATCTGTGAACTCAAACAGTTAGAGGACTCGTCCAATAATGGTTCATTAGATTAAAATTAGTTCCAATCGATTAACTAACTGCTTAGACTTTCTCTTATTGTTGTAGTTTGGCCGCCAGCCAGCAGAGGGTGCTGCTGGTCATCCAGCCAGATAAAGAAACAAATATGGCGGCGGGGCCATGTTTCTCTGTTTCTTTGTAAGAGAAACGATCCAAACGTCTTCTGCTAGTTTAAAGCCGTCAGAGCTCCTGCAGCGTGTTTGACCCGGCGGGTCGAACCAGATCACCTGATCCAGAACCGTTCCCTTCCACACCACGTGTCCCGCCCCGTCCTTCCAGATGTGCTGGATCCTGCAGCCCACGATGTTGCGCCGCGGCTGGGACAGAACCTTGGTGGGCGGGCCCAGGCTGCTCTTATGCTTTCTGCAGGAGCAGACAGAACCCAGTTAACGGCCCGGTTCCCCCAGTCCGATGGGGAACTGGGAGGCTGGAAGCTTCTACTCACTTGTGTGGATTCTTCTTCTTCATCATGTTTGCAGAAACACCTGCATGCCCTGAGAACAAGGACCAATCAGAAACTCCGGTTCTACTGGACTTCCTGTGACGGAACCATGGTGTGTGTGTGTGTGTGTGTGTGTGTGTGTGTGTGTGTGTGTGTGTGTGTGTGTTATCTGTGTGTGTGTGTGTGTGTGTGTGTGTGTGTGTGTGTGTGTGTGTGTGTGTGTGTGTGTGTGTCAGTGACCTGCATCAGCTGTGTCTCTGTGACCCGGTGGGCTCTTCATTCATCTGGAGGCAGAGGGGCAGCCGGGCTGCCTCACCACTGGGCTACAACCAGAACCGGGTCTCCAGGTCTGGAACCACAGAGACAAAATCATCTAAATAATCCTGCTAGAAGTTCCTCTCTGGAGGTCAAAGGTCAATTCTTATTTCAGATCCATTGAAGTCTTAAAGATCTCAGATGAACAAAAACTTTTTCTTTTTAGTAAAACCAAATGATTTGTGATCTTCAGCTCCACCTTTTGCTCTCTCTCTCTCTCTCTCTCTCTCTCTAGGTTTTGTTTCGCAGGTCAAAGGTCATGACTGATCCAGTCCTACCTGATCTCAGGAGCAGAGGAGTCGATGCAGCCGTTCGTCCTTCAGCTCCTGAACTGAATCAGAATCAAACCTGGAAAACACAAAACATTTAAACTCAAAAGTTTCTCATTCTAAATATTTTATTTTTAAATCCGAGCTGCAGCTCAATCAACCAGAAACAAACATCTGCGACGTTCTGGACGACAAATCAGCTTTAAAAAATCCTGAAAACCACGAAACAGAAGAAAATGTTTGCAAGCAGAACCCAGTTTCTGCTCAGACTCGGGTTGGATCAGAATAACTTGAGTTTATCAGATATTCCAACAGCAGAAATGTTTCATTTTCCAGATTCCAGAAAACGTCCCAGAGAACCAGCGGCCTAGTCCAAACAACTGATTCTAGCAGCCTGGAGGTCAAACTAACATTCTGGTGAGTTTAAAATGTTTCTCAACACATTTTAAAGAGTAAAGGTGGGAAATTGAAACTATTGTTTTTCTCTTTTCCCACCAAAACCTGGAAGCTAAAAGTTTCCAGCCTGGAGATTTTCTCTCATCTCAACTTTATGATTCTGTTTATTTATCGTTTGTTTAGTTTGGACATTTTAAATGTTTCCTGTGTTAAATGTTCATCAGGATTACATTTCATTGATCTGTGATGATGCGTTTGATTCTAATATCTCAGAACCTTACAGGTCCAACGGTCCCTCTAACAGAACCTCATCAGGTTCTGAGGCTGATGTCGGGTTCGGACCCGGAGGGGAAAACTTCCCGATCGCAGGACCTTAATTATTGATCAGTGGAGATTTGAGTGTATTATTTATCTGCAGGTGGGTGTTATGTAACACCTGCCCCTGGATCCGCTCACCCTGAAGAGACCAGAACCAAACGGCTCGACCCGATTGGGACAGAAGCCGTAAGAGAGGCGGGATAAAAGGAGCCTTTGTTCCTCCTGAAGCTGGATGACAAACTTGTTTTTTTCCAGCCGAGGAGATGGTCAAACCTCAAACGCATTCCTGGCCGACCAGAACCTCAGAAGGTTCTGCATAAATGGGCCACAGCTGCTGGTGATTTTCTCCAGGCGTGCCGGCGACGCGCTGAGTCATCAGCTGATCCCGGAGAGCCGGATGATGCCGAACGTCACCATGAAACCAAACAAACCGGGTCGGCGCGCCAAACGCTTCCACCTCCAGCCGACCTCAGACCGCAGCTGCAGCGCCGCCGCTCGGTTCTGGACAAACAAAGCGACTGCGGCCAGAGATTTACGGTCGGTACCGGTGATGTAAGAGTCTGTACAGAGGAACGTTTTTCCCCCAAACACATCTGGACTGGATCCAGTTCTGCCTGGTCGCCCTGCAGAACCAAACGTTCAGTCGAGTCCATCAGAACTTCATCTGAGACAACAAGACCAGATTCTTTACGACCCACTTCCTCCGCAACATGCAGGAGCGTAAAACATGAAATGTGAAACATGTGGATCTGAGCTGCACATGTTCCACATCTGATTGGTTCTCAGGAGGAACCGACTCTGGACGACACCAATCCGTTTGTCTGAAATGTTGCTCAGTAGAGCAGTGAAGTTGCTGACTTGGCAACAGTCGGGCAACTATTGTTAACTTGCAGACATGAGCTGGTGGGCGGAGCCAACAGTCCAACCTCTTTCACTGCAGAAGTAGAAAAGATCGATTTCACAAAATTCAGGAAACGGCGATAAAAACACCAAGTTGATGCCAAACAAGCGAACCTGCATCCCCATGGTGGGGCACGGCGGTGGCAGCATCATGCAGCAGGAAAGCCTTTTGGGTTCAGCACGGATCAGAAAGCCGACAAGAAAACGACAAACCTCAACATTCAGCCAGAGCTTCACTAGAAAGGTTTACATAAATACCTCTTCATGAGAGAGAATGGCCTAGTCAAAGACCTGAAAAATCCCATTCTAACTGAACTTAAAGAACGGAGACAAAGTTTAGACTCCAGATGTTTAAACCTGCAGCAGCAGGAGGTTCAACAGCAGGTCAGGCTGAACCGACCCGCCTGCGGCTTCAGTCGGGTCTGTAGTACGAAACCCGAACAAAAACATCAATGTTGGTCGTTTCAGGGATGTTTGTTGCAGAATTGCAAAGATTTCACAGGAATCTTGTTTTTAACTTATCAGTAAAATTGGAATCAACTAATATTTATTTCCATCTTGTTGCTGTTTATGTATTTCAGGGTTAAATATCAATATTGACACAACTTTTCTAAAAAAAAACAAAAAGTATTTGCTTCGGTTCTGACCAGAATTCATTATTTTAATCATTTATAACATGTTAGATTCATAATAATGTGTATTTAAAGACATAACTGCAATTTAAAAAAACAATATATTAAAAATGTCTAATCAGAAATCTCACAACCCGCATGACGTCCCTCTGCGGCCCCCTGAGGGCCCGGGGCCCCTATGTTGAAAACCTCTGAATCTCACACAGACTGAAATGTTTCAGTTTCTTTCTGTTCATTTTCATAATTATTGTTCAAGGGAAACAAAAGCAAAAGTTTAATTTTCAATCAATAACTTGAGAAAAATTCATGTGATTCAATTATGAATCACATGAATTTTAGGGATTTATTTCACATAAAATTGAGATTTCGAGAAATTTTGTTGTTTATTTTATATCCAACAAATCCTAGAGCAGTCCATAAAGAAGGACAGTCAGAGTGGAAAGTTGAGTGGAAGGAAAAATTCAAGTGGTGAAACAAGATTATATTCAAAAAGTTGATATTTCTGGATGTGAAACTTCTTTGATGTCATATTGTAAAAGTTTTAAGCTGAAACACTCAGATGAATGTTTAATAAATGGAGTCTGACTGCTATTGGCTCATCCCTGCTGCGTTTGGGAGATGAAGCTTCACTTCCTGTCAGTGAGTCGTCTGCTCTCTGATTGGCCGGAGCCGCTTCACCTGGACTGACCTGCAGGTTTCTGACACCAGGCCGCCCAGTTCCGGTTCTGGTTCCCAAACATTCAAATCCTACAACTTGTTCCTGCTTCCACTGCTGCATCTGAATGTGACAATGCACCAAACTGCATCGGTCAGAGGAGACCTTGAGCTGAAACCTGCATCTCTGAAAGGTTGTTTTTGTTGTGCTGCAGTCATTCTCATTGTGAAAGCCAAAAGGCAGCAGCTGCTTTCACTGTTTGTGCTAAAATGTGATCTTTCATCATGAATGTCTGCAGAGAATGAAAAGCAGGTTCTGCAGCAGGCCAGCGTCAGCCATGTTGCTCGCCTTTTCCCTTTATCATCTCAGCCCTTTTCTACCGGATCGGCGGGGAAAGGGGGCGGACCCCCGCCGCTGTCCGCTCAGCCGCAGCGGGACGGTCCCGCAGTCCGACCCGGGACCGGGGCTGTCCCAGCCGGGCAGACAGCCGCGGTCTGGGTTCGGTCTCCGGCTGTCTGCTGCTGCCTCTCCCGCCCCTCCCCCTCGGCGGGAGAAGGCAGCCAACAAAACGAACGCTCCGTGTGTTGCTGGCTGTTTACCTGCGGGCGGGCGGCCGGGCGGGCGCGCGCTCCCTCCGGTCTTACCGTGAACCGGGACAAAGGAAGGAGAACCGGCGGGGAACGGAGCGGTTCGGTTCGGTTCCGGGCCTCCCGCCGCTCCGACTTCACAGGAACCAGAGACACTTCACGGCCATCGCACCTCCAGCGGTCAAGATGGACGCAGCGCGGCGCCACGCTTCCGGCCGAGCCTTTCAAAATAAAACCGCAGGCCGCCGAGAACGACGTCAAATCTATAGATATTATTAATTAATATTATTATTGGAAAATTAATTAGTGCCTCCACATACATGGTTTTAGTTGAAAAAAGTCCATCTTAATTTAATTTGTTAAAATATATTTTATTCTAACATGTTTTTTTATCTTTATGGTATAAAGAAAATATTTTAAAGATATATTTACAATTCAGTAAATTAGGATGTCAGATTAAAAGTGCCTTTTGAAAATAACTAATCGAGTATACTAATCAAAAATTAATAGAAGGGATTAAAATCTATCTATCTATCTATCTATCTATCTATCTATCTGGTAGTTTTTATTTAATTAGAAAAAGATTATTTAACTTTTTGGTAACAATTGTGTTTGAAAACAGCTGATTTTCAACTTTTAAAAAATTTCCTACTGAATTCATTTTTTAGGATATTCATTGTTACATGATGTACCCATAATAAAAAATAATTTTACATTTTTTACACATTTTTACCACTAAGGCCTGGATTCCTGTTTTGTTCCATCAGAATAATTAATTAATTTGCATTATATCCAGTTGCAGTTGGTAAGTTTTATATTTTCTTCATAAATGAAAAATAACTGATTCATATTTAGTTTGCAGTAAATTCCCATAACCATAAAATGTACAGCTCTGTAGATTTGTGGAAGTTTATTTTAGTTCATAATGTTGTCAAGGACTTTGCAGTTTTTGCTTTATTAATATTCAACAGTTATTGTGATTCCAGCTGATTTTGTACATTTTAGTCCAACTTTAAATTATTATTATGTTTTGTTGTTGCAGTTTTAGGTCTCCACATGCATTATTTAATGAAACTGCCTTTTATTTTTGGTTCGCTGAGCGGACTTCCGGTCGTGCTGCCGGCCCCTTGACGCCCCTCCCTCTGCCTCCCTCTCTCCGCCCCTGCTGCCTGCTGGCAAATAGTGCGACCGAGAGGAAACACAAGAACCCGGACTGGCGCATTACGCTGCGTTTCCCTGCTAAATAGTGATCCGTCCTTCGGTTTAATGCGACAGAGAGAGAGAGAGAGAGAGAGAGAGAGAGAGAGAGAGAGAGAGAGAGAGAGAGACAAACAGACACCTGGAAATGTTTTTTGTTCTCTGCATCTCAACTATGAATCAAATCATGTTGGAATAAAATCTGAGGAAATTTTTCATTTTTTCTGCTTAAATCAAGATGTAAAACTGTGAACTGCAGCTTGTCATACATTAAAGCTGATTTACTGCAACAGAACCAAACTGAACTAAATCCATTTGTAAAACTGTTCCTTACTTTTGATTTTTGTTTAAGATCATTTTTCCTGCAGAACATAAACTCTGAAACAAAAAGCATCTTTTCCACAACAGTCATGATTTTCTTTCAGTAAAGTCTCAGTTTGTTTCCTCCCTTCTTCCTCCAGAAAATATTTCTAAAGCTGCACTATTTAACTTTTATTAAAAATATGTATTTTTTGTTCATATTTGTTAAAATACATATAATAATCTATGGAAACCTCAAACTCTTCCCTCAATTATTATTACAGTCTGCAGAAACACACATCTACTCAAAAACAAAGGTCTTAGCGCTGTCAATCATCTCATGTACGCACTGCTCAGTGTGCTAATGATGGAGAAACAACTTACTGCTCCAAGAAAGTCATCTATCTGTGATCACACTAACTGGCTTTATTCATGACAGGCCTGTGAACAGAGAGGAGCTGAGGTTGAGAGCCATGTACATGAGCTTGATTGACAGCGCCAAGACCCTCCTCCTGGCTCTGATTGGTTGTTTTTGAGTTTTAGCTCAGAAAGGAGGCAGAGGAGCTTGACTGCTGGGTTTTTCATTCAACACCAAACATGTTTTATATTTATTGAATCTGTAGTTTTTAAATTATTACTCATCTTTTCACCAATTTTATTATTATACAAATTATTATTCAACCCAACAGACGCCATCTTTGTTTTGACACAAACTTTTCAAAGTTTTTATTGTCAGAATCAAACAAACTTTCTCTGTTCACTAATTTCACATTCTGATGATTTTTGATGATTTCTCTACATTCCTTTGAACTGCTGCATGATGGACAGCAGATGTTCGCTGCGTTTCTGGACGCTGCTCTGCTCCTCCTTCAGCCTCTCCTGGTCCTGCAGAACCTCCTCCTGAGGAGACGGACAGGAAATCCACTGACGGACCCAAAACGAAATAAAACCAGAGTTGAAATGAAGATGTCTGACCCGCAGCCTGCAGAGCTCCCGCCTCTCCCGGTCGTTCTCCTCGGCTCTCGCCCGGAGCCACGCCTCGTTTTGGCTGCGATGTTTCGCCAGCATTTCCTTCAGCTCCTAAAACATCCAGGAAGATAATCGTAATCTGCAAACTGGAACCAGATCAGGATGACTGTAGCCAGTTGCTATCAGATTAAATCTGATTTGTTTAGAGACGTTAGACCAGCTGGGATTACATTTGCTTTGTTTATGAGATCTCAAAATCTTTTGAGATTAAATTATATTCTGTATGATCCAAAAATATTTTAGATTTAGTCATTTTGGAACTGATCACCTAGGGCTGGGCTCTCCCTTAGAGATAGGGTGAGAAGCTCGGCCATCCGGGAGGGACTCAGAGTAGAGCCGCTGCTCCTCCACATCGAGAGGAGCCAGCTCGGGCATCTGGTCAGGATGCCTCCTGGACGCCTCCCTGGTGAGGTGTTTCGGGCACGTCCCACCGGGAGGAGGAAGACCCAGGACACGCTGGAGGGACTACGTCTCTCAGCTGGCTTGGGAACGCCTCGGGATTCCCCCGGAGGAGCTGGAGGAAGTGGCTGGGGAGAGGGAAGTCTGGGCCTCCCTTCTAAAGCTGCTACCCCCGCGACCCGACCCCGGATAAGCGGCAGAAGATGGATGGATGGATGGATGGATGGATGGATGGATGGATGGATGGATGGATGGATGGATGGATGGATGGATGGATGGATGGATGGATGGATGGATGGATGGATGGATGGATGGAACTGATCACATTAGATCAGAGTTTGTCCTGACCAGATTATGTCAAAGTTTCTCAAGATTAGATTAAATTACATAGGAGTTTCTTCAGACTGGATTCCCTTTATTGTCCAGATTAGATTAGAGTTTCTCCAGGTTGGATTAGATTACACTGCATTAGTATTTGTCGAGATGATTTTAGAGCTTTTCTAGATTAGATTAGAACAGATTAAAATTTCTTCATATTACATTATATTGCACTAAATCGGTGTGTTCCCAAATTAGGTGAGATTAAATTCAAATTGATCGATTAGATTAGATTTGAGTTTTTTCCTATTAGGCAAAATTATTTCTTCAGCTCAGATTAGATTATATTATGCAGAAGCCTATATAAACTGCACCACATATTTCTGTCCTGGTTGTAAATGTGAAAAGGATTAAACCGGATTAACCTGTTGTTGTCGTTGTCTGTGAGCTTCATGCTCTTCCTTGTCTCTGTGCAGAGCTGCAGCCGCTTTAGAAACGTCCAACTTCTCCCTGAATAAAGAGGATAAATCATCTATAGAGTCAGTCACAGAAACTACGGAGAGATGAATGACTGACTGAATGAATGAATGAACCGATCTAGTTTCTGAAACTCCTGGTCCAGCAGAGTGAAGGCTGCCTGGATCATTTTCATGGCCTGATCTCGAACGGCGCTGAAATCTTTGTGGACAGAAACCTGCAGGAGGAAACGATTGAGTCACTGCAGAGTTTCAACCCAAACCTGAAGAAGGAACATGTGTGTGTGTGTGTGTGCGTGTGTGTGTGTGTGTGTGTGTGCGTGTGTGTGTGTGTGTGTGTGTGTGTGAATGTGTGTGCGTGCGTGTGTGTGCGCGTGTTGGTAAATATGGTTTAGAAGGACATTTCGTCAGAATACACAACACACTAGAAGGACATTAAAAGGACATGAGCAGTGTCCTGCTAATTTTGACAAAAATCTAAAAACGAAGAAAGGTTTCTATTGGTCCATTAAATGAAACATAAACCATAAGAGAGCCATTTTTTCACCAAACTATTTTTGCACTCCACTGCTAACATTTTGTTGATTCTGGTCTGTTCTGCATCCCCAGAGCCAGAACCAAGCATTTTAAATCAGAATTTAGCTTCAATGCACAAAAAATCTTGAAAAACTTCCAGAAAGTTTCATTCTTTTCTCGCTAAAGAATTTATAAATATGAACGGGGCTAATAAGTCAGCAGTCTTCATGCAGTGGCAGTGTGTGTGTGTTCCACCTGTACATTAGCTGCTGCTGCGGTTCTGGGCTGGGTGGACGGAGCCGCGTCGCTCAGCTCATAGCGAACGTTGGGAACCTTAGTGGGAGTGAAGCTGTTGGCGGTAAAAACCAGAGTGAAAGAACGTTTATAAAACTGAGAGACGAGACTCTGGTGGAGCGCGACGATCAGCTCCACCTGAAACAGAGAAACAGCTGCTGAACCACCGACCTGTGGCTGACGCCCTGAAGACCAAACTCTGACAGGATCTCCTTCATCACTGGGGAAAAACCAGTTCATCAGAACCAGTCCGGTAGACAACCAGCCAAACATCCAACCACCAGTCAATAACCATCCAACAAATCATTCATCCAATCAACCACAAAGCCAACCAACTAATCAAACTCAACCAAAACCAAAGTTCATTCAACCAATCAATCATTTATCCACACCAGCAGCCATCCATCCATCCAACCACCAGTCAATAACCATCCAACCAAACAACCAATTAATCACTGATTTTGAAATAATACAAAGCAGAGATCCAATCAACCAACGTATTCAATTCACTTCTTCTCAGAACAAAGTTAATTTTAATGTTCTTTCTAAAAGTTAGCATATTTTTTAATTCTGAAAATCTCAAAGTGTTCAAATGTTGTAAGTGTAAAGCAGTGCATAAACGTTCCGAAAGAGGGTGCTGTTGTTCTCGGTAATTGCTGCACTAGCGCAATTGTAACATATTTGTCCTGCCGGGACACCGTAGTGCAGGGGATTTTTGGGCGCGAACAGCTGTATTCCTTACAGTATGTTTATTGCCTGCAAGGTAAGCAGCAGCTCTGCTAGCCCGTGCAACATGTTAGCTTAATATATTTGTACCGTTTCTGTTTGTACAAGTTGCTTTGTTTGTACTGGTGATGTTTGATTGTTGTGTAAAAGGGAAAGTGATTGAATTGTGACAGTATGTTTATTGCCTGCAAGGTGGTTGGAATAAACGCGGGAAAGTCTGAAGAACCCTGTGTCTGATTCCGCCCCTACACGGATCACATCCCGCCTTCACCATAAAACACAACGCAGAGCCTAGGGCGTCTTCCATCAGCTGCAGATTGCAGATCTAGGGACGGAAAGCCTGGGTTACATAAGTAATGAGAAATGAACAAATGATGCTTTCTATTGTGTAAAATATTGTCCAGCTTCAGTGTGATCCAAATGTTTAAATCACATTTACAATGTTATATAATAAATAATATTAAATATTCAGAGTACAACGTATTGTACACCATTTATGATGAATTCATGCTTTATTTTTAGGCTTGGAACTTGAGCTTTTGAACATTGTGAGATCATTTGACTTTATTGAAACTTGAATAATTTTCTGTTGACCCAACAGGAAGATCAGGAGGTCAACCTACCTGGTTGTCTCTCAGACGGATTGATCAGCTTCATCAACTTCAGGTCATTAAAATCCTGCTCTTCATTCTTCCCTCCAAACACGTAGAGCTGTGAACCAGCGAACAGAAACTGCTGTTGGAGAACATGTGACGCCATCTGATGAAGTCTGACCATGAGACGTTTCTGACGTGGCTGTGCAGGATGAAGGCAGCGTGTCCGTGGCGACGGGCCGGAGGAATCCCAACATACAGAGGAACCTTCCACTTCATCTTGGCTGGAGACACAAACATTTCACTCTTCTGCTTTTATTTACGTCAGACTGACACATTTACAACCAACATACCAAGACTGAGTTTATGGATTTCATTGGACGACGTCGCAGTGGAATCCTGACTGGAGATTCGTCCTCCAAACAGGTAGACGTCCTTCAAGGGAGGAAACACAACCAAGACTGTATCCAAGAAATATCTGCTGTATGACACGGGATTTTATATTACAGTTTTTATTGATTGTAACCATCAAATCAAATCAAAATCAAATTTTATTTGTATAGCACATTTCAGCAGCAAGACATTTCAAAGTGCTTTACATCATAAACACAAAGTCATGCAACATAGAATAAAACATATAACATACGAAACAAAACCAAATGAAAACTTGCAGGTTCTGTAAAACTGCTGGGATCATTTTGATTACATTTGAATTAAACTGCATATATTTTTACACATCAGCTCCCAGAAAACATGAAAAAATATCCAGAGACTAGAACAGAAACAAAGACCTCTCACTCTGATTCCTATTAAAACCAAACCATGTTTGAATTCAGATAAACTTCATGTTGGGCTTCAGTTGTCAACAAATATACCTTCTACTAATCTGTACCATGAACGTTTCAGCCATTTTATAACAGTTATATATGTTTACATCTTTTGTTGCTGTGGTTTCATTTTTAAAATCAGACTGTTGACTTGTGACCTGATGTTCTTTCCCTCTCTGACCTCTGACCTGCAGCTTCATCACTATGATCTTGACTGTATTGTTAATATGTGTATGTTAGTAAAGACTGTTTTGTTTGAAAACAAAAACTAAAGTCAGACTAAAGAATCAGAAATGACAGATTAACGCTGCCCTCCTGCAACAAGATTCAGTTTCTGCTGCTTCACAAACATCATGTAGAGATTATCATTGTTCTGAAACCTTTATGGTAACAAACTGGATGATAATCTCTGGATTATGAAGCTCTGATGAACCAAAGTGTTTGGAACTGAACTGAACAGAAAGTCTCTAGACCAGATTAAAATCTGCTGGGATTAATGATGGACAACATGGACTAAGATTATTATCACAGGATTTTCTGGTATTTACTGGATCATAAAAGTGATGAAAGAAAGTATAAACACAGCATTGATCAGGGGAATAGTCAAAGCAACACTAATAAACACTTAGCAGGAACTGAAAAGGTCGTTTCAGATTCATTCAGTAGTTCAGTTTTATCACTCAGCAGCTAAAAATAGACACATTCAATTAAACATGTTGACATTAATTTCTGCTGTCATGGAAACAATAGTTGGAAAGTCAGAGATGAAGAGTCTCCAGATGATCAGATCATCTCCAGTTTCCTCTTTAAAACTCACAGTTTCAATCTGATCAATAAGTTTTGATTTGGACTTTGTGTTGAGATCATCAGAGCTGCTGCTTGATCACTGGATCTTCATCGGTTCCATCTTTAAGGTTTTATTAGTGGAGAAGATGGAAACATCTTGTGAGTGAAGGTGTGTGTGAAGGTGTGTATGTGTGTGTTAGTATCCAGATCAGAGAAGGACAGCTTTCCTCTGTCCCAGTCCAGATTCACTCTGATCCTCTGGAGATTCTTCTGGACGGAGAGACGAATGGGAGGAGCTGGAGGAGAAAATGCTGAGTATTTATCTATATACAACCATCCAGACTCAATGTATCCCTTCCTCTGAACAGATTCTTCTAACACACCAAGTTCCCAGTATGAACTGTCTCCAACATCAACATCCCAGCTGTGGTTCCCTGAGTTAAAACCATCAGAACTCAGAACAGAGCCCCACCAATCATCAAATCTCTCTGGATTATCAGGAAGCTGCTGTTTCTCTCCTACAGTCAAACTGGTCAGATCTTCAGACAGATGAAGTTCTTTACTAGCCGTGTTTGGGTCCAGAACCAGAGGAGTGTAGGTCACCATGGTCTCCATGTTGCTCCAGATGTTGAAGGCCAGGTTGCCCAGATGTTTGGCCTGGTCTATCAGAGCTCCTGAGGGCAGCTGTGGATCCTCCAGCAGGGGGCAGCGCTGGACTCTTTCCACTGCAGCCTTGTAGTTGTGCAGGAATGAGACGTCTGCAGCTCTCAGCTCCTCCTCTGTGGCTCTGACTGTGTCTGAAAGAGCTGCTATCTCTCTGCTCAGAGCCTCCATCTTCTCCTTCATCATCCCTCTCTTCTGCTCCTCTTCCTCCCTCAGTGCAGCCAGCCTGGCCTCCTCTTCCTCTGCTAGAAACTGATGAAGCTGCTTAAACTGCTCCATAATCTGCCTCTCTGTGTGTCGGGCCTGGACCTTCAGGTGTTCTGCTGTCTGATCAAACTCCTCCTGAACTTTCTTCCTGAGCTCCAGCTTCTTCTTTAAAGGCTCCAGAGTTTCCTGAAGCTTCTTCTTGTGTTGCTCAGCAGCTTCATCAATGGGTCTGAATCTGTGATTGGTGTGTTTTTCTGAATCTCTGCAGACGACACACACTGGCTGCTGATGGTCCAGACAGAAGAGTTTGAGTTTCTCAGAGTGCAGACTGCAGAGATCCTCTGAAGCTCTCTGCTCTCTCTGCTGTAAGAAAGTCTCACACAGATTCTTCAGAGCCAGACTTAAAGGTGGATGATCTTTAGAAGATCTCCTTTTACAAACTGGACACTCTCTTACTGGTTTCTCTCTCCAGTATTTCTGCAGACACTCCTTACAGAAGCTGTGGCTGCATGACAGAAGAACCGGATCCTTAAATATCTCCAGACAGACCGGACAGCAGAGATCATCGTCTGATCTGGAAGCCATTTTGTCTCAGAGTGAAGCTGAAACCACAGCAGACAGAACGTCAAACCAGGAAGTCAGTTTCTCTCCTGTAGAAACTTTCTGAACTTACTTTCACTTTGATCTGCTTGTTGTTCCTCCTGCAGCAGTCTGTGTTCCAGCGTCTAGTTGCTCAGTTCTCTCTCTGTTCTCCTTGTTCAGTTTGATTTCAGTCGGAGACGAAGGCAGGTGTCAAAGGTTCATCCTCAGGGTGTTTACTCAATCAGTTTTTCTCTCAACTGTTTCCTGCTCAGTTTTTCCAAGACTTCCTGTTGGAATTCCAGTCTGGAGGCAGAGATGTGGCGCCCTCTGGAGGATTTCCAGTGAACATGTTGCTTTAGAAAAACTGTACAGTAAATCAACTTTTTCTGATAAAATAGTTTCTTGTTGATTTAATTAAAATATATTTTTCCTCTCATAAAACTCTTTAAGGATCTCCACTAACAGGAAAACCTAAATGTTTTTACTCACTCGTGTCCCAAATGTTGGCTCAACTACCCTAAAGACTTCATCACTTTTTTATTTTTCCTTAATTTAGTATTTATTTTGTCAGGAAAATCCAATCAACATTAAAAATCTGTTTTCCAAGAGAATCCAGGCCAACACTGTTAGCAGCACACAGAGATTACATAACATTCACAGCAAACACATAAAAAGTTATCATGAATTACTTTATTTTTTTCAGCCTTTAAATCTATATTTTGAAGACTTTGAATATCTAGAAGTGCAAAGAATGAGTTTTATTAACTGTGTGTATATGTGTGTATATGAGTGTTTGTGAGCAAAAATGGTTTGAACAACATTATCAGTATGTAGAGCCATAAAATCAAACAGCACAAACAAACAAACCAACAAAAAATATTAATGCTAATTTAGGAGATAATTTAATCCCAAGGTATGTAATCTGAGTTATGATTAAAGGAATCAGTATAGTTTGGATTGTCTCATCCCATTTTAAATTATTTAAAGGAAGAACTGCAGATTTACTCTAATTTATTGAATAATAAGATATTTTTGAGGACTGATTAATCATTCTGATTGGTCATTGAAGAATATGGATCCTGCAGTAATAATAAGATATCGTCAGCATATAAATAAACTATGTTCTGTTGCGTTAATCGGAAAACCTTTAATATGAGAGTTTTGACAAATTGCTGCTGCAAGGGGTTCAATGAAATTGGAAAACAAGGATAGAGAGAGAGGAAAGATGAAATTCTTTGAAATTATATTGTTGGTAGTAACAGTCGCTGCTGGTAATGGATAGAATAAGCGATGGATCCGCCAACACAGCAGCGTCAAGCCCTTAGACAAAACCCATGTCGGTGCGCGTGTTGCTTTCAGCAAGTCACATGACCGATACAGGAAGTGTTTCGAAATGACTCTGGCGCCAAACTGTGTTTAGAAGGAAGCAAATGATTTCTTCCTTCTATGATTCTGATGACTGAAAGGAATGCCTTTCCCAAAATAATTCTTCACCTTTTACGGTACCGGGTCCACTATGGAGCCTCAAGACAAACGAAAGGTTTCGTAGTTTGGGACCAATTTGATGTACATCAGAAAATAAGGTGTTGGTTATCACTTCATTGTTGTTTCATCTGGTTCTTTTCAGTTTCTACTGAAATTGACTCTTAGTTTACTTTCATATTATGTCCAGCAGGTTAAGTGTTACATATGTTTGACAGAACTGTCTGATTTAAATAAATCCACCTCCTCAATGCTGAGGCTTTATAGGGCATCAGAATGAATCCCAGATACACCTGGATAAACTCAGGTATAAGCCATTCTACAAATTACTCAGTGGCTTTTTATAAATTATTCATATAAATTTATTGATATTTTAATTTTCTTCTACACCAGAAGTTGTGTCAAAAACGTGCAACAAATAAAAATTTGTGAAAAAAGCTACAAGCTTCCTCATTCCAAACACGTTCACTGAAAATTTTATCACTTGGTACATGCTCACATTATTTATTGACTGTATCACAGAATATCAAATATATTTTGAATTTAACTGAAGATATGACATAATACAACATATAATATACAATAAAATACAATGACAACCCTCATTGTATAGACTCGGTCGTCAAATCAGTCTGTCAACTATGTTGCCTGTAGGAACTTTTAAAGTCCAGCAGGTGTCAGTATTCAGTGATTTGGTATCAATAGTTTTGCTTTGGGTCGAAACGCTTCATGACGCCTCATTTACCCATCGCCCCTTTTCACATTTCCATCCTTCACTTAAAGAAAACCAAGGAATAATAAACCAAACAGGATAAATCAGCAGTTTTAAAGCTTTACTGCATTTACCTCTATATTAACTGACATAAGCATTAAAATGTTCACTGATTTTAACTGAATACTGATCAAAAATAGAATTACAAGACTTTAACCTGAATTCCCACACTCCATGAACAGAGCATAGTGTTACCTTCAGTAAGTCCACAACAGGCTGGTGTCTATTTCGGCTCGTTCGCTGGTAACAAGCTCGGACCAGTTCTGGTCCGATGGCGGCCAAAAGCCAGGAGGAGGCAGATAAATGCTGTAAGAACTTTATTCCTCTTTTGGCAGGATGAACAAGCACAACATCCTGGAAAGATAGCTTCTCTAAAGCTAACACACTGCGCTCTACACAACGACCGGGCTCTTCCTTGGCTCTTCCCAGCACCGACACGTTGCTCTCTGCTGCCCCCTAGGAAAGACTGGGCCTGTAACTACAGTTTCTTTACCTTTAGCTTTGGCTGGACTCACTTTACTTTCAGGCTCTCGGCTACTTTCAGAGTAACATGCACTGAATATGATCCAAACCAGAGCTAAATAAAGCTCTTAAAACCCGGAGTTCGTCAGAATCACTCTGCCACATTTACCCTCAACTGGTAAAACTGGACACTATCGGCAGAACAGTAACACAGAGCTACAGGAACCGTAACACGGAGCGATATTCTGGTCCAACAGGAGTAAACTTCTTACAGACTAGTTTGGGTACGTTTTCACCGGGTACTGACCTGAAGGACAATGAAACACAAGTCAGCAACGACGAACGAAGCGCCGCCATTAGCATCCAGATTGCGTTTGAGGCCAACCGAAACTCCGCCCCAAAACCAACCCGGAAGCAACGCCGCCCAAACAAACAAAGGTTCCGCTTCGCCACTACAGCTCCATCCCAACCTCAGGAAGGCTCTGAGGATGCAGGCAGATTAACACGCCGACATGCAAACAATATATATGATCATTTGTGGAATAATAGAATAAATGATACATGGAAATATTTCAAAATTATCCATCCATCCATCCATTTTCTGTCACCCTTCTCCCTAACGGGTTCAGGAGTTGCTGGTGCCTATCTCCAGCTGCGTTCCGGGCGAGAGGCGGGGTCACCCTGGACAGGTCGCCAGTCTGTCGCAGGGCAACACAAAGAGACAAACAGGACAAACAACCAGACACACACACTCACACCTAGGGAGAATTTGGGAAGGCCAATTAACCTGACAGTCATGTTTTTGGACTGTGGGAGGAAGCCGGAGAACCCGGAGAGAACCCACGCATGCACAGGGAGAACATGCAAACTCCGTGCAGAAAGACCCCGGGCCGGGAATCGAACCCAGGACCTTCTTGCTGCAAGGCAACAGCGCTACCCACTGCGCCACTGTGCAGTGGGTAAAATTATAAAACCACCAAAATAAGGTGGTGGCATTTTTAGGTGCAACACATTGGATTAGAATACCTAAAAAAATGCCACATTATTTTAACTGATAGAAAGCAAAACTAAATTATGACAATCTTTTCCTTCTGAAAAAATTATATGAAAGAGATTTTAACCCTGATGACGAGAGAGCAGACAGACGGCCACCAAGAACCGGATCAGCATCCGGTCCAGAACCTTCCTGTAACAGAACGGACCTGATCAATATATGGAGAAACAAACATGTTGATTCCAGTGTTTAACATGGAGGAACAGGGACAGATCTCAACAGTCTCACTGAGACTTTGGGCTGATTTCTTTGGATATTGTAGATAAAGTGATGGACTCAGAGATAGAAGCTTCTATCCTTACAGACCACAAGGCCATTATTATTAAAATAGATAGAAATTAACCTGCCACAATCAGAGGAAACATTACTGGACATTTAATACAACTTGGCAACAAAGCAAAGGATTTACCAACAAGTTGCTCTGAAAGGCCTCAGAACAGGAAGATGAGGGTCTGTGGAGCTGCAATAACCAGGAATCAGACCAAAGCATTGCAGTTATACTTTATATAGGCCATCAGTGACGGATTCACATGGGAAAAGGATTTAAAAGCCTGTTATGTTTAAAAGATCCCAGAACCATGAAAGATGCATGAACGGCTCGCCTCGGCGCCCCCTGCTGGCTGAACCAAAGGCCTTCACATGAAACTAAAACCATCAGAAGAACCAAACTGGAGTTTGGAGGAGGTTCTGCTATTTGACACAACAGTGAATGAATCAGAAATGATTTGATGCTCATTTGATGGATTCCATCACATTCTGACTCTCAAACTGTGGATCCAAACTGAGACTCTAAAAATGACAGGAAGTTCTGTAAATGTAAACCACAATAAAATCTCAGAGAAGAAAAGAATGGAAATAACATTTATTACAGTTCTGCAGTAATTTCATACATCATCTCCCTAAAAATGGAAAACAAATTATACAGAGATGAAAAGTACAAAACTTCTTCCTCTGTTTTGTTTGAAAACAAAAACTAAAGTCAGACTAAAGAATCAGAAATGACAGATTAACGCTGCCCTCCTGCAACAAGATTCAGTTTCTGCTGCTTCACAAACATCATGTAGAGATTATCATTGTTCTGAAACCTTTATGGTAACAAACTGGATGATAATCTCTGGATTATGAAGCTCTGATGAACCAAAGTGTTTGGAACTGAACTGAACAGAAAGTCTCAAGACCAGATTAAAATCTACTGGGATTAACGATGGACAACATGGACTAAGATTATTATCACAGGATTTTCTGGTATTTACTGGATCATAAAAGTGATGATAGAAAGTATAAACACAGCATTGATCAGGGGAATAGTCAAAGCAACACTAATAAACACTTAGCAGGAACTGAAAAGGTCGTTTCAGATTCATTCAGTAGTTCAGTTTTATCACTCAGCAGCTAAAAATAGACGCATTCAATTAAACAGTTGCATTAATTTCTGCTGTCATGGAAACAATAGTTGGAAAGTCAGAGATGAAGAGTCTCCAGATGATCAGATCATCTCCAGTTTCCTCTTTAAAACTCACAGTTTCAATCTGATCAATAAGTTTTGATTTGGACTTTGTGTTGAGATCATCAGAGCTGCTGCTTGATCACTGGGATCTTCATCGGTTCCATCTTTAAGGTTTTATTAGTGGAGAAGAATGGAAACATCTTGTGAGTGAAGGTGTGTGTGAAGGTGTGTATGTGTGTGTTAGTATCCAGATCAGAGAAGGACAGCTTTCCTCTGTCCCAGTCCAGATTCACTCTGATCCTCTGGAGATTCTTCTGGACTGAGAGACGAGTGGAAGGAGCTGGAGGAGAATGTGCTGAATATTTACCTTGATAGAACCATATATACAACCATCCAGACTTTATTCTTCCCTTCCTCTGAACAGATTCTTCTAACACACCAAGTTCCCAGCTTTCACTGTCTCCAACATCAACATCCCAGCTGTGGTTCCCTGAGTTAAAACCATCAGAACTCAGAACAGAACAGTAATTAAATCTCTCTGGATTATCAGGAAGCTGCTGTTTCTCTCCTCTAATCAAACTGGTCAGATCTTCAGACAGAAGAAGTTTTGGACCAGCCGTGTTTGGGTCCAGAACCAGAGGAGTGTAGGTCACCATGGTCTCCATGTTGCTCCAGATGTTGAAGGCCAGGTTGCCCAGATGTTTGGCCTGGTCTATCAGAGCTCCTGAGGGCAGCTGTGGATCCTCCAGCAGGGGGCAGCGCTGGACTCTTTCCACTGCAGCCTTGTAGTTGTGCAGGAATGAGACGTCTGCAGCTCTCAGCTCCTCCTCTGTGGCTCTGACTGTGTCTGAAAGAGCTGCTATCTCTCTGCTCAGAGCCTCCATCTTCTCCTTCATCATCCCTCTCTTCTGCTCCTCTTCCTCCCTCAGTGCAGCCAGCCTGGCCTCCTCTTCCTCTGCTAGAAACTGATGAAGCTGCTTAAACTGCTCCATAATCTGCCTCTCTGTGTGTCGGGTCTGGACCTTCAGGTGTTCTGCTGTCTGATCAAACTCCTCCTGAACTTTCTTCCTGAGCTCCAGCTTCTTCTTTAAAGGCTCCAGAGTTTCCTGAAGCTTCTTCTTGTGTTGCTCAGCAGCTTCATTATGGGTTTAAATTCGTGCTTTTTGTGTAAATCTGAATGACTGCAGACGAGACACACTGGCTGCTGATGGTCCAGACAGAAGAGTTTGAGTTTCTCAGAGTGCAGACTGCAGAGATCCTCTGAAGCTCTCTGCTCTCTCTGCTGTAAGAAAGTCTCACACAGATTCTTCAGAGCCAGATTAACAGGTGGATTATCTTTAGAAGATCTCCTTTTACAAACTGGACACTCTCTTCCTGGTTTCTCTCTCCAGTATTTCTGCAGACACTCCTTACAGAAGCTGTGGCTGCATGACAGAAGAACCGGATCCTTAAATATCTCCAGACAGACCGGACAGCAGAGATCATCGTCTGATCTGGAAGCCATTTTGTCTCAGAGTGAAGCTGAAACCACAGCAGACAGAACGTCAAACCAGGAAGTCAGTTTCTCTCCTGTAGAAACTTTCTGAACTTACTTTCACTTTGATCTGCTTGTTGTTCCTCCTGCAGCAGTCTGTGTTCCAGTGTCTAGTTGCTCAGTTCTCTCTCTGTTCTCCTTGTTCAGTTTGATTTCAGTCGGAGACGAAGGCAGGTGTCAATTCAGTTTTTCTCTCAACTGTTTCCTGCTCAGTTTTTCCAAGACTTCCTGTTTTAATTCCAGTCTGGAGGCAGAGATGTGGCGCCCTCTGGAGGATTTTATGTACATCTACATTTTCAGAAAACCTACGGCACTGGAGGTTGAAGGTCATGTTTGGTGTTGAGTAAAATTTTCCTTCTTTCAAAAAATAATTTTTAGAATCTGAAATGTTTTTTCACACTGAAGCTTAAAATAGTAATTCTTTAAATATGACCAAAAATATTGTAAATGCAAACAATAAAATATGTTTGAGAATAATAAATTAAGTAAATAGAAATAAAATCTATTGCAGTAGAAAAAAACCCATTCTTGATTAAACTCCTCCATTGATGCTGCAAAGAGCGACAGACATTATTAGTCTTTATTAAAGTCGACTGACTGATTGATAGATGAAGATTTTAGAGAAGGAAACTGTTGCTTCAGTTACTGCATCTGATCCAGGGGTTTCTGTCCGTGTGTGTGTGTGTGTGTGTGTGTGTGTGTGTGTGTGTGTGTGTGTGTGTGTGTACCTTGTCATGGTGTGCAGTCAGTGTCTGTCCACTACAGGATGGAGGAGATTCTCCCTTCACCTCCCATTTCTGCCACTGCAGCTTCTCTGAAGACACAGAGAGATGGAGAGATTCCCTACTAACCAGAACCACAAGCACAAAGTTTCCTTTTGGTTTCTTGCTCTGAATTTAGTCTTTAAAACTGGTAAAGTTGGTTAGAAATCCATAAAAACTGGTCTTTGAATAATAAAAGTTTTGATATTTTCATGTGTTGTATTCGTGAGTTTAAGATTAGTGCAATGAAATCAGAGTCAACATTTTCATATTTATTCATTTTAAGACGTTTAAAGTAAAGATGTATGGTGTCATGATGTGTTGCTTCAAAGTAGTTTACCTGTGTTCAGAGCGTAAAGCTCCTTACAAAACGTTCCTCCTGCTCTGAAACCTCCGAACATGAAGAGCTGATCTCCAGCCTGAGTGAAACTCTGCCCCCATCTGGAGAGGCAGAAACAGACATGAACATCCAGGATGCAACTCCGTGGTTACAGTGGATCAATGTGATTGATGTGATTGAGCCTCACAGGGCAGGAGGAGGCGATCCGCTGGTTTTAACCGGAGTCCAGGTGACAGACACTGAAACAAAGTCAGGATCCAGACTTCAGTCCAACACGCTTCATTTCCTCTGGACAGAAACGATTCAGGACTTTAACCTGTGTTGAAGACCAGGAGGTCGTCGGTGGGCTCGCCCTCCAGCCGCCCTCCGTACACGTAGATGTTGTCTCCGGCGGCAGCAGAGCTGCACCGGAGGCCCCTGGGAGCCACGCCGCCGGCTGACAGGCGTTCCCAGGCCAGAGACACTGCAGACAACATGGACGGTCATCAGAACCGAGAGACCAAACCAGGAGGGAAGGAGGCGATGGGGCGTCGCCTCACCCACGTCGAAGCTGTAGACGCCTGGGAGGCTTTCAGAGGCTTCAGGACTGGAGGATCCACCGAACAGATACAGCTTCCCTCTGACGACGCTGCGCAGCAGACGATGTCTCATTACATCAACCTGCACTCGCGTTTTCAAAGGCTGGACAACTTCCTGTGACATAAGCTGCTTTTCCCTGGTTTAGGTCCCATATTTGTCCCTTTAGCGCTTCGATGTCCTGCAGGCGGGATGCAGCAACATCCTGTCTCCTTTTGTTGCAACAATCTGATTCTGGAGATTCCAATGATAAATACCAACCATGGATACAATCATAACACAATAAACCCTTCAGTCAAGTCCAGTGATGGACTCATTTCTGCTAATCCGCTAATAGCACTGCTAACACCTTTAGCACACTTAGCTTTAGCATTAGCTTCTGGATGAATTCTAAAGCGCTAATTTACTTTTGTAAACTTTCGTACAGTTTTGTAAACTTTCAGTTGTTGACATCTGAAGTAGTTAGAAGTTTATATTCATGCTCTTATTTTGAAGTGGTTGAAAACTGTTTGCTCAGCAGTTTCATTTCATTTCCTTAAAAAAGGAAAGAAAATTGTTTTTGTGATTCCTCTAACTATTAAAGAAAAATAAATTCACAGTAAAAACCTGGATGAATACTTTGTGTTGCAATTCACTCAATATGGTTTTTGAATCTCCACCGACAGCCTGGACTGGGATCACTGGCCTCTCAGCATCATTCCAAGGGCTATAAATGGCCCTAGGGCCACATTTTGGACACCTCTGCTCTAGACCTTGCTGGGACATTAGTCCTTTAATCCTGGAAATGTTCTTCAGGTGATAGAAGGCCGACTTTGTAACCTTCTTTATGTGGCTCTGGAGGCCCAAACCCAGATTTCAGCCTGATCTCTGGTTTCCAGTTGTAATAACTGAAGCTGTGTCTTCAGTTCCTCTTTAGGCTCACAGATAATAACTTCAGTTTGGTTTCTGGAGAAAGTTTTGGCCCCTGTTCTGATTCATCGTTACCTCCATGCTGCAACATGGCTGCCTGCTGGCGGCCATGTTGGAGTGGGGTTTACCAGAGTGTGTGTCCTTCTCTGGCCGACGGGATTTCTCCGCTCTGAGGAATCTCCTCCCAGGTCACATCATCAGGAGTCACTGCAATCATCAAACCTGGGAATCATTTCCAGATCACAGCGACGTCACAAAGAAACTTCATGAGTTCACAGCCAAACCGCAACGTTTAGCAAGAAACGGCCAATAAGTTAAGATTGGATTTTATTCTGATTATTTTAGAAATGCCATTTTTAATGGACAACAGACTTACTGGACAGTCTGTTGTGTTTTTTGTCAACATTAAAGCATAAAATGAAACAATGTAGGCTACATGCTATTGGTCTGTTACCTGTTAGCATGTAGAAGTCAGAGAAGTAAACAGGACTGACCTAAAGAAGGAAAACAAATTAATAAATTAAGATTGAATCTCCTTTAAATGCAACAAAAGAGAGTAAATGACGATGAATGTGTTTCTTGTTTTAGTTTTTGTGTGTTGTCACCTCTGGGCTGATGCTACTCGCTCCTCCGAACAGAAAGGCCACGCTTCCAGCCACAGCTACAGCGTGGCCATGTCTGCAGAAACATGCTCAGTTTAAAACGCGCCGGCGTAACAGAGTGTTATTCAGTTTAATTAGCTGCTGCTGCCTCACTGCAGGGCCGGACCAAGCCTGCAGTGGCCCCTGCAGGGGGCCCCAAACACTACTCGGTGTAGCGTACTTGCTAGCATTAGCTTAATTTGTAATTCGCTTACATCAGTTATTATGGCTGTTGATTTTAGACTTTCAGGATTAATAAACTACAAATAATAATTTGGATTTTGAAATGCAGAGTAGTATTTTAGGTGCCATATTGTTTAACTGTTTGAAAGTAACTTCAGGTGATAAACACAAAATTTGCATTAAACAAGTAGATGTTTTATTTTTCCCCAACAGAGGCAGCAGCCATCAACAGAGAGATGAACTATTATTGTGTCACAACTATAAAAACAATATGGAAAGTTTTTTACATGTTTAATAGCATTTAGTTTGAATTATTCAATGTTATTTTAAATGTATATTTCTTAATCATGCTAATTTGGTGCTCTTGGTGCCCTGAGCAGCCCCTGAACTCGCATGCCTTGGGCCGGCCCTGCGTCACACTGACCTGGGACTCGGAGGTTCTCCTCTGATTTCTTTCTCCAGCCAGTGGCCGCTGGCTAAAGCCATCTTCACCTCTGATTTCACTGCTGCTCCTCTTCCTGTTACACATTTATATCACAGATACTTTATTTGTACTTCCACATTCCTTCTGTTTGCGTTTGTAGCAAAACGGTAAATCTAGATGTAATGACGCCTTTTGTCCGCTAGAAGGCACTAAAAACTGCCAAATAACTTCCCATCATGATGCAGGTTTTGCAGACAGAGGAAAGTTTGATTCCTAAAACCATAATCAGGATGAAACTCACCTGCTGAGGTCTGCAGGTCTGCAGGTCAGCGTCTCTTCTTCTGTTGTTCTCTGGTTGTTTCACTGAAACCAACAATAAGTGATCCGGATCAGCTTACAGGTAAACCTACACCTGGCCACTGTTGCCATGCAACCATGTCCAAATACAGCCTGCAATACATTCACTGAAAAAACTAAACAGGTGATCTCACTTAAAAAAATTACCTGTTACAAGTAATCAATTTATCTAATATATTGCAGTTTTTTCCATTGGCCCTAATCCTATTCTGTAAGAATCTAACATGTGCGCAAATCCAGAAAACAGCTCAAAATCTGAATATTTAAGTCAAAAATATTCATTTAATCTCCATTTTAAAACCAGACTTGACTATTTTTCTTCTAATTATGACGATGGTAATGATGGCAGCATCTGTATCCCATACAAACCCAATAAACCCTAATCATGATTTGTATTATTTGTTGCAGAAGCAGGTGATCAAAGGATCCTCCAGAGATCAGAGGATGGCGGTGTCTCTGAAGATGGATGACGTCAGCTCACGTTTTTCTCCCGTCGCCTCGTTTGGATCATGTTTTATTCATTTAAACACAATCCTGCACAAAAACACACACAGTACCAGAACCACAGCCGCCTACACGTGATCCGCTCAGCTTTTCACCTCCATCTGCTGCTGTCAGACCAATCAGGAAACATCAGGATTTTCAAAATAAGACGCACATGGACGGATATTTCTGGAAAGACGAAGTAAAACAGCAATAAAAGACGCGGGATTTTTACCAGTTACTCATCTGAAAGTGTTACTATTTGAACATATAGAAGAAAACCGTTTTCCAGCCGTTTTTGATCTGAAGAAATTTTATTCTGAAGACGTGAATGTGGTGCGTGAATCTGTTACATCACGTCTCCTGCAGCTCCAGACTCTGAAGCCTAAAGGAGATTCAGGGGAGAAAATGTCCATTTCTGACATGACGTCATACTGATTCTTCTCAACCTGATTCAGGACTTAAATTGGAAAAATCAACAACAACAAAACATAAAAACAGATCCGAACCGAACCGTGGAGTCAAAACAAGCAGAAGAGCAGGAAAGAAAAACCATGGAATTTCAAAATAAAAGACCGGGACGTGCGCGTCATCTGGACCTCCAACAAAATCGGGGGAAATGTGAAAAATAATGAATTTCAGCTCCAAGTTTGGATAAATATGAAAAAATCAATTAGAACATGGACAAAAATTTGGATATTATGGAAAAAAATACATCCATCCACAGGTGAAAAAGATGTTATAAATTGCAAGTGTATAACATCTTTGTACGACAAATTTTTAGTGTTTTAATTTTTGTATACAATTGGGAAATGCTGCAAGCATTCAATGTAATTATGTCATCTTATCAATAATTTACCATTGAATAGTGTTCCATAACCACGTTTTTAAGTTAATATGTCTGTCAAACATGTTTAAGTTTATAAATTATGAAGGAAAACATGCTTACTTATTTGTTTTACTCAACTTTTTTGCATTATTAAAAGCAAAAATCAAAATTGTGACATTAATCCTAAAATTTTAACATTTTTCATATTTTTTCAACGTTCTGACTTTAATTTCAGAATTCTGTCCATTGTTACTTACATCATTTTCATGAGATTGTCTTAGAAAAACAGTGTGGGTTTAGTCAGAGGCTTCTTCAAATTTGCTGCAATACAGACTGCTACAGGAGATATTTCCTGCCAACAGCCGTCAACATCTGCAATAACTCTTTAAAGAAATGTAATTAATATTTAATTCCTTTTGGGATAAACGAACCATTTTTGAATTTCTTAATAACTCAAGAAACTTTAACAACTTTAATAACTTAAAATAAATTTTAATTCATATGATAAATCCCCTGCGACAGACTGGCGACCTGTCCAGGGTGACCCCGCCTCTCGCCCGGAACGCAGCTGGAGAGGCAGCAGCAACTCCCGACCCCGTTAGGGAGAAGGGTGACGGAAAATGGATGGATGGATGGATGATAAATCCCAGGCTTTTATTTTTAGAGTGACCGGAAGTATTGCCATCGTTGGGCGGAACTTGACAGCGTCAGTAATTGTGCGCATCACCAGTACTGCGGACTGACTGACTGAGCTGGACGTCTTCTCGAGGAGAGGGGAACCAACAATACATCTTCCAGAGTCTGCGGGGTTTGTCTCGTAATTAGCTCGGTTCGGCCTCCTGGGGGCTAAAACACGAAGGAATCCTGGAAGCACCCGGAGAACCGCGGATATCCACGCGGCAAGGATGCTTCATGACCCGCAGCAGGTGTGAGGACATGGCGGCCGAGGCTCCGGCGGCGCCCGGCCGGGTGGTTCTGGTCAAGAAGATCATCATGAAGGACGGAGCGGTGGTGAGTGTCCGAGCCGCCATGTTTACCGCTGAGAGACCCGGACAGAGGCGTTTATGTTGTTTTTATCGAGGTTCTGGTTCTGTTGATACGGACCTCAGTTGAACCGTTGTTTCTGTCTGCGGAAATAATTAAATAAACTGTCACGTTTATGACGTAACATGGGATTAACGGACGTTGACGCTTGAAATAAAAAATCAAAGTTACCCGTTAGAAATGTGATTTATTCGACGCCATTTTATTGATTCATAGAGGCAAATCGCAGTTTAATTTAGTTATTATGAATTATGTAAAACAGGTTTTAATTTCTAGTTGTTGAGGCTGAAACTGTGAATAAATTAAATAAATAAAATAAGGACGTTCTGGTTCTGGACGGTCTGGTCCAAAATGGCCGTGTTCTGTTCGGTTCTGTTCTGGGAGGAAAGTGACGGTGGGAGGGAGGCTGTAATGGAGACACACACACACACACACACACACACACACACACACACAGGTTGGGCTTATGGCGGCGGTGCTGATGCGGTCGGGATGGATCCATTACGGTGTTACATAACAGCCCCTGCCCGGCCGCGCCGCGCCGCGCCAGGCCGCGCAGGGACGATCCTCCCCGGGGCGGGCGGGCTGGAGGAGCCGCTGCTGCGGATCCGGCGCTCCGCAGCTCCGCCAGCGTCCATTTTAACACCAGAACAGACGCATCACCGCAGCTCACACAGAAAATGTCTGAAAAAATTTAAAAGACTTAAAAGACTCGATGTCATTTCATGTTTTCCCCTTAACGTCTCAGAAATAAAATATCTACATGTTTCACCAGAAAGGACACAAACATCCATCACCTCCAGAGTATTTACACACATTTTACCACTTTACACTTTGGTTTATTTTGAGATTTTTCACAAAGAGGTCAATAATTGTGAAGAATGAAAACTATGAAATGTTTTCAGAATATCCTACATCAAAAAAAACTTTTCTAAATAAAAACTGAGAAGCTACATCATGATGGAGATGTTTACAGATGTTCAAAGCTGGTAGAGATTCAGCTGCAATGAAACACTTCAGATGTTTATTTGTAAAAAAGAATATAAATATATATATATAATAAAAATAGTCTGCTATGTGCTTTTGTATGACATAAAATTACACAAGTTGCTAAAAAATAATAAAACATAATTTTTTTTGCCATTTCTGAACATTTTCTGTTGATCTGAAATGTTAGAAATCTTAATATGATTCATGAATTCATATTTTCCCCAATTAAAGTAAAAGATTATTAATAGACAATGAGTTTTTCTTTCAGGACAAAATAAACAAGCAATAATAAATAAATGTTGATTAGTATTTAAAGTTTATCAATCTTTGATAATATATTGTGGTATAATTATGCCATAATGCAATAATATTATAATTTCATAATATAATATAATTTTCCAGTATTAGTGGAAAATGGTCTCAAAACAACAATATAATCGTTTATCGTGATAACAGTTATTGTCCAGCTCTAAACGTATCATTTTATTCATGACTTTTTGCTTCAGTAGCTTTTAAAATACCGTTATAATCTGCAGTTTAATAAACACAGATCTCTGGTGTCATGAATTCCAACGTTACATTTTGACCAGAGCGTGAAGATTTGGAGAAACGGCAGATTAAACCAAAATGTGTGAAACGCTTCACACCAGCCGAGGATTCTGGGAAAACAGTAAAACAAGGTCAGCTTGTTCTGATGAAAGGTCAACATGGCTGCTTCTACTCTCAGATATTAGACCAGAAATGTGAAATATGTATTTAACGCTCAGATAGAAATGTAAGAAGTTTATCTTAACCAGACAGGAAACTCAGTGAAGCTCCAGCTGCAGATTAATGCAGCTACCGGTTGCTAATGCTAGCTGGTTTAGTAGCATGAATGTTAGTTTTAGTGCATAAATTGGTGAAGTTATAAAGAAACGTTTTAATCAGTTTGACTCTTGGAGCATCAGGCCTGTTACTGAGGCTGGTTCTGTGGTTCTGTCCAGGTCTGATGTTCTTCTACCCTCAGTTTCCTCTGACCTCATAGGCTAGAGGTCAGAGGAAGCTGAGCTCAGGATGGTTACAGATAAACTCTGTACCAGGACTGGACCTCTGAATGCTTCCCACTAATCTGCCTAGCAACAGTTTATTGTCTGGGTTCTTCATGTTTCCTTAGTGAATCAGGTTCTGCATCAGTTTCTGTTCCAGCCTGAGTTGAACTTTAAGGAGCTGAGGATGTGTTGGATTAACCTGCTGGATTATCTTCATTTCCTCTGACTTTATCTGAACCTGCTGGATTATCTGGTGAAACTCCTGCTGGTTCTGAACTGGCTGCTTAGATGGGTTCTGTTTGGGTCAGAACGGTTCTGGGTGTATGTTTTTTCTTCCACTAAACTTTCCATTTCTACGTATCTGTTTGGGATGATTGTAAAAGGCAGGGCAGATTCTACTTTGAAAACAATGTTTATGGGAAATTAAATTTAAATTAAATTTGTTGGACCAATCAAATGAAAGCTTCTTGCTGTTCCCATGGTAACTCAGAGTCCAGAACCTGCAGGACGGTAGCAGCGACCAGAACCACATTAGTTAAGTTAACTGTTAGCGGGTCGGACAGCCCAGCTAAACATGGATATAGATCCAGTTCTGGTTCTGGTTCCAGTTCTGGTTCCGGTCCAGCTGGGAGCCATCAGTTCGGTCCGGTTCTCCGCTCCACTTCTTCTCTCTGTCAGGAAACGCTCATTGACAATAAAAGATGAAAATGAATAAATCAGAGTTTCTGTTCGTCTCTGTCAGCGTCAGCAGAACAGACCTTCATGTTCTGGAATGTTAAACCCGATATGAAGCTGAAACTGGACCTCCAGGTTCTGCTGGTGCTTGAGGACGGATCATAACGTCTCTATTTGTTCACAGGGAGGGAAGACTCGGTTCTGGTCCGGTTCTCACCTTTATCTGGGGCTTTTGTTGGTTTAATGGTGGCCTCAAGGCGCCCGGGCTCACATTATTCATGTTAACATGGCTGCAAGGTAGGTGGAGAAACGACGGAAACTCTGGAGTTATTACACATTAATGCAGATCAGTTCAGTCTGAAGAGCCCGCCTGGTTCAGATGTAAGAGTAGACTTTATTACATTAAAACTAAACCAAAGTTCTTCCTGGTTGGATGGATGTACTGAGAGCTGATTGGTTCTCTGGAAGCAGGAAGTTGGGATGAACTGGAGCAGACGTGAGGCGTGTTGAGTTGTGTTGTTTCTGTGTTGCAGCCGCAGCAGGGCATCGGCCGGCCCAGCGTCTACCACGCTGTGGTGGTGATCTTCCTGGAGTTCTTCGCCTGGGGTTTACTCACCACGCCGATGCTCACCGTAAGCAGAAACATCAACCTGCTTGTTTCAGAAAGATACAATGTGTTTCTGTAACAGGATGTGTGTTTGTAGGTTCTGCATGAAACGTTCCCTCAGCACACGTTCCTGATGAACGGCCTGATCCAGGGAGTGAAGGTGAGCAGCGACTGCTTCTACTGGAAACTACAGTTTGGTCCTATTCCAAGTTTATCATGCTGCACAGTAACATTTATGAGCTTGTTTTCAGTTAATAATTTATTAATATTGATGATAAAGTTCTAGCTCCATTAGCAGACTGTTTCTCTGGGAAAATGTCTTGTTCTAAGTAAAATAATCTGTCACTGGAACTTGTTATTTATTTAAAACAAGCTGCTGTTTCCTGCTGAGAAGAGACTCATAAATAGTCTAATGACAAGTCGACACTTTTAATGAAATGTTGATGAATCTTTTAGTGCAGGTTCATGTTTATAACAGTTTTATGTCAGTCTTCGTCCTTCAAATAAAATGTTTCCCAGAAAACTTACTTGTTAGTTAGTTTAGTTTTATCTCAAGTGTCCAAAAATGTTGAGTCTATAAACTAGAGTAAAACAACCCGGTGAGCAGTCTGTGTTGCTGCTGCTGCTGCTGCAGCTGCTGCTGCTGCTGCTGCTGCTGCTGCTGCAGCGCTCAGTCATGACGGTTCCTCTAACCACGCTGCTTCCTGTCTGCAGGGTCTGCTGTCCTTCATGTCCGCCCCGCTGATCGGAGCGCTGTCAGACGTCTGGGGACGAAGATCCTTCCTCCTCATCACCGTCTTCTTCACCTGCGCTCCCATCCCTCTGATGAGGCTCAGCCCCTGGTAGGAGCTTCATCCCACTGGTTGGATGGAAACGTAAAACTTTGACTAGGTGGCTCCTTCAGCTCAAATTAGCCACGTTTTAGTAAAATACGCCGTCAGGACGGTGTGTTTATGTCCAGAGTTTATAGTTGGAACAGAAGCTGTTCTGTGAAACATTCTTTGTAAGAACCGAGCGTTGGCCCGGCTCCGGTTCTGATCATTTCATCAGAGCGGATGAAGTTTCTGCCAGACGATGCATCCAGGCTGTTCCTGAGCCAACAGGTTGACTTTCTGAATGTTCCTCAGGTTATTTTTAGTTCCTTCACATCTCACTAGTTACGTTTGCAGAAGCTTTGCTGGATTTACTGGCTGGTTTCACCACATTTTCAAGTTGCTCTGTTAGTTTTGCTGAACTTAGTTTCCAAAGCTTTCAAACAACTTTCAGGAAACGTTTTCAGGAGTTACGTAAGTTTGCAAAATTTTTGCAGTTACCTGTGCTGAACTTACAGGTTTCTCCCAGAGAATCTGATTACTTTAGTAAAGTGTTTATAATTAAATTTCACCAGGTTTTTATGAAGAAAATTAGTTTATTTGTAACATTAGAGTATTTTTAAATTAGAAGCCTTCATTAAAATGTGCAGACTGTTTGACCGGCTCATGAGTCATAAGCTCTCAGTCACTCTGACCGTCCTGCAGACGCTGACGCTGCTTTCTGACCCGCTGTGTGTCCAGGTGGTACTTCGCCATGATCTCCATGTCTGGAGCGTTCTCCGTCACCTTCTCCGTCATCTTCGCCTACGTTGCTGACGTGACGGATGAGAGGGAGAGGAGTACCGCCTACGGCCTGGTAAGAGCCGCCCACCGGGTCGGCCCGGTCCGAACTCTGAGCGATTAGCATCCGGTAACGTCCTGCTGCGTTTCCTGTCCAGGTGTCAGCAACGTTCGCAGCCAGCCTGGTGACCAGCCCGGCCATCGGCGCCTACCTGTCGGCCTGGTACGGAGACAACCTGGTGGTTCTGCTCGCCACGCTCATCTCTCTGGCCGACATCTGCTTCATCCTGCTGGCCGTCCCCGAGTCTCTGCCGGACAAGATGAGGCTCAACACGTGGGGCACGCCGTTCTCCTGGGAGCAGGCCGACCCGTTTGCTGTCAGTAACCAGGAAGTGGAACCTCGTAGCGGTTAAAGAGGCCGTGTGACTAACTGTCCCTCTGTCTGTCTCTGCTCCAGTCTCTGAGGAAGGTGGGTCAGGACTCCACCGTCCTGCTGATCTGCATCACCGTCTTCCTGTCTTACCTGCCGGAGGCCGGACAGTACTCCAGCTTCTTCCTCTACCTGAGACAGGTGAGACCTCCAGCTTCCTGTCCACCAACATGGCCCAACATGGCCGACTGCTGAACGGTTGGCATGGAATCACTAATGACTGGGAGGAAATGTGAGAGGAGGAATCGTTTCTGAACTGGTTCCTCAGATTCAGCAGGATGGTAAAGGAACAAAGTTTGATTTGAAAACCTTCCAACGCAGAGGAAGATCAGATCCTCTGATCTGATCGGTTTCTCATGTATGGATCACTGATCTGCCAGTTTATTGGTGCAGCCCGATAAAAACGTCACGTCTGGTTGAGTCCCAGAAAGTTTGGAAACATTTGAATATTTGAACTAAAATAAATGTTGATGCTGAGCTGAACGTTTCCTTCCAGGTCATCAACTTCTCCTCCACCACCATCGCTGTTTTCATCGGGGTCGTCGGCATTCTGTCCATCGTGGCTCAGGTACCGACCCGGTCCCACATGCTGCAGGTCCTTAAACCAGAACCAGAACCAGAACCGCTCTGTGTCTCTCCTCAGACGCTCTTCCTCACGCTGCTGATGAGATACCTGGGCAACAAGAACACGGTTCTGCTGGGCCTGGGCTTCCAGATCCTCCAGCTGGCCTGGTACGGCTTCGGGTCAGAACCATGGTAAGACCGGCCGCTGAGTGCAGCAACCAGAACCAGACAGAGTTCAGCAACCAGAACCAGACAGAGTTCTTCCTCATCATCAGTCAGTGCAGGATAAACAAACTGAACTCAAAGCTAACTGACATTTTCTAAAAGCTTCAGTATTTTTTTCAAACTGGGGATCTGTTGGAAAGTCATGAGCAGTAATTATCCTACCATCTGCATCTCATACAGACTGTTAGTGTCACAATCTCAGTTTGCATTTCTCCCTCCCTCCTTTGGGGTTCTTTAACTGGACTAAGTGTTGTTCTGCCAGCGGGGGGCGCTGTTCCCCCTGTCTGCCAGCGGGGGGCGCTGTTCCTCCTGTCTGCCAGCGGGGGGCGCTGTTCCTCTGACTGCCAGCGGGGGGCGCTGTTCCTCTGACTGCTGTGTGTGTGACAGGATGATGTGGGCGGCGGGAGCCGTGGCGGCCATGTCCTCCATCACCTTCCCTGCTGTTTCTGCTCTGGTGTCGCAGTCGGCTGACCCAGACAAACAAGGTGAGTCCGACCGGTGGCCCGGCCTCTGACCGGAACCAGAACCGGCTCTGACTGTCTGTCCGCCTGCAGGAGTCGTCCAGGGCATGATCACGGGGATCCGGGGCCTCTGTAACGGCCTGGGCCCCGCCCTCTACGGCTTCATCTTCTTCCTGTTCAACGTGGAGCTGAACACTCTGGACCCGATCCAGGAGGAGTACAGCATCGATCCGCTGCCGCTGCACGGACCCACAGAGGTACAGAACCATTCAGAACCCCACTAACGGGCCTCATCAGGACTAGAGGGAAAACTGAAACACTGGGGCTAAAACAGAGGGCGACTCTGGAGCGACAGCAGCTGGTTTCAGTCTGCTGCTCGGTTCTGAATGATTGATTTATAAATACAGCAGAACTGGACAATAAAACATAAAAATAACTGAAATCACCTGTTTTCTTCTCCAGTTCATTAACAGAAAGAGATTCTAGTGAAATGTCAGTTTGGGTGTCCAAACGTTTTGACTCCTGGGCCAAGAAATAAAAACTAAAGAGGCTTTTGCACATTTGTTATATTAAATCAGATTCTTTTTGGCTCAACTGAACAAATTTATTCTCAGTTATAAGAAAAGAGTTTCTCTGAAAGCACTTTCTATGTTTAGCCAAGTTTAATAAATCAGATAAAAGCTGGTTTGGATAAACCTGCTTCTACTATGAGTACTTCATATTTTTGTATGTATACTACATATAAAGTTATTTTACTGTTTTACTGTACTTGCTGTCATTTATGTAAATGCCACCTGATTTTATTCATTAGTGCTGCATGAGTTCTGTCATATTTGATAAACGTAATATTTTTTTAAAAAAAGCATAAATAAATATAAACAGTTTAATAATCCGTTTTATATGTTTCTGAACTGGAGTTGAGGGTCACAGTAAACATGTCCTGGGTCCAGAAACGGCCCGTGTTCCTCAGGTTGAGCCCCTGCCTGGTTGCTGAACTGCAGCGTTTCTCCTGTATTGCAGCAAGCGCTCATCCCGGGGCCGCCCTTCCTGCTGGGCGCCTGCACCGTGGTCGTCGCCTTCCTCGTCGCCCTCTTCATCCCCGAGAAAACCTGCTGCTCCTCTTCCTCCTCGACCTCCTCCTCGGAGCTCTCCCTCAGCGAGAAGCCCCTCCCAGACAGCAAGGAGGCGCTGTCCTCGCTGGCCGGCGTTCACATCAACACGCCGCTGCCGGGCAGCGATGAAGAGGCCCCGCCCTCCGCCAGCGCCGAGGACTCTGAGCCGCTGCTGAACGACAGTATCGTCTGAGGACACATGGGGGCGGAGCCTCTGCCGTTGTGGGCGGAGCCTCTGCCGTTGTGGGCGGAGCCTCTGCCGCTGTGTTTTACTGTGTTTCCGTTAGCAACGCGGCCAGACTGAGTGTACTTTTCTCGTCGGAAGTTTTTGCCTCTTTGCCGATCGGCGGGATGAACATTTAGCTTCAGAGGCGCGCCGTCCTGACCAATCAGATCCATCTTTAATGAGCCAATCGGACGCAAGCATGGAGGTCTGCAGGGAAGAAGGAGAATAAATCAGGTGGGTGGGAGGAAGAGGCAGATCCTTAGTGTTTTAATGGAGGATTTCACTTCATCTTTGAGGCTTTTTTTTTTTACTCTTTAGGTCATTTTGGACGTGTTTAAACTTTAATGGCAGCCAAAACATCCAGGTTTATTTATACGTTTGTTTTTTAAATCAGTGTTTCTGTGGGTGGAGATTGTATTAAAACCAGCTAAAACAAGAGAAATGAACCATTTTTAATCTCAGTCTGAGATTAAACCAAAGCAAACTACTGACTACTGACAATAATTAGAAGGAAACAGGAATGAATCCTTACATTCCGAGTAAAACAAACATTTTGAGTTTTATTTTTCCCTGTGTGTCCCTCTACCTCCAGTTTTATGTTTCTCTCAGTGCTGCTGGCTGCTGGCAGAGGAAAACCCTCCGCCCGGCTCCCTGACGCCTCAGGGTCGGTTTAATTCGCTCCAAAACAACTCAGTTTCACTCGAGGCTTTTTCCCTGGCAGCAGTGAAACTCCTGAAAACAAACTTTATACTTGAAGCATCCGACAGAGATTCCAAGAGCTTTAGAGAAGATTTGAAGCAGAGTTTTAACAGTATTAACTGCCACACTGTACAGTTAGCCATGTCATGACTTTTAATGTAAATGCACTTTTGAATGAAACTCTGGTTTGTAAATACTGTAAGTGTGACATGGAGTCGGCTAGTTTTCCGTCTCCGGTCGAGTTTAGAGGACACATATCATATTTTCCTTTTTTAATGTTTTTTTTTCCGGTATTTCGCTCATGGTACTCGCAGTAATTTTCTACATCTGAAATAGAAAATGTTGCCAAAGAGAGCTGGCATTCAACTCAGAACTTAGCATCAACATTCACCTGAAATTACAGTCTGAGATCATAAACTGAACATTTAAGGGATTTTCTTCTGCATTGAGGAGACCTTGTAAACCAGCACCACATGCAAAAATTTAAAAGCGCCCACAGTGGTAAGTGGTTGCGGGTCCATTACAAATGTTGATATTTAGCTA
>CAKLNU010000292.1:0-22500 GCA_922788865.1 Poeciliopsis turneri | reverse complement strand
TCATTTTTTGCAGTGGAAGACATAAAATCCAAGTTCAAGAACCTTCGGACGGTTTTTAACCGGGAGTTCAAGGCGGTCCAGGCGAGCAGAACCTCGGACCAACCCTACGTGTCCAAGTGGAAACATTTCCACCAGATGCTCTTCCTGTGCGAGTCGTTTGAGGAAGACGAGTTTCCTGACGGCCCACAAGAAGGAAGCCGGACTTCCTGCTCCGCCTCCTCCTTCGACGCCGGCAGCATAAAGACGGAGAGCAACGCCGTCACCTGCTCCGCCTTCCAGGTGTTGTTCCCCGCAGCTCCAGACCAGACCGAGCTAATGGATCCCAGAGCGGCGTCCGGATTGCCGCCGGACAGGAAGCCCGCTTGGGTTCTGGTTCCGGCTGACGACAGGGCGAGCGGCGAGTCGCGCTGCCTCTGGAGCGAAGCCAAAGTTCAGCAGCTCATCTCGTTTTACGCCGGTGAGTCCAAACCGTCTGGAAAAAAAACACAACAAGTGGCTTTAGTCCAGTTTCTCCTGCTGATATTCATTGAAACAGGATGAAAAGATGAATGTCCAGGTGTAGTTCTACAGAGTACTGACCCGGCAGCAGGTGAACACACATGAACACGCCGCACTTTTCAGCTTGCCTCTGTGTTTCAGAGCACAGCTGCCTGTGGAACCACCGGGTCGACAGCTTCCGGAACCGGCTGCTGCGGCAGAGCCTGCTGGAGACGCTGAGCGGCCTGCTGTCCGCAGGAGAGTCTGTCCCGTTCACAGGTAACTGGGCCGGCCCGGAACAGAACCCGAACCGGAACCAGAACCCACCAGCTTCTGCTCTCTTCCCTGATCCAGTGGAAGACATCAAGACCAAGTTCAGGAACCTGCGGACCATCTTCCAGCGGGAGCACAAGGCGGTGAGCGCCAACAGAACCTGCGGCTCCGAGGATTTCTACCTGCCCAAGTGGAGGCACTACCTGGACCTGCTGTTCCTCTGCGACGCCGACGGCAACGAGGCCTTCGCCCAGAACCCGTCCGTCCCACCGTCACCGACGCCCCCGGACTCCTGGCTCTCCTGCTCTTCCTCCTCCTCCTCGTCTTCCACCAGCAGCAGGAAGCGAGCGGGTCGGGCGGCGGCGCCGGCGAGGAGCGGGCGCCGCGGCGAGGCGCCGCACGCCGGCTTCCTGAAGTACGTGGAGGAATGTCTGAACGAGGCGCCGCCGCACAAAGTGAAGAAGATGAAGAAGAAGATCATCCAGACGATCCACAGCCTGGAGGAGGACGGATGAAAAACACTGCAAAAAATACTTTAGACTTTACAGCAAAGAACTGGGCCCACTGAGACAATATAAAAATAAAACATGAGAATTATATCAAAATAATAACAATAAAGTCAAAAAGATTTAAAAAAAAAATAGTCATCAAGTTATGAGAATAAAATCTAAATAACACGAAAATAGTCATAAAACTAGTCAAGATAATTCAACAATAAAGTCATAAAATTACAAAAAAGTTCTACAATTTTAAGAATAAAGTTGAAATAATGTGAAAATAAAGAAATAAAAATAAAGTCAAAATAATATAAAAATAAAGTCCTAAGAATTTTTTTAAAAAAAATAGGAATAAAATTGTAACAAAGTCAGAAAATTACAAGAAAAAAAGTGGAAAAATGGATAAAGTCATTATTTGTCTTCTCATAATTTATTTCATTATTTCTTATTGTGGCCCTCATTATTCATGTTCATATTTAACAATATTTAATGCTGTATTTAAAGACTTTCTGTTGTTATTTGTGCTGTAATACTTCCTAATTCTGTTTTAGTTGATACCACAGTGCCTCTAAATGTATCAATAAATATTTTAGTTTTCCTGTTATATTACATTTTTTGTGCCTTTATTTTTATTTAGAAATTCACAAATTAACTGTTTTCTCATTGTTAATATTCTGTGTTTATTCTTATTAAAGTTCTTGAAGTTCAGAGGTTAGAAAATAAACAGGAATGAATCATGAATCTGCAGAAATCCATCATTCAGAAACGTCATTTTGAGACGGCTGTGTTTTATTGTGTGTCCGCCAGGTGGCAGTGTGGGATAAACCCGCCTCCTCTGCCGGTTTATTTCTCTACGGTTTGAAACTATCTGAGGAATGTGAACTTTCCGGAGCCGCGACCTGCTTCACGGGTTTCACCAGCAGAACTTTATGGACTTTTCGCTTCCTTTAATCAGCTGCTGTTGCCTGAGAGACGCTCTCCGTCTTCTGGATCCAATTGGTTTATAAACATCAGGTGGAAGCGTTATTTTAGCTCAGAGCCTCTCAGGGTTAGCTTAGCTGGTCTCCGCATCCTGGGCGCCATTTTTTAGCTCCTACATGTCAAAGTGTTGTTTGATTTGGGAAAAGGTTCTGGTTAATTCACAAGGTTCTGGTAACTGGCAGACTAACATGTAGTAACAAACACATAGGCTACATATCTGCTTAGCTAACAGCTACATTAGCTAAGCTAGTTTGCTAGTTTGCAATAAATATTGCTGATATTTATCTTGATATTACAGTGGTGAGTTCTCAAATTTTGTGACCAAGTTAAAGTTATAATGTACTGATTGTTCATCCACCATATTACTGGGAGGGTTACTATGGAAACGATCCTGTTCTCACTTCCGATAGGCATCGGAAGTAGCAGTATTTCACTAGGTAATTTATAATTTTTGCAAATCTACATTCATGGTAGACGTTACATCTCTGATCGGTTATTGTTCAGTAGTTAGATAGGAACAAGGGGAGAGCCAGTTCAAGTCCTGTGGCTTGTTTATTGTTGCCATAGCGACTGCCTGTCAAGATGGCTGTCAGTAACAAAGTTCACAGGTTCAGGGCAGAGAGAAGGCCTCCAGCTCTCGTCACTTCTCTGTATTTTCTTGTTTGCTCGTAGTTTAGGGTGAGTTTTACTTGGTGAAACAAACCGGGAAGCAGCTGAAGAGGCTGTGGCGCCTGGTTAGCTGGGGAAGCTAACCAAGAGTTAGCTCTTGGTTAACTCTTTTTTATCAGGTCACAAACTTTATTTTTCAGTTTCAAACTACTTTTCCAGTTAGATTATTTCAAACAAACTTTCTGACCCTAATTTAGCTCCGTAGCCTCTGAGGAGGGGCTTGTTTTTAAAAATTAAAACTCATTTACAGAAACAAATGGTGGGCGGGGCTTAACTTAAAGCAGAAGCTCCTCCTCCATTAGATCCTTTTGATGTTTCTAATCATCTGATTTTAGTTCTGGTTTGATAATTAATCATGAAGGAAGTTTAATCTGGTTTTTAACAGTAATCTGGTTCCAGTGTGAACGCAAACAAACAACATCCTCCTTTTATTCTCATCTTATCTGCATTTTTGTTCCAGTTTTCTTCACTTTGTTTTTTTCTGGACCTTGTTTGGCCTTTTCTTTCTCTCCCTCTCTCCACTTCACTCCTCCTCTTTCTGTGTCTTTTCTCTTTGCTCGGTGAGTCGCAGTAAATCCTATTGTGATGCTAAACTGATTTTGGGAGGAGAGAGAGAGAGAGGGAGAGAGAGAGAAAGAGAGGGAGAGAGAGAGAGAAAGAGAGAGAGAAGAGCTTTGGATTCATTTCCAGCAGATCCGAGTCTCACTTTGATTCTCCACAAACTGTCGGGAATCTTTCCAGGTTGAATCCGGGCGGCTTTTCCCTGGACTGGATCAGCCGCTCTCTGCGCTACAGGAATGCACTTTGCAGGAAACGCGCAAACCTCTCGCCGCCTTGTTTTCCCCGCAAACCGGGACGTATAAATGAGCAGCGATGCACCTGTGAGCGACCCGGAGTGGAGAAGCTCATTCCGGGCTCCAGCAGCGCCGCCGGGCTGAGCGCCGGGCTGAGCGCCGGGCCCCGGGCCGGGCATGGAGCGCCGCGGCCGGGCGGGGCTCCAGCCGGCGGGCGGAGGAGAGGGAGGCGGATGGGTGCTGGTGGAGGCCCGGCTGCAGGGAGGAGCGCCGTGGGGCTTCACCGTGCAGGGCGGCCTGGAGCACGGACAGCCGCTCATCATCTCCAAGGTCAGGAAAGTCAGAGTTCAGGCTAGTTTTACTCATGAAACCCGACAAATGAAAAACTTTCCCATCAGCCGGCTCGAGTCATAAGCGACCCGAGCTGTTCCTGACAGGGACAGCAGGGGGCATCAGAACAGATTTACCAAGTTAATTCAATCCAATGTAAATACCATAAAATAATCAGAAAAACACTAAACAAGCTAAACTAGAAATATAAACATGAAAATAACAAAAACAGACGTATTTATAAATACACATATATGCATCTATCATACCAACATGTAGACCAGGCTCCATAAATCATTTACTCATCATTTACATTTACATGA
The DNA here is from genome assembly GCA_922788865.1 of Poeciliopsis turneri. Classification (NCBI taxonomy): domain Eukaryota; kingdom Metazoa; phylum Chordata; class Actinopteri; order Cyprinodontiformes; family Poeciliidae; genus Poeciliopsis; species Poeciliopsis turneri. Next base: position 18,156 of record CAKLNU010000292.1, on the reverse strand, counting down.
CTTAACATTTTTCTCTTTTCTGTGTTTTTAACAAGTTGTTTGTCACTTCATGGCTAAGCTAACCCAGCTAATACCTTACCCAGTCATGAGGAAGACTGCTGACTTGCTGGTCATGTGTTCGCTCCATAAGGAAGGAAAGCAAATGCTAAACACTACTGTACCCAGTTACAACAGTGAAAGGTTTAGTGGAAGGAAAAACATGAACCGAAGAAAGTGAACAATCAAAACTGCATAAGTTGAACTGCTTCGGCTTAGCTTAGCATGATTTAGTTTAGCTTTTAGTTAAGTTTATATTAGCTTAGCATTGTGTAGCTTACGATTAGCCTAGCTAACCTAAATTTAGCTTAGCATAGCTCAAACGTATGTTTTCTAATGTTAGTTTATGTCATAGTAGCTTATATTATAGTATGTCGTAATTATGAGGATGGCATAATTAACAAGCAACCAGATCCAATCATTATTTTTAGGTTTATACATTTCATTCCATTTTATCAGTTCATGTATGTGTGGCTAAGCTAAGCTAACAAAAAACTAGATTTATAATGCAAACCTTTTGTGGTAGTGCCAGTTTGAGTCAGGAAGATGCTGACTTGACAGTTTGTCATTTCCTGGCTATGAACAGGAGAAGTAATTGATAAAGATTGTATCTAACTAAGCATAGTAATGGAAAGTTTAGTGGAAGGAAGAAGTGTGACAGAAGAAACCTCTGACAGCCTTAAGAGATGTGTGAAAGAAAAGCCACTGAAGAGTTTGGAGAAAATCTTTGTTCAATGACAGTTTTTGACTCTGGATGTATTTTCCACAACGTTTTCAGTGTCTGATTGGTTGAGCCTTAAAAATGGAGCCTTAAATCTGTTTCCCCTTTTTTTCCCTGTTTGTTTAAAATAATTAAGTCATAGTTTAAAATCTAACCGTCAACGAAGCTCATCAGTCGGTTCTGACCTCGTTTTATTAAAATGCAAATCAGCAGCTGCTGACGGGGAAAGTGGGACAGAAATCTGATAATCTGTTTTCCTGATGCATTTGAACGCAGCGGCGGCGGCATGTCCACCAGTTCTGAACCGGACCGGATCGGTTCAGAACCGGTTCCGAACCGGACCAGACTGGTTCCGAACCGGATCGGATTGGTTTGGGTTGGTTCTGAACCGGATCGGTTCCGAACTGGATCGGATCGGCTCGGATCGCTCCGATTCTTCACATGTGGAGCGATAATCATATTATTTATTTACAGGTTTATTTTTGTCATGATTTTTATAGTTTTGTTTTTATTTTATTTTATATTTCAGTTAATTTTTTTTATAGCTTTTGCTCTTTTACAGTCACTTTTTATATTTTTACATGTTTCAAAATTTTTAATATTTGATGTTTTTGGTAAACTTTATGAATTTATCTTATTATTTATTAAAAAACAACAAATATGTTTGGACATTTAATTCAATTTTACTGGATTTTTTCATGAGTTTTTGCTTTTTAAAACTGATATTTAAATTTCCTCCATCCATCCTGACTGAATGTTAATTTATTTTGATTATTTTTGTCTCATCAATCAGTGTGAAATTGATCCAGGATCAGTTTCTCTGCTGGTTTTTATTGATTATTGAAGGTTTTTAGTGTTTTATTGATTTTTGTCTCAGTGCTGCTTTAACAGCCTGAGCAGCTCTGCTTGGATTTCTCCATCTGCTGGGTAATGAATGTCAGCTGGAGCAGCGAAGTGATACACACACACACACACACACACACACACACCCAGTCTCTTGGTGTTTCTGCCGTCCTTATTTGGGTTTATTTATCTCCTAACAGTCAGTCCTGAGTTCTGCAGAACCGTCCACACGGTTCCTCTCTGAGCTCCTTGCATTTTTATATCTGTCACCATTAAACACCAGTGAGTAAAAACCTCAGTATCGGTTCTGATGGGCTTGGGCTGCGGCACACCCAGAACCCGCCCAGGCCTGGCGGTGCTGCAGCAGAGGGGCGGGGCTTATTGATACCTGTCAGTCCGTCTGCAGCTGCAGGATGGACAGTCCTCAGAGAGTTTGGGTTTCTCCATAAAGCAGGAACATTAAGACAACGAGTTGCTGCCAAAACTCTGAACGATCCAAAGATCCTGGAAGGAGAAACGGGTTTTATGGAGCCGCTTTGAAGCAACAACAGATTCTAAAACTAACTGAGACGTAGAAAGAGAACCGAGCAGCAGCAAGAAAAGAGTTCAGTCCGCTTTAACCCGACTCCGGTCCGCTTTAACCCGACTCCGGTCCGCTTTAACCCGACTCCGGTCCGCCTTAATCAGACTCCGGTCCGCTTTAATCCGGTCCGCTATTTTATATGTTTACCAATATCGTCACTTTTCTGCAGTTGCAGCAAATTGTCTCCTCTGTGGGACAATAAATGATATTTTATTTTGGTGAATCTTTGTTTCTCCTTCCAGGTGGAAGAAGGCGGTAAGGCGGACAGCATGGAGCGCCCTCTGCTGGTCGGGGATGAGATCATCATCATCAACGACGTGGAGCTGAGTGGCTACAGACAGGAAGCCATCGCTCTGATCAAAGGATCGTTCAAGACGCTGACGCTCACCGTCCGCAGGTTTTCATTTGTTTACTTCTAACTTCATAATTAGGTTGAAATGAAGCCGATTCTTCATTCTTATGAATCTGACTGTTTGTTCCAGACATGCAGCAGTAATGATTAATGGGATTTAACTGGATCTGTGGGAATTTCCCCTCAGAAAGTTTCCAGCTCTGCTGCGACTTTATGGAATAATTTTATCTCCTGAATGTGAATGCAGAAGGTCAGGAAGAGGTTAGAGGTCAGAGGTCAGGCTGGATAATATTAGAAAACATCCAGCAAACCTTTAAACAAACAAACAGGATTTTTCATAAATCAAAGTGGAGGATGTCCTTATTGATCATGATAAGGTTCTGTTCCCAGTTATCAATGAAGTTATATCAATATATTAATTTATTTCAGTATTTTTATGAAATGTAAATATAAAAACTTCAGATTTCACAGAAGCTCAGCTCCAGTCTGAGTTTTTCCATCACACATTTCAAACAGGTGAAAACATTTGAGGAAACAGAAAGTTAATGAAACTCTTCAGGTTTAGCAACAAACAGTTTGAATTTATGATTTAAAATGAGTTTATAAATCCAACAACACATTTATTAACCAACAATTAGTGAGTTTTGATCAAACAGCAGGAGGTCAGGGGACAAGTGTCACAGTAGAAATGATTTACACAAAGTATTTATTGTGATAAATGATATTATTGGAGTTTTATATCGTTTTCAAGTAATTCAATGCAAGAACATAATCAGATATCAATAATTCTCATGAACATTTAACACTGGGAGACATTTTAAAATCCAAGATAAATAAAAAAAAAACGGGTGAAACAAAAATGAATTATTCATGAAATCTGACTGATTTATTTTATTATGAGATTAATTGATTTATTGCAACCGGCCTTGTTGACTCACAATCCAGAAACCATGTGGTGCATTCTGAGTTGGAGGCTCCACTTCTGCTTTTCAAAGTTGTGATTTTGATTTTGAGTTGGTTCAGCAGCTGGTTCTCTGAATTTAAAGTGATATTGACCCTAAAACGCTTCACTTTGACCGGAGACTGAAATCTCATTATCTGAGAATCATTTCGTTCTAAAAATGCAACAAACATACTTTGAATAGGCCAAATATCTGTCAGTGTTGAGGCTTTGGCATGAGCTCAGCCTGGTGTGTATTTGGGTTTGGGGCGTGACATGGAGCGCTGCTGCTGCTGCTGCTACTGACTGGAAGACATTCAGGACTTTAGACTTTAGACCACACACACACACACACACACACACACTCCCACACACACACTGCCACACACACACACACAGTCGGACAGGTGCAGCAGCACACCTGGTCACTGTGGAAGGCGTGGCAGTCGGTGAAATGGTGTTCTGATCCGCGTCCTGCTGGGATCTGATGGGGAACAGAGAAATGTCGGCTGGTCGCAGGTTTGTGCTGCATTTCGTCTGATTGCTGCGCTGCAGCGGCGCGCTAACCATGCTAACCACGCTAACCTTTGAACCGGTCTGTTTGTATCAACTCCGACAGTTTCTACAGAATCTTTTTAGATATTTACTCTGGAGGTAAATATCATTGATCATATAATCTGATGTGATCAGTGCATAATCTGATGTGATCAGTATATAATCTGTTGTGATCAGTATATAATCTGTTGTGATTATGCACTGATGTGATTTAAAGAGTATTAAGGTCCAGTCTAACAGGCTGTTTAATATCTTATTGGTTCTGCTGCAGCTGCAGGGTTTTGTTCTCGTTTTTTCCTGGTTCGACACCAACCTCTGTTTTCTAATCTGTTGCTGCCTTTGATCAATTCTTCTTCGACTCTGATGGTTTTTCTTTGCTGCATTTGTTGTTTGTTTTCTCTTCAGTTTCTGCTGTTTGTCACAGAAATATTTGTTTATTTCTTCGTTGGACAAAATGTAGGACGGATTGTTTGATGTGAGTCGATGTTAGAGTTACAGATGTTTTTCTGTTTGATGCTCTGCAGCATCAAGTGTCATAAAACATTTTGTTATTGATCCATCATTACTTCCACAAACGTTCCGCTGCTGTCTGACGGTTACATTTCCTCCTGCGCATGCGAATCGCTTCACACAGGAATCCACCAACATAAAAATCTCTCTGAAGGTTTTTAAAGGTTTTACTTTGGTATTTTGCTGCTTTTTCCATAATTTTTTCTGAAGAGCCAAACTGTTTCCAGAGTTTGCTAAACCACTTTGCTAGCTATGCTAACAGTCACAGGAAAACTCTCGCTGCCTCTGCAGGATGATGAGGGAAGGTCGTCGCTAGGTGGCGCTGATCCAACCAACATAATTACTGATTATCGTCAGCATAGACGCTTCTATCAAACTGTTTTAGCGTTTTGCTAATCTGAGTTAGCAAAACGTCACAGCAAAGTGACGTCAGCAACAATCTTTCCAAGGCAACTATTGATCAACCTGGGAAGACTTGAGGTCATTTAAAGTTCATCCAGGATTGGAGGCAAAATCTGTTAGCATTAGCACTAGCATGTCTAGTGCTAATGCTCATAAAATTATAATTAGAAAAAACAGATGATCAGGATTATCTGTAAACTTTTCTCCTTCAGGGATTGTAAAGACGAGTGTGTGTGTGTTTGTAGGTGTGTGTGTGTGTGTGTGTGTGTGTGTGTGTGTGTGTGTGTGTGTGTGTGTGTGTGTGTTTATCTGCCACCAGAAAGGTGTGTGTGTGATTTCAGCAGGTGTTAGCTGCTTTTATTGTTAGCTTTGCACTCCTCCATCCTCGCTGTCAGAGAAACAAAAGGTGTGTGTGGCGACGTCGTCTCCACACACACCTTGCAGACGCTGCCTCTCCTGCTGCTCCGTCCATCCGGCCGCTCTGATTGGTGCGTTTTCTGATTGGTGCGTTTCCTGATTGGAACAAAGCGCAGCAGAGACTCTGACATCCAAACAGAGACGCTGCGCCGGAGCTTCCTGTCAGAGCCGTGAGTCTGATTTTCTCTGGGTTTCAGTTTGACTTTAACTATCAAACATTTCTGTTAGTTTGTAATTAATGGTGGAAAAACTGGAACTAACTGGAAATATGACTTTTTGTTGCATAAAACATTTTTCTAAGTAGATTTTGATCTAAAAGTTGTAGTTTTGCCCTGTGGTCAGTGGACCATATAAAGTCAGTCCACGGACCACAAATGGCCCCCGCACCCTACTTTGAACACCTTTGATCTCAGGTATTCATCTAATTTTATGTGACCTCTGACCTTTGACCATTTAAATCAAACATTTTCTCCTTTTTCAAGACAAATATTGTTTTCTTTGGGTCGTTTATTTATTTGTTATTTTATTTTCATTTTATTTTGGATTCTGTAAAATATTCCATGTTTTTCATGTTATTGTACAAAAAGCATCAAAAACAAAAAGTTTATTTATTTGCCTGAAAGGAAAACAGCTGATCAAAGAGATTCACAATTACACCAACATTTGTGAAACAAAAATAAAATAAAACAAAAATCAATAAAACATAGAAGATTTAAAACATCTGAGATCTATTTAATGTCTCAGACTCAAAGGTCAAAGGTTAGAGAGCAGTCTGGGTTAGAAAAATATTTTCCCCTTAAGAAATTAAATTTATTTTTGATTTTTTCTGCTTTAGTTAAATGATTTAAATCACATTGTAACAGAAAAACAAAGATCCAACAGCCTGCAGCTCTGCTAAAGGGCTAAAAGATCTAAATCAATGAAAGTTCTGGAGTGGCTTAGTCAAAGTCTGGCCTTAACTCCAACTGAGATGCCGTGGAAAGACTTTAAATAGGTTGTTGATGCTGGTAATTCGTTCATTGTGACTAAATGAAAACACCCTGCAGAGCAGAGGCTCCAGTTCCTCACCAGATAAACCAGTTACTTCCAGAAAGCCACGTTTTCCTGCTCATTAATGTTAAAACGCGTTAAAAACTCTTCAAACAAAATGATTCAAATTCATCTAAAACACTAACGAGGGATGAAAATTCAAAAAATTAAATCTTTAAAATATGTTATTATTCTATTGAACTAAAAGTTCACCTTCATTTTTAAAATGCTTTTATTTAATTAGGAAAGCTGATAGAGAATAAAATCCCATTTTCAACAACGGCCTATTTAAAGTAAAACTCATAATTATTTGTCAAATCTGATCTATTTTACAGTTTTTTTCAGCGGCTCAGTTCAAGGCAGATTATTTCACCAATATCCTTAAACAAGTTTATTTGTTTTTAAGCATTAAAAAGAAAAGATGTAAATATTACTGACCACCTTTAAATGTTTGTGTTACTAACCTAGCAGCTAGCATTAGCGCTGTTAGCTTTAGCTCTGCAGATTAATAGCAACAGGTTTTGGCTGTTTTAGAAAACTGAACAAATTTAACAATAAATTCAACTAAGAAACCAAGAAAAGAGAGAAAATAAAAGCAGGAACATTAATAATTTAATTTAAAATGACAGTAAAATAGAAATGAGAGTAAAATCAGAGAAACGAAGCTCACAGTGATGAATGTGTGTTGTTATTTTCCATGTTCAGTCCGATGTTGTTGTTGTTTACAGTGGATGTTGGACTGACATTAATCCTCCCTGCTTCACGTCCTGCAGCTGTTTCTGCTTCATCGTCGCCGCGCTGCCCGTCTCCTCTGTCCTGGATAAAGTTACAGCAGAGAATCGGATTTTACCCAAAGACAAAAGGGAAACGTGAAACTCCAGAAATGGGAAGCCTGCTGGTTTGCAGTTTTAGTTTAGCTCATCGGTAACCAAGCGTCTGCTTGCATTGGAGGCTGATTTGGATCAGACGGAAAGTTCAGCCGTTTCAGAGGAAACTTTACTGGAAGTTTAGTTTTCCTAAAGCATATGGAAGTGGGAAGTGCAGTTTGAAATTGTGGAACCAAGATAATTAAAAAGTTTTTCCAGAAATTCTCAGTTTTAGTATTAAACTTGTCAAAAGTACAAGAGGCTGAGAGCTGACTGAATATTGGAGAAGAAATGGAGAAATATGACCTGAAAGCACAAATTAAGCACAATTAACTACTTATTATGGAGCTACAACATGTAATTTTATGTTCTCTAGTATTTTTTGTTTTATTTAAATTCTACATTTTAGCTATTTTTCCCACTTCCTGGAACGAGCTGAAACAATGAATTGGATTAATTTATTATTGAAATAACCGTTAACTAAGTTAGTAATTATAAGCTGGAGTATAAATTAAAAAACTGCCATTTACTAATGAAACATATTCAGAACAATAATTAAGCCAAAACTGTACAAAATACATTTTGCATTTAAGATTAAATCACTTTTATGTATAAATTTATAGGCAATAAAATCTTTATTTTCTTATTTAAAAGGTGATTTTAATTGAATTGTCTAATGTGTTTCTAATGTTATACAAAATGCTTAAATGGTTAAAAAAAATCTGCAGAATGTGCCAATTTTCTTTTATCAGATTAATCAAATAATCGTCAGAATAATCGATTACTAAAGTAATCATTAGATGTGATTGGTTCTTCATCTGAGGAAGACTCTAACTGGAAAATAACTGGCTGGACTGGTTCGTTTGGAAACCCTTTAAAATGTGAACGCAGCGTAAACAGTTTGTCAGATGTGAAACTTTTTGCCTTTTTGGCCCTTTTGTTGTTCCGTACACGTCAGAGTGTAGTGTGAAATATTCCACGTTATCGTTCGCTTCCATAGAAATATTTATTTCTATTTATTTTCTAACTCTCCTCCAGGACATTTAAATGTTTGATCACAAGTTTGATCAAACATTTAAAAACTATTTTAATTTGACTTTAACATTCAATGTGAAATAAATAATAAAGAAACTGAAACTAAAATAACAGCCTGACTTTCATGATCAAACATGGAACCAATAAACTGCAGCAAATCTTTAAAATGGTTCCAAAAGAGCAATCAGTAATAATAATAATAATAATATTAATAATAAAGCATAGAGCTAGACTGAATAGACTGAATTTTCTTCAGTATCAGTACAGATCCAGATATTAATATCAGATTTAACTCCAGTTAAAGTTCCAGTTTGTGAAATTCTGCATGTTAAAGTGAACAGAAAGTTTTCCCTGCAGGTTGCTGGTTGTTGTGTCTGGTTTGTTACGGACAGAAACCGTTTTTCCTGCCTTGTCCTCTTCATGAACCTGCCGGGTTCGGGTTTGCGTCTCTCTGGACTCGGTGGTTTGTCTTTGTTTGCTGTTTGTGTGAAAATCGGGCCGTGAAGAAACGCGTGTCCGTTTCGCTCCCTGAGACCTGGAGGTGAACACGTTGCTCTTCTTTCTGTTTGTTGTTTGTAATAATCGATCACTGAAAGTGAAGGTGGAGCTCCGAGAGCCGGTCAGAGTCGGCAGGATGATGGATGCTGGAGACGACCTCTCTCTCCTCCGCTGTGTTTTGCTGAACGTTCCCTCTTTCATATCCGTCTCTTTGTCTTCTTCCATTCATCTCTGGTGACTCTGCGTCTTTGTGCTCCTTTGTTGCCGGTTGACGTAATCGAGCTGAATGAATGTTTGAGTTTCTCTGCCCAAAACAGAAGAGAAAGAAGTCACTGCGGGACAAACCACGTCCATCACCGGGGCAACCCCTCCGTCTGTGTGTGTTTAGCATAGTTTGGTGCCTGCATGGCACCAGAGGAGTAACTCAGAGCCATCGGGTCCACTGGACCGATGCAGCACCGCCAGGATACGACTTCAGCCCATCTGGGACGTTTTAACGTTAATCTGCTGGTAAATCCAGTCTTTGTTCTTTCTTCAGCCCCAGTCAACATGCTGCCACCACCGTGCTTCACTGTAGGTATGGCTTTCCTTCAGAATCAAGGTCATCAACATATGTTCTACCGGGTTTTAACTTGTTAAAACCATTAGCTGTTTTAGCTGCTGAAACTAAACCTTTAAGCTTTAGCAGATTAAATGTTGACATTTTGGACATTTTATGCAAAATTCCCTTTTTTCACCTTTTTGTTTTTCTTCACTGCTTCTAAAAACAATCCAACCACTTTAAACAAAACATCACCTGATTTTTGGCAATAAATTCTTGTGTTTTAGTGTCTGGAAAACAATGGCTGCTGGAAAACACAAGAGGTTTTTTCTGTTGACTTTTTATCCAGGAACTACTTGCCTCATGTGCTTTGTTGGCTGTGCAGGAGGCTCCATTTCTGCTTTTCAAAGATGTACGGCTGCATTGTTGCACTTCTGTTTTCAGCCATTTTCATGTGTGAGTGTAAACATTGCATTGGGGCGTTGTGGCCAGTAGCAGCTTATTTGGGTTTAAAGTGACGGATTTAAAGTCGCCTGTTTTTCACCAAAAACAGCTGAAAATACGTAGAACAGAATCTCATCATCTAGAGTTACTTTGTGTTAAAATGTAGACAGACTGTTCAACATTAACACAACAGTTTGAGTGCAGATGTGAACGCTAAGTTTGCTCCCAAAGCAGGAAGTGAACGGCAGCGCAGAGCATTCTGGGTAAATGCAATGCTAGTGTTAGCCTAGCATTAGCAGGAGAAATGACTACAGAAATCCTCCAACTGCTAAACTCTGACGCAACTCCATTTCTGTTTCCATTTGGTGAAGAAGAAAATTGCACTCAGTGTCTTCTTCAGAGATTCTCGGTGCAGCGCCCCCACAGGCCAGGAGGGGAACAGCAACAGGTTGCTCAGAGGGTTCAGTGGGGGAACCAGTGTTTGGATTTTGGTCCAGAACCGAGTCCACCGACAATCAGATGTGAAACACTCTTAATCTAAGGGTGTGAATATTTATGCAACCAGATTGTGGCAACTGTGTGTTTATTTTTCTACCTTTTAGCCTAAACATCAAATCTGTTGAAATCAAAGATGGACGTTTTGTAGCCGGCTGGAGTTAGCCATTGGGCCGGAGTGAAAGGCTTTAAGGGAGCAACGTGTTTGTGTGTAATGAGATGGAAAGTTTAATGCGACTCTCGGCCCCTCCTGTTCTGCTGATTTCAAGGTGTTTGTGGCTGCCGCACATTCCTGCGACCAGCTCGACTGGTTTCACTGTAATGGCCTTTTATCTGAGCACCTGTCTGTGTGCTGGTTGTGCTGGTGTGTGCTGGTTGTGCTGGGACTGGGATGTCCGCCGGCTGAGCGCCGCAGCGCTGGAATGTCCTCTGTGAACAATATCAGTGCGGGTGTGTGTGTTTTCAGTGCTACATTGTATGATTGTTCTGGGTGGAGAAGAGAAACTGATTCATTATTGATGCGGGTGTTTTTATTCATCAACTTAAAATTAAAAACTTTATCATGGTGCCGTTTTCTGGGATTTGTCTGGAAGCATCTCAGGTTTTCATTCTGGTTTTTTCCCAGTTCAGTTGGGATCAGACAGGATTTTAACTGGTTTCAGTGAATCATGTGAATTTTCACTCTGGTGATAATAACAGTTTCCTTGGTCTTTGTCTTTGTTGATCTTATGTTAACGTTCTTATCTTGGGTTTATAATAGATCATCGCTATGCAAGAATCAGGTGTGGACTGATTTATGTCACTACGCTCTGTTATCATTAAATAATCGTTAATTGTATCTGTGTTGACTGTGATGTGGTTGCACTGCTCATAAATCATAAATCCTGGTACAATGAAAGTACAGACAGTGCTTGCTGCTGTTACTGACATAAAAACACATTTTTTGAAACATGTTTCTCTTTGTAAAATACAGTATGTTTTTAATTATCGGCTCACTGCTCTACGCAGATGATACTCATACTTCCTTCACAGTTGAGTCATAGTTGCTTCTCGTTGCTGATGTTTGTTTTCCTTCAACTTGTATTAACATAAAACTATGAAAACTCATTTTTCCTCGATTCGCTGGAAGTAAAGGTGTTAAACTTTTATGCAGCTACAGTATTAAATGACTAATGACAATGTGGAATCTGTTGTGTGTTTGTACACTTGATATAAAATGTAAATAACAGTATATGTCTTACACTTTAGCCAAATTATTGATTTTAGCGATTAAATTGTTTCTATGCCGATGATTCTCTGATTTGATTCAATTTTCAGTCACGATTACGTTTCTAAAGGCTGTGATTTCATTTTGAAATTGTATTAACTAATGTGCTCCAGACCAGTTATAGTATAAACGTAAATAAGGACAAATACGACATCTTTTCCTTCTTTCTTTCTAACAGCCAGGAAAAAGTCGGATATGGTAAAAAAAAATAAATAATTGGATTTGGTTTGCATTTGTCAGCTGTGTGATTGGAAGAGGCTGTGCTGTTTATTTATCAACGATCGTGGAGAAAAAACAGTTCATTAAAAGTTGAGTTTCTCTGTCTGGTTGGTGATTTACTCACCGACTTGGTAAAACTGAGTCGTTTCCTTTTGTTCGAGTCACAAAAGGAACAGACAGTTTAATCAGTTCCCAGGTCGTTCTGAACATTGAACCCTGACCTCTTTTCCCTGCTGTCAACACCACAGCTGACCTTTGACCTCCACAGGTCGTCGTGAAGAACGGTGTTGAACCTGCTGAACCAGAGCCAAACGGGCGTTCACTGCGGTGGTTAATGTGGTTGTAGATTAGCCAAATGCACCAGAGGGCAAAAATCAGGGCAGAACATTTAAAAATGTCTAACCTGCATGAAGTCGGACAGGAAAGAAAAGAAACAACTCAGGAATCCAGATTTTCAGCTTCTGGGTTCACAAATATGTTCAGTTTCAAACTTCCACCAGTTCTGACTTTAAGTCCTGTTTGGTTTATTTTAGTGAAGCAGTAATAATCTGTTGGTTTCAACAGCAAATGGCTCATTTTGAACTGTTTTATTGGGAAAACTAAAGTTTTTTATTAGATTTATTCATTAAAGGAGAGAATGTATATTAATCGACACGGAGAGATCATGAACATGATCATGTAAATGATCTGTCCATGTAGTGAAGAAGAAGCAGAACGTCCACTTCCTGCTTTTGGAGCGCTCTCCGCCCAGTTGGCATTCGAATCCATTTAAACTGAACTGAACTGGGTTTGCAGGTGAACCGGACTCTAATCTGGAGTTGGATTAAAGTGGACTAAACAGGGAATGCGCTCTGAGGCTAAAGAGCTTCCTTGCTAATCTGGTCCACAGATACAGTTAATCTGTCGGATTGAACCCGCAGCGTAACGTTACGTTCTCATCGTCCTCCTGAGTGAAAATCGTTTCTGGTTTTTCCTCTGCAGGGAGTTCGATCCCGGATACATCGAGGAGTTCACGTCACCGAACTCGGGGACGGCTCTTCGTCTTCCCTCACCTCCTCCTGACCTCTGTTTCCAATCCCCTCCACCGTCACAGGAAGCCCCGTCGTCCAATCGCAGCCGGCGATGCTCAGCGGTCCAACTACGCATCAGGAACCGGTAAGACTCCCAACCAGCAGGTGCTGCCATGTTGGATGTTGAGGCGTTTCTGCCGTTATTTTCCCAACATAAACAGGAACGAAACACGATTGTTGCTGACTGGGATTTCCTCACTGGGATTCTTTGACTCCCAGTTTTGATAAATCTGTTTCTTTCTCTGTCAGAAACCCAGAAGGTTCAAACAGGAAGTGGATCTTCACCTTCGTTGTGGGGTTTTCCTGCCAGCTCTTCCTTTTCCCGTGATATTTAATGTCCTGCTGTCTGTTTGCACCTGAAAGGTCGAACAGGAAAACGGATCGTTTCCTGTAGGAATCACTTTTAGGGCTGCAGGGACAAACTGCACATGAAAACACAGATTTCTTCTGGTTTTACCTTTTTGTTGCTCTTAAATACGTTTGAAGAGAAACTGAAACTGTTTTTTGAAGGATGATTGTAACAAAAACCGCTTCCAAACCAACCCTTTGTGAAAACTTGAGTTTACCCCAAAGCTAACAACTTAGCCGTAGATAGCTTAGCATCCAAACATGCCAAGGCTGGATTGCCTACTTCCTCTGCTGTCCATTAGCATGGCTAGGCTGCTACGTAGATATGCCAGCTCTAGTCTTCAGTAAGCATGTTGGTGCTAGTCAACAACGACTCAGTTTGTTTTTCTTTAAAAAACTTTATTGAGAAACACTGGTTGACATGCAACGCCTGTTAGCGATTGGAGGTGTTCATGTTAATGCCGCTGGATGTGGATTCTCTTACTTTTGGCACTAAAGTAACGCCATGACAAAATGAAGACAACTGAAGCTACTTCACCTGACGGTGTAGCTTATCTCCTGTAATAACTGAGAGAATAAATCTGTTGGGCTAAAACCTTTACAGCATGATGCTATGCTAACGTAAAGACAAGTGAGGGATCATTTTTCGGCCTCACTGTTCTTCGTCTCTGTTGTACCTGACTGACATTGAAAAATCATCTGAAGTCCAGAGAAACTCTCTGTGATCCCTTCAGAACCTTCAGAACCTTCAGAACCTTCAGATTGCGTGTGGAAGGAAACCCTCGGCGACCCAGCGCCGCCTGGTCACTCTGAACCCACAAACAGTCTATAAATACTAAACACTTGAGCCCGGCTGGTTGCAGCCTAATATGGAGCTCCTCCTCTGAGCGCAGTGCCGCCCGCCGCCTCCGCGGGGCGCTGCTTCTCTGTGTGCAGGGCTGGATCACCCCAAACGGCCGTTCCCCTGTTTGTCCCCCCGGACCCCTGCTGTTATCAGATACCGCTCGGTCCAGGAGCGCCGGCCTCTGATTGGCCGACTGAAACAGGAAGTGGGCCATCAGAACCCCAAGAGGCTGGGTGTTAATCTGGACAGGACAGATAGACTGATTTATAAACACAGGCTCCCTGTTTTATCCGTGTTTTCCTTTCGTTTCCTTTCCTCCCTCCTTCCTGCATCGCTCCTCATCTTCCTCTCCTCCTTCAGCCGCTCCTCCTGCATGCCTCTTTGGCTGAATCACCACATTCCTCCACAGCAGCATCACCTCATGGCTGCATGAAACACAAACACTCCCGCACGCACACACACACGCACGCACACACACACACACGCACGCACACACGCACGCACGCACACACACGCACGCACACACACACGCACACACACACACACACACACACACACTGGCCAAGGCACACACACGCCAAGACGCATCGCACGCCGCAACGCACACACACGATCTTACTAACTTCACCAGGATTTTGCATCAGAGCCGGCCCAAAGAAATGGGAGTTAAGAAGCTGCTTAGGGCCTCCAAACCACTAGGGGGCGCCCAAGTACGACTAGTATTTGGGCTACGCTAAGAAAATAAATAAAAATAAAATTACGAGAATAAAGTCATAAAATTTTGAGAATAAACTTGTATGAGAATTAAGTCGAAATAATACAGGAATAGTGATATTATTACAAGAATAAAATAATAAAAATACAAAATAAAGTCATTACAAGAACTTTACTGCTAAAATATTAAAACCTTATTTTGATATTATTATGACTTCACTATTTAAAGACCGCTTCTTTACTTTGGGGATTTTAATTTATTAAACCATTTTTGCTTTTTTAACCAAGTAATGCATTTTAAGACCAACAAAACATATTTGTGAAAAAATGCTCCATAAAATAAGGAAGCTGAAGCTGAGCCTGAGGACTTTGGGTTGGGCTCTCCAATCTCTGGGGACGAGGTTGCCGAGGTAGTTAAAAAGCTCCTCGGTGGCCGGGCCCCGGGGGTGGATGAGATTCGCCCGGAGTATCTCAAGGCTCTGGATGTTGTAGGGTTGTGTTGGCTAACGCGACTCTGCAGTATCGCATGGACATCGGGGGCAGTTCCCCTGGATTGGCAGACTGGGGTGGTGGTCCCCCTGTTTAAAAAGGGGGATCGGAGGGTGTGCTCCAATTATAGAGGGATCACACTCTTAAGCCTCCCTGGCAAGGTCTATTCAGGGTTACTGGAGAGGAGGGTCTGTCGGATAGTCGAACCTCGGATTTTGGAAGAGCAGTGTGGTTTTCGTCCTAGTCGTGGAACACTGGACCAGCTCTACACCCGCAGCAGGGTCCTGGAGGGTGCATGGGAATTCGCCCAACCGGTCTACATGTGTTTTGTGACTTGAGAAGGCTCGGGTGCCCTGTGGGGGGTTCTCCAGGAGTATGGGGTACCGGGCCCTTTGATACGGGCTGTCAGGTCCCTGTATGACCGGTGTCAGAGTCTGGTCCGCATTGCCGGCAATAAGTCGGGCTCGTTCCCAGTGAGGGTTGGACTCCGCCAGGGCTGCCCTTTGTCACCGATTCTGTTCATTACTTTTATGGACAGAATTTCTAGGCGCAGCCAGGGTGTTGAGGGGATCCGTTTTGGTGGCCTTAGGATTGCATCTCTGCTTTTTGTGGATGATGTGGTCCTATTGGCTTCATCGGGACGTGATCTGCAGCTCTCGCTGGAGCGGTTCGCAGCCGAGTGTGAAGCGGCCGGGATGAGGATCAGTGCCTCCAAGTCTGAGACCATGGTCTTGAGTCGGAAAAGGGTAGAGTGCCTTCTCCGGGTCGAGGGAGATGTCCTGCCCCAAGTGGAGGAGTTCAAGTATCTCGGGATCTTGTTCACGAATGAGGGAAGAAGGGAGCGTGAGATCGACAGGCGGATTGGTGCAGCGTCCGCCATGAAACGGGCGCTGTACCGGTCCGTCGTGGTGAAGAGAGAGCTGAGTCAAAAGGCGAAGCTCTCGATTTACCGGTCGATCTACGTTCCTACCCTCATCTATGGTCATGAACTTTGGGTAATGACCGAAAGAACGAGATCGCGGATACAAGCGGCCGAAATGGGTTTTCTCCGTAGGGTGGCTGGGCTCTCCCTTAGAGATAGGGTGAGAAGCTCGGTCATCCTGGAGGGACTCAGAGTAGAGCCGCTGCTCCTCCACATCGAGAGGAGCCAGTTGAGGCTCGGGCATCTGGTCAGGATGCCTCCTGGACGCCTCCCTGGTGAGGTGTTTAGGGCACGTCCCACCGGGAGGAGGCCCCGGGGAACGGGAGGAGGCCCCGGGGAAGACCCAGGACACGTTGGAGGAAGTGGCTGGGGAGAGGGAAGTCTGGGCCTCCCTTCTAAAGCTGCTACCCCCGCGACCCGACCCCGGATAAGTGGCAGAAGATGGATGGATGGATGCTCCATAAATTATCCTAAAAGTAAAACATAAACTATAATGAAACATTAATACAGCTTTATTTTTAATATTTTTATAATTATATTACAAACAGTTGGATTTTACATTAAAGAGAATTTTTTAATTTAATAGAAAAAACAGAGAAAAACCTGGTTAATAAATGAGAAATCAGTTTTATTGTTCCTTTAACATTGTTAAATATTTTAATGTTTGGTTTTCTGACTCTCTGATGACGTTTCATTATTTCACTCTGGTTCTGAACCGGTTCTGACCCGGTTCTGAACCGGTTCTGACCCGGTTCTGAACGGTTCTGAACCGGTTCTTCTTCAGTAATGAATCGCAGTTCATTCATAATTTGACTGTAATAATTTTTTTCCTGAATTTGTTTTATTTTTATTTGGACGAACAGAAAATCGCGGACCGGACCGACCGGACCGGGTCAGATTTAACCAGAACTTTAGTTTTTCGTGCTGATCGGACGGCAGATTATTATGGGCTGCAGCAGTTTCCCACGGCAACAGATAAGCCGATCAGATGACACGCCCTGCAGTCGTACAAACATGGCGGCTCGTCCAGTTTGTGGTTTCCAGCAGAAAAGTGAAATATTTACGGCTGGTTCTTTGAGAGACTCGGTTCTGACCCAAACAGGAAGACGATCCTGTTTGCTTTCACTGACTGTAATTATTTACTACATCATTTCAGAAATGGTTAATTATTTTGGAGGAATGTGTGTTTCAGGCAGATCCGTTAAAATCCAATGGATGTGAATAAAATACAAAATAATTTTTAAAAATCTGTAGAACCCAAAACTTCTGCAGAGTCAGTTTTAGTTTTACATGTTTAAAAATACAACGAGATCCTTTAAAGCACCTTCTGTTTGATTATTAAAGCTGTTATTGCATTTTTGGACATAAAACGTTTATTTTCTTATTAAAAAAATAATAGATTTATTTGTTCATGTGCATTTTCATATATTTCTAATATTTTCTATAAAAGTCTCCAGTGAAACTGAACTGAAAATCTGCAGAATGTGACAATGTTTTAATCCAATTTATTGATCAATCGTCCAAATACCAAATAGAATAATTGATAACTGAAATAATCAATAGTTTTAGAGAACAGATATTTAGCTTTAAAGTTATTCTGATGTGTGAAAACTGAAAACCAAATTCATTAAATGAACCAAATTCTTGCAGTTTTTTCTTTTCAGACTGAATTCTTGATCATTTTCTGCGTTTTGACGTCGTTTCCAGATGTTTGCTGAACTTTTCCGGCTCTTTTCGTTGATCTGCGTCTGTTTTTGGACTCGTCAATAATAATCAGATCATTGTTCGTCCTGCATCATGAGACTCTTCCTCCGGCTTCCAACTAAATCCTCCCTCTGTTCGGCTCTTCCTCCTCCTCCTCTTCCTCTTCACCTTCTCAGTTTATCCTTTTTTCTATCCTCTCTCTCTCTCTTATCTGCCTCAGCATTTCCTCTGTTTCTCCACCCAAACTATCTGCGCGCCATCATCTCCTCCCGTCTCCCATCTGTCCTCCCTGCTGCTGGACGTCTGAGCTCT
>CAKLNU010000290.1:0-21400 GCA_922788865.1 Poeciliopsis turneri | reverse complement strand
CGCAGCGCTTAGCTGCTTAGCGCTTAGCTAATGAACGAATGAATGAAACTGGCTGGGTGATGGAAAAAACATCTACAACAAAAAGTTATCAGGGATTCTAGTGTGAAATGTTGGCTTTTATGCTTGTACTTCATAAAAACTGAATACAAAAACTCATCACACAGAACTGAATGAAGTGCTTAAATATTTATTGTGAACACAAGGTAAAAAAAAACCATGCAATGTAGTCCAAATCACTTTGTAGTTATTAGCAACTGAAAACATATTTTGAATTCAAACTAAAATAAATAACTAATGAAACAAATTTATTCCCTAAATTAAAATATGCAGATCAAAAACATGCAATTGTTAATCATTGTCTTCAAATAACAAATCATGTCCAAATGTCACACTAAAAGAATTTAGTTTATGATTAATAACTATTCACTAGTTAATTATGTCAGATTATTAAACTCAGTCGTTCACCGTCATTGTGGTTATTTGCAGCATTTTTAGTCAGATGATGACGCACCAGTTATCTCTCACTGACCTGCCTCTATTCACTGCATCTCCCATTTCAGCTGCAGCCTCAGCAATAGCAGCTTGGTCAACAGCTCGGATAAACGAGTTGTTTCTCTCTGCTGTATCTCTATTTTCTCCAGCCTCCTCTCTAATGGCTCTTTGGGCTTCTCTGAACATATCATTTGTGTAACAGCTGCCTCCATTTCTCTGAACCATGTTGTCAATCTTCTCCACCAACTCAATAACTTGAGTTCTATTCCCAATTTCGTTGTCAAAAATATGATAACCTCCCCGACATTCGCTGAGAAAATCATTTAAAGCTTGGTTAAGATGCAAAATACGTTGTCCGTTTGGATCAACAGGCATTTGATCTCCATGAGTGAACAACACCATGGCATATCTAGGTGCTCTTTCTGCAAAAATCTTCCTGATGATTTCCACCATGTCTTCTTCTTTTTGTGAGAAACTTGTTGGGTCTATTACAAGCAAGAACACATGAGGACCAGGAGCACAAAATGAGAGACATCTAACCAACTGTCTCTTCATCTCCTGAGGTGTCAATCTGGTGTGAAACAGACCAGGAGTATCAATCACTGCCAATCTACGGCCATCAGGCAAGTTATGAAATCCCTTCTCACACACCAATGTATTCTGCCCAACTACAAAATGATTAGAGTTTATAATGATGTTTCCTGCAGAGCTCTTGCCAGTTCCAGTTTTACCAATGAGCAGAATGGTAATGTCACATTCTTCTGGATCTGTACTTGGGAGAAATAAATCACCAGTAATGTTTGAATGTGGAAATTAAATGTTAAGGAAAAGAAAAGTATGTTTTGTAAAATCATATATGTAGCATCTACCGCTGAAACCAGATATTCAACCCAAGACATACAGTTTACTGACAAAATGTATGCAAACTTTTTAATTCAAGAAAAGTTACTAAAAAATTCTAAGAAATGTTCAAGCAATTTTCTGGCATTTAGCAAATAGAAATAGTTTTGGTAATTCTAATCACCAAATAAATCATATATATATATATGTATATATATATAATATATATATAAATCATTTTTATAATTTATATGTAAAAATAAATACATTATAAATATAAATATATGTATTTATATATATATATATATATATATATGAACCATAGGTGAACATTGTTTTGTTTAGACATGAAATTTTATCAAACATATCAGAAAATAAATCAAATAGTTTGGTCTCACCTGTTTTCTGATCACATTTCTTTTTCTTCTTCGTTTCTCCCGTGTCCTGTGAACTTGACGCGGAAGAAGCTTGTAGAAAAAAAAATGATGGGATCAAATTACCGTCATCTTTATTTTGCCACTGTTCCTAATACATTGTTTGCAATGATATTAAAAATTAACCATGATTGGAGTTAAAATGATTCCTCTTCATTCTTACCATCACAAGAAGATCAAATATTCAATTTTTTATTAATTTAGATAGAAAATAACAAAACAGTTATCAAAGTTTTCACATATTTAAAAAAAAATCCAAACTGGATAAGGAAGGAATAAGGAATTTTATGAACTCACCTTTTCTTTTGAGCATCTTCCTTACAGCAGGTGGAGGTGAGTCGATGTAGAGCCGCTGTTGATGCGTTGCTGATGAATATTTTGACTCCCGTCTCTGTTCTTATATAATAACTTGACCCTGATCTCCTCCCATGACGTGTACAACATATGGAGAAAACTTTTGTCTGGAGATCTGTCATCAAATACGGGATGTTTTAACCCAACAGTGGGCAAACTGCTGGTCCCAGTTTGCACACTTTATATGCACATCTCATTATAGAAATTTAAATAAAAGGTTTTGGTTTTACAATCAGGGAAAATTTGATTATAAACAAATAAAGTCAAAGTCAACAACAACATTTTTCTCTCATTTTAGAAGACAAGAACTCTTTTTCTACTAAAAAACCTGATTTAACCACTGGAATCAATAAATAAATAAGTAAATAAACAAATAAAAAATTTTTTTTTGCTCTGATCACTGAAGCTGCTTCCAAGATTAGAGGAAAAAATGTTCTACTGCTCTATATGTGTTGATAATTATCTAAAGAGACATTGCACAACTTGTTCTGTACGACGTATTTTCGTATGATGTATTATTATTTTGTGGGGTTTTTTTTTTCAGAGCGATTTCTTTTTAATTTTAGGTTATTCACTCTGTACTTTCTGGCAGGAGAAGAATAAATTAAAACCAACCTTTGTGCATTTATATTTGTGTTGTTCAAGTTGTACAATAACATACAGTATTCAGCAGCTGAAATAAACACAACAAAACTAGTAGGCTATGTTTTTAAAAATCACATCAGATTTAAAGGTATTTATGTGAAGAAAAATAATGAAAGAAATCACATGGGTGCAGTTCTCTGGTCAGATCCACTGTTGATGATACAAATGTTTTTAATCTGATAACTAAAACATGCAGATAGAATTAAAGTCTGAACTGATAACACGAGGTTGAAACGTACAGAGGAGATTACAGATAATCTGACTGACTGCCTGCTTCCTGAGGAACAAACAGGAAAGATCTGATCACATCTCAAATGTTTCCATACTTTCTTTTTGTGATCCAAATGGTCCTAAACTCATTTAAATCCACATATGCATGTTGGTTGTTGGTTTTAGTCTTTTTTCTTACTACATAAAGTTTTGAAAGATACTCTATGGAGCTGAAACAAATAAATGTGTTAATTGTGGTGAATCAATTATTGAAATAACAATCAGGTAATTTAGTAGTCAATTAATTGATACAAACTCTAAAAAGGCTATTTACTAAAATAACACATTCAGAGCAGATATGAAGCCAAAACTGTACAAAAATTATTTACATTGTAGATTCAAAATGACAAAAAAAATTCTTTGTCTGTAAATATGTTCTACTCAAGTGGCATTTTTAACTTCACCTTGTTAAATTATGTAAATAAAATCCCCAAAAAGCACCTTTTGATATCCAGTTATTAGTTAATTCAAAAGATAAGCAACACTACGTTAAGTTAAGCAGAAAGGACTGAGCCTTTTACAAGTTGATGTTAAAAGTTTGTTTTAGCTGCAGGTGCATTTCTTGCAGCAAATGATTGTATTTTAAGAAAGAAAATGTTTATTATTATTTGTTTGTTTACATATTTTATTGTGCTTTAACATTGTATAAAATAAGACTTAAGTGGTTAAATGAGCCAATTTTTTTATCGGATTAATTGAGATAATCTTTAGTTGCAGCACTAGTGCTACATCAGTAAAGTCTTATTCTAAAGAGATTTGAAGTTTCTCCAGGGTTTCTGAAGGATTTCCAGAGCTTGATGTTCATTGGACAACATCAATTAAAAATACTGACAAAAGTTATTGAACGCTTCGCAAAACTCCAGTCTAACTCAAACCCAACTCCTTTTTCTGCTAAGACACACAGATTCAATTATTGACTTAAAGCAGCTCCAGACAAACAGGAAGTTGGTCATTTGTTTTGAGTTTACGTAAATAAATAAAACTGTGTGTTGTGTGACGAGAGGAAACTTAACAAGTGAAGCAGAGCAAAGCGGCAGCAGGTTCTGGTGCAGACAGAAACAGAACAGAACCAGAACAACTGGTTCTGGTTCTGTTCTGATGAAGTGATGAAAACCTGCTTATCTCTACAATAGAGACCAGTCAGCAGACTGGGAAGGAACATGGAGCAGCTGGTGAGCAGGAAACATCCAGAAAAACTGTAATCAACTCATTGTTGGTTTGTAGTTTAAAGCATTCTATTAAAATGAATTAAACAGGGCTGTTCAGTCCACTTTAATCAAACTGGAGTTTATTTGTCGAGAAAGACCGGTTTGTTTGGAAAGGTGTGAATGCAAAATTTGAGTCTCAAAATAAAAAAGTGAATTCTGGTCCTCCTGAAAACCTACAGGTCTTGGTTTGGTGTGAGTCTAGGCTAGCAGGTGAAATGGCTTGTGGTTTTTTTTTACTAAAAACAAAAGAGAAATCCTGCAACCATTAAAATCTGACACCACTCTATTTTCATTTTGTGAAGATGGATTTTTTGCTCATTGCTTTCTTCAGAGGTTTTCTTGTTGTTTCCTTCAGTGGTTCTTAGTATAGCACCACCACAGGCGAGGAGGAGAACAGATTTTCCAAGGGGTTTGGTTTGTTTGACACAATACAGTGTCATAGTGAACCGCAGCAACTGAAAATGTAACAAATGTTTCCTCTTTGGTCCCCAGTCAAACCGAGTCTACTGGATTATCAAAACACCCCAAAGTCTCCTTATTTCTTCTCAGCTCCATAATAAGATGTTGGATGTGAAAACGGATCCTCATTAAGGCCCCATGACTGTGGATATTTTTCTGCTGTAGAAGTTCCTACAGTTTACTGCGTGGTTCTGCATCACAGTGTGGTATGATGGCTGCAGAACAGATGAATAAGCTGTTGTGCTATGACTAAATGGAGGCAACAAGACAACCATCTTAGCTTGTTGCGTCTGTGTTTGGTATCAGAACCGATCTTTTTCTTTCATTCTTCTCAGCAGATAGTTATTTTTGTATGAACTTTATGAAGTTTTCTTTATTCAGAAGTTTTTAAGGTTGAGGTTCAGCTTTCTGATGCGGACTCTGATAATCCTCAGATTGTGGAGGAATGTTTAGCAGACAGTCATGTCCTCCATGCCTGTGGTTGTTTTTCCTGCATGTCTCTGTATTCCTGATGAACTTGTGACTTCTCACCCATTGGCCAATGGAGAAAGGCACAAACCTTTGTCATCCTGATGAATTAAATCAGTTGAGTTGTCTAAAATTATGCCTGGAAGATATAGAACATGTGTTGCAAACTTGAACAAAAGGGATGTCAAGACATATGGTGGTTGTAAATTTTCTTTACTTTCCTTTTTTTTCTGAAAATACAGATAACATTCAGAAACACGATGTGCGTCGCACCATAGCTGTTATGTTCTACTGAGCTTACGTTCTTCAACACAGAAACTTAGAACCCAATTTCACTCTTAGCCAGAATAATTACCAACATCTGAATAACATGGACAACAGTGCTTTTTAATAACAAAACAAAATATTAATGGAAAAGAGAATAGAGTCATATTTTAATGGAAGGGGGTGGGGGATTCTTGATCTGAAGTCCCCAGCAAACGGTCTGCCACACCTGCATGGCTTTTAATTCTCTACTTTTGGATTCAGACAAGACAAACCACCAAATGTCTGTGAAACACAAAATCTGAATAAATTGGACACCGGGAATAATTTGAGCAACCTTCGTTTAGCTTTAAATGGGATGTTATTCAAGCCTCTCACTGTTTACAAAGTAGTTATTGTTTGAAGGAACTTTATTATTTAAAACAGGAAAGAATATAAATTAACTAAATTTCCCTCTGTAAGTATATATTGACCTGGAATTAGGTCAGTTCTGTAAATATGGCATAAGTTGTCAATTTGAACATTATAAATATATCTTAATTATATTGTATATATGCGCAAAAGTTCCCTTGACAAATCTGTGACTAAATGGACATTGGGGATATGTCAACATTCTAAAACTTAAATCTATGACAATAAACAGGAAAGAATCAAACACATGTTTAATTAATTTTAAACTCAGCCAAATAAAACAAATGTTTGGATTGTAGTGAATAATCGTTATTTTCCATGAAACTTTCTTCCTCCAGTAACTTTTTACTTCTTCTCTTCGTTTCTCAGCCGACTATAGATGTTGCTCAATATCCAACAGCACAGAAAGAAAACTCCCAGTTTGAATCTCCAGTCTGACCACAATGACTGAGTCCATCTAAAGAAAACAATCTGAGAACTTTGGCTCTGATAATATCGACGTCCTCCTTCTGAGAGTGAATCTATTTTGTCCAGCAGATCCTGGACCTGCTTCCTGTCTTCCATCTTCTTGTTGCTGAACACATGATACATCCCACTGGTGCTCTGCACTATTTTCTGCAGGTTTTCATCTTTTTGTATGAACTGATCAATATTGATGCCTGTTTGTTCCAGTCGGTCGCTGTGTGTGAACAGGATCATGGTGTAGTTGGAAACCTCTGGACCCAGAATCTCCTGCAGCTTCTCCAGTCCTGTCTCTTTCTGTTCAGTGAATCTTCCCAGCTTGATGGTGAGCAGAAAAACATGAGGACCAGGAGAGCTCAGCTCCACAGCTCTCTGGATCTCAGCTTTCACTTCTTCTGGAGGAAGAACAGAGCTGGAGAGTCCGGGCGTGTCCACCACAGAGACGCTACGAGACATAAATTCTCCTTCTGCCCTCTGACTGCTCACAGTCAGCAGCTTGACACCGACTTCAGAGTTAAACTCCTTATTTCTCAGGATGGTGTTTCCTGCTGAGCTCTTCCCG
Source organism: Poeciliopsis turneri (assembly GCA_922788865.1). NCBI lineage: Eukaryota > Metazoa > Chordata > Actinopteri > Cyprinodontiformes > Poeciliidae > Poeciliopsis > Poeciliopsis turneri. The sequence continues at coordinate 14,531 of CAKLNU010000290.1, read as the reverse complement.
ACTCTTTCCTGACCCACCAGAACCACTCTGAGGTCGGCCGCTGGTTCTGAAAACAACACAGAGTTCAGGAGCCGCAGAGCAACATTTACATCAGACAAGAAAGATTCATTTAAAATATTCTTTCATTATTGCAATAAACACAATTTTGTTTTGATAAATTTAACAAATATTCCTGCCCATATATAGAGACATCCTTTGGACAAGAGAAACTTTTGTCTTTGTGTTTTTGATATGAACTTACAAAAAGTTACTTGTCCATTGTTATTATTAAAGTAAAGAGATTGACGTTATTAATGTAGTACAATATTCATATTTGTTACATTTTATTACCAAATCAAGGTAATAAGCTAAAAAAACCTTTATTGGAGCTGGAAGAACAAAATGAAAAACCACTAATCCCAGTTTCCTTTCTCAGATTTCATATAGCATTATTTAGAAAATTAAATGTAAATCATTTCTTTTCTCATCTTGATGTCAAAGGTTATGAAAAATATTTCACATATCCTGGCAGGTAATAATTGTTGTCACTAATCACGAGGTAATCAGTGAATAAGTAGTAAAGAATTAAATCATTAAGATCATATATTATTAAATTAACTGGATGTATTCCTGGTGTTACTGATTGCAAAGAGCATCTGTACATTACAATTCATTTTCAGATCTTCACACATTTATGCTCTCTCTATATAATTAATCTAAATGTAGATTAATTTAAATAGGAAGGTTTTGAAAAAGTCATTTTGTTTATCCAAATGTCCATGGAAATTTTATTATTATTAATTTGAATGCGGCTCAGTGCCTGAGGACAGGATTCAACTCGATCACATCACAGTTTGCAGGCCCTCCATTCTTGCAGCCTGCAAGCAGAAACTTTGACCTTTGAACTCTTAAAATGTGTTTCTCCAATTATTTGTTTTCAGAAGTATAATTAATTTATTCATTTATCAAATGCTGCAACAATGATTCTGTATCTTCTTGCGTTTGTTTCTACCCATAAAAATGAAACATTTTTTAACAAAATAACTTGTGTTGTGAGTCATTGTGACATTACAAAGTTAGAAATCGTGTATTTTTCTCACCAGCTGAACGATGGCTGGTCATTGCTGTTGTCGTCTTGCAGGCAGTTGATCTGGGATGATGTGCGGCTGTTGATTTCTTGGTAGTGAATACTTTAACTTTTTAATTCCTGCTGTTTTATAGTCTGGCTCCAGATTCCTCCCCTGGAATGTCTCTGCAACACAGTCACTGTCAGAACCAGGCAGAACATTTGGAGAATCCAGAGCTGACCTTTGTTTTTCTTATTGCACCTCATCAAAGACAGAATTAAAGGTTCTGGTCTCAATGGTGCAGTGATGGCACAGTCCTTATGATCTGAGCCACCTTGGTTGTCAGGGCTGCTCATATCTCCAGCTGCCCACAGGTTGCTACACAGTGCATCTTTACAGAACTTTGGGTTTGTAAGGTCTTTCTACAACCTGCTTAGCTTTTGCTTCATTCAATATAAAGCTAATCCTGTTGGAGATGATGAGTCTGGTGCTCAGACCATGCAGGTAGGAGCCATTTAATCCAAACCCACCTGCTGCAGGCAATGCTGAGCTCAGCACTTTGGCATCAGATTCAATCAGACAACTCATCTTTACTCTCAGACCCCAAGTAAATTATTTGACATATGAAAGCAGCACTTTGTCTAACTTGTGGTGTGTTAGAAATCAGCACATACGAAAGCAGCTTTGTCTAACTTGTGGGCCATATAGACACCCTGTGCATCACTTCCGGTGTCATTGTCTCCCAGATGGACCGTCTGTTGCAGAGAAACGAGCTCAGGGCTCCATTAGTCGGTATCGTGAGTTAAAATGTTCACGAAAGTAAAATGTTCGTTTTTGTGGCGCATCTGTGTCTTATTTTGAAGGGATGTGTAAACGTTACCATAGCAACCAGAGTCAGAGAGCGTTGGGGCAGTGAGAGGAGATGAGCTGGTGAGTTTTAGTTCTGGTTCACACGATTTTAGGATTGTTGGCCGATTTTCCAAACCTCTGTGATCACAGAACCGATAAAAGTCCAACAGGTTCGGTCGGTTCGTGTGACCAGAACCACGACAGGAGCAACACCAGAACCGATTCCACTGAACATCCTGGTTCTAGAAGAAAATCCAGGAAAACGCCCAACATAAGATAGTAAATTTATAATCAAACATGATGACGATGGAGGAGCAGTAATGATAGTTTGTGGATCATTTTAAGCGATAAAAGACGAAATAAAAAGAAAAGACGTTTGATAAAAGGATCAGCTGCTCTATTTGATCTGGAGGAGAGTTATGTTTGTACCTGGTTAACATTTTAACTGAATAAACATAAACACACATAATATATATATTTACATGACCTTTGCATATAGTAATAAACATTTCCACTTATCACCTCCGATGTCCACCGGACTCTCAGTTGCCATGTCAACTGTTTGGTATTCCCCTCCGTGCTGACGTCACCGCGTTTTCTGTCACATTCAACAGGCTGCGATCAGTCAGGGAAAAACCCCCACAGGCTGCGATAATCTGACAAGACAATGTTATTCAACACACCACCAGTAACACACCACACACTGCAGGACGTGGTAAGATTGTAGCGGGAACAACAACATACAGAAACATTATCTGACGGGTCACTGCAGGTAAATGATATTCATGGCTGGATGAACCTTCTGGAGTTGGAGGCTAGAAAAGGAAGTGCAGGTGTTGAGTTCACAGTTCGGCTCAGAAAGCCTCAAATACTGACTGTCCCCTTGGTAATATTTCATGACAAATAAATCTAGCAGGTGTGCCTTTCTGAAAGTTGGCAAGAGAAACCTGATTTATTTTCTGTTTCAGAGTGTCGCTACCTGGAAAAGATATTTTTTAAAGGGATGGTTTTAAAAACACAGCAGCTCATCATAAAACTATGACGAAGAGCTGGTTTGCTTAAATGTACAGCATAATGTAAAAACCTAGTCAGTCTCCCAGTGCAGGAATTCAAACTGGCAGTCAATGAAAGCAGATGTCAACTCTTCACAATATTCAAGTGTCACAGTAAATATAGTGTAAAATATTCAGTGAAGGCCTCATAAATAAGGCACTGAGAGACACAAACAAGGCCATTCATGGCATAGTTATGCAAAGAGCCACAAATCACCACACACAATAACAGACTTTTTTTATGGATGCACTTCTTAAGATGCAGCAGGGAGAGCAGCCAAAAACACAGACGTAACATTTTATTGTTTAGTTTGATTCAATGTGGTTTATTTATGCAGCACATTTTATTAAAGGGACAGTATTATGTATTTCCCAGGTACTTAGTACCATTTTACTGCACAACCAAGTAATTATGTTACCTTCAGTTGTTATAAAAATGCTTTCAATATCAAACATAATTTAAGAAATTTGGCTTTGTAATTTAGTGCTTGGAAATTGAGCCTCTGCCTCTTTAAAAGATGGTTTAACCCTTTAACATTTATTTATTTTTTTACCAGTGTTTCACTGAGAAGTAGCTGCTATAATCAGATCTGATACTCCCTGGTCTCCCATCATGACTGAATGTTTTCCTGCATAACAAGCTGAAGTCCTGCTGGATCAATGACTTGATCAGACGATTATTCCAGCAGCAGGACCCTGGAAGCTGCAGCAGTTTCTGAAAAAGAAACTGCTGCTTCTTGTCTTTTTCTGAGAAAAGAAGCTAAAAGATTATTTGTTTGAGTTCATTTTCTGTTGTGTAACTGAATTTCAGAGTGAGAGGAATCAGCTGCTGCCAGTGATGGCAATAGCTCTAAAACTCCACAAGGTGGCGATGTTTGCAGCCTTTTGAGGTGAATCTTCTCTCTGTCGTAGAAACAGTTGAACTGATTTCAGATAAAACTACTGCTGATTAAAATCACATTACTCCTTATCAGACCTTGCCCTGTATGGAGGACCAAAATGGACAAAATTAAAAATAGCAGCGAAATTTCTTCAGATTCACTGTAATACAGATTCACTGTAAAACAGATTCACTGTAATACAGATTCACTGTGATACAGACGCTACAAGAGATTTTTTCTGCCATCTTTAATAACTGTTTCAAGAATCTGAATTAATGAGCTACATTTAATTTACCTTTGGAATTAATAAAGTATGTTTGATTTAAATTTCTGCTTCACAAATGAAAAGGAGCAGAGTCTTAAAGATGCATGTAACTTTTATTATAAAAAATAAGTTTTTACATATTTGTTCAAACTGTCACTATTTTGTAACAGTTTGTTATGAGACAGATAATATGTGAAAAGATCGATTTCCTCCACCTCCTTTCTGAGCTTCTATATGAAGAAACGCTTTGCTACCAAGACACTGCAACCAAAATCAGCCAATCAGAGCCAAGAGGCGGGTCTTAGTTTTGTCAATCAACTCCATGTATTCACTGTTAATTTAGCAGTGAATACATGGAGCTGAGAAAATACTTACTACTACATGAAAACATCTTATTCAGCATCATCAGTGGCCATGCTAACTAGCAGTAGCATTTATGCCACACTGCAAGCTGCAGGCTATGCAGCTAGCGCAGTGTGTGATTGACAAGGTGCCTTTTGGCTCTGAATAGTTGTTTTTAAAAGCCCCAGATGAAATAGAGAAGCTCACAGATCATTTGTCTCATAACACATTATCACAATATAGTTTAAACAAATATGTAAAATAATACATTTTTATAAAAGTTACATACTGCTGTCTTAAGGCTCCAACATTTACCTTTTGGTTGGTTAGCATTACACCATGCATGGCTCCAATCTACTCAACATCTGCCACAACAAAGATGGTGACTTACTATGAGTTGGTGGACGTCAGCAGAAAGGGACAAAAATAATTTGAGTTTTATTCTCAATGTCTTGCAACAACCAAAACAGCAGAACAGAATGGTGGACAACCATTGGTCTTCTGGTCTTTCTGGTCTCTGCCCTTCACAATAAGAGCCTATTCTGATGTGAAATATATGTTTGTGTCCACCACAGGATATGTTTTTAACTGTTATCATAATTAATACTGTCCATTTTTAGCTATGTTTAATTTCACCACAGTCAACTTTTGTCAAGTTGCTCTGCAGTTTATCTACAGTTATTTATTGTATTTATTTAATGTTTAAACTGAGAAGCTGCTGGACTGATTTTAACCACCAACTAGATTTTTCTCTTTTTAGGTGTATTTAAAGTTTTGATGCAAAAATGTTTCAGTTATTAATTGTGTGATAATCTTTCAATGTTATATTTTTATTAGCTGCTGATGCATCATTTTGTGGATCAGATGTTTGGCGCAGAAATCCAGCATCATTCTGCTGCAACATGTTGATTATTGCATGAGTTTGTCTGTTTCTCCAACCATTTTGGTAAATATTTAAAACTATAAGAAGATTTCTGAGTTACAATGAGAATTACACTGATATTTCTGAAACTGAGGGGCTGCCATGATAATATGGATTAATTATCTATAGACTTGTTAGAAATATATTAGTCTGATACTCACAAGATGCACTTTTATCATTTTGTGAAATAAAACAATGAATCTTACAAAAAAAAACAGTTTTATGTTGAGATACATTTTATTTGTAATAAAATAACATGAATTAGTTACAGTGAAAGGAAATAAATAATTTTCTGTTAAATGTCCCTATGTGTATCATGTGTCAAATATTTAACATTATTAAAGAGTTAAAAAATTAACACTTTGCAAAGTTTAATTTTAACTCAGAACTGATGAGATATTTACACTCTGCTCCATATGTTGCTGTGTAGCTCATGATCTGAACACTCTGAATGCTATTGCTGATAAAATAACAACAATAGATATTAATGCAGTCATTATCTTGGGAGAATAACCAAGACAATAAGTTATTATCTTGGGGAAATAACGACGTTTCCTGAGTGAATCTATTTTGTCCAGCAGATCCTGGACCTGCTTCCTGTTTTCCATCTTCTGGTTATTGAACACATGATACATCCCACTGGTGCTCTTAACCAGTTTCTGCAGGTTTTTATCTCTTTTTACAAACTCATCAATATCAATGCCATCTTTCTCCAGTCGGTCTCCGTAGGTGAACAGGATCATGATGTTCTTGGAAACCTTTGGACCCAGAATCTCCTGCAGCTTCTCCAATCCTCTCTTCTCCTGTTCAGTGAATCTTCCCAGCTGGATGGTGAGCAGAAAAACATGAGGACCAGGAGAGCTCAGCTCCACAGCTCTCTGGATCTCAGCTTTCACTTCTTCTGGAGGAAGAACAGAGCTGGAGAGTCCGGGCGTGTCCACCACAGAGACGCTACGAGACATAAACTCTCCTTCTGCCCTCTGACTGCTCCGAGTCAGAGGAACCAGACTGAAATAAGAGTTAAACTCCTTCTTTCCCAGGATGGTGTTTCCTGCTGAGCTCTTCCCGACTCTTTCCTGACCCACCAGAACCACTCTGAGGTCGGCCGCTGGTTCTGAAAACAACACAGAGTTCAGGAGCTGCAGAGCAACATTTAGCTTCTGATAGTATTATAGGTAACAGGCATTAGACATCAGATTTAACATTTAACCACCAAATAATGTGTTTTATTAGAATGTGATGTTATTTGTGCTTTTCTGCTGTTTGTGAAATAAAAGTAGAAATTTGACCATAAAATCTGGTTAACATGAACTGATTAATTAGCAACAGGTGGGGGCGGGGCGCTGCTCTACTCTACATACAACTGGAGAAAACTGCACACCGTCTGAATATCATTAAAAAATGCAAACAATGATACAAAATAGATGTTTTGGATTCACACTTTTTAAATCTGGTAAATGGAAACCATCCCATCCCATTAGAAACTGAAAATGTGCAAATAAATGAAAAGAATCAAAGATTATTTTAAGCTCTTTATTTATTTACATATTAGAACATGGATAAAATAATAATCATGTTTGTTTTTCTTGTTTACACACAAATCTGAAGGAATTTATTCATATAAATGGTGTAAATTCACTGCCAATGTGAATTAAAAATAAATGTAGAATCGTCCAAATCTGATTCTGGAATCCAGTTCAGCCAAAATCATAACATGTAATTCAATCTCATTCAATACAGTCCTGTTAAATTAATGTGTTCATTCATTGCCTTTTGGTAAAACCTGGTTGGAGAAAATCAGGCAGACACACAATTCAGTAGAAATGATCCATAAAAAAATCAACATTTAGGAACCAGAAACTTCATCAATAGGAAGCTGAACATATAAACATGGAGGCAGCAGCTCATCAATTATTAAAGTCACACTGGCTGATAAACTGAGATGAGAAACTGAGATTTAAAACAATAATGACAAACTAATGATGTGTGTAGCATGTTTTTGTAATTTAATATTCAAAACTTTATTTCAGGTTAGAAAGTTAATTTAAGATTTTGTTAGAAAACTTAGAGCACTTTTTATTCATACATAATGTTTCTATGACAACAACAATAAATATAAATGTATTTGAAAGTTTAATTTAATAAACTTACTGTGTGTTTAGCAGAACAATAGCACAACAAAATAAGTAAATAAAGAACTGAAATCACCTATTTATTAACGGGGAACTTTTATTTATTTAATCATTTTGGAATTTGAGGCTTTTTAAAAATCGAGACACAAAGTTTAAAACATGTTGCAAAGATCTGATGGTTGGGAATCAAACCCAGTTTCATTGAGGACTTTAGTCTCTGTGTTTAGATCATCTGCTCCACATCTGAAACATTTTATGACATTCATGTGTTCATCCTCTCACATTGTTCACCCTGTCATTCTAAGGTTTTATGTAAATTCACAGGTTATTTAAACCTTTGTGTGATTCCTCTACAATCAAATGAGGAGCAAATAGATTTGCTTGAAAATTTAACCTGATATCTTTGTTGATTTTATTTAGAAAATAAATGAAATTCTCACATATTTAATAAAGAAACAGAGTTTGCTCATAATTTATTTAATATCCAAATAGTTTTCCCATTACATAAGATATATTGTTGAAAATAGGACTAAAATAGTTTCACCATATCATCACAATGGATGTGCAGGTGGGAACCAGTTAAACCAGCAGGTGATGATTGTTATTAATCATAACATATGTGATAAATATTTACTTTAATAGAAATCAGAATAAATCATCAGTTTAGATAATAATACTAAAGTAACTCCACTTGTTTCTGCCCTCATTGAGGCTCACAGGTTCTTTACAAGTTATATTTAGATTTATTCTCTATATTGTTCAGACTGTTGACAGTTTTACATGCGACTGAAATAAACAGGAATCAAAGAACTTGGTGATAAAGACATAAAGGTTCTTCCTTCCTCATCTCAGACACAGATGCTGAAATTTTTATTACATAATTAATTACATGATCAAATATGTTATTACCAATACATGTTTTGTTATTCATGAAAATCAGAGTTTACTAAGCTGTGGTCAAAGTATCAAACACATCATCACTGGATAACACATCCTCCCTTCTTTTTCACTGCTGTTACAGCTCCAACCACAGCTCCAGCAGTGGAAATCCAGCAGCAGCTCCTAACGGTCCCCCTAGCTGAGCCCAAATGCAGCTCCACCATGCAGCTCCAGCAACACCTCCTGCAGCAACAGCCCCCAGGACACCACGAATTAATGTGTTGTTTCTCTCTGCCTGCTTTGTTGCATCTTGAGGATTCATGTCTGGATTTTCTTCGAGGAGTCGTTCCATTTCTTCTTGCTTGGCTCTTTCTGCCTCTTCAAACATCTCATTGGTGTAACAACTTCCTCCATTTCTCTGAACCATTCTGTTGATTTTCTGCACCAGTTCACCAACTTGAGCAGGATCCTCAACTTCATTGTCAAAAACATGATATTTATCTTCAAATTTCTGCAAGCTGGAGCACTGACTGATGATGAGTTTTAGAGACTGGGATGTTTCTAACAGGTCTTCCATTTTAATGTTTCCCTTTTTCAGCTCATCTCCGTGGGTGAACAGGATCATGGTGAATCTGGTTGCTGCTTCTCCAAACATTGTCTTTATTATTTCCACTGTTTCTTTTTCTTCTGGTGTGAATCTGGTTGGTTGGATAACAATCAGGAACACATGAGGACCAGGAGCCGCCATGCAGATGCCTTTAGCGATTTCTTCCAAAACCTGTTTATTACTCTTGTCTGTATCAAACAGACCTGGAGTATCAATAACAGCCAGATTTAGACCAGCAAACTCACAGGTTTCCTTCTCACATTCTTGTGTCACAGAGGAAAGAGAGGCTTTTAGACTCATAACGCTTTCCTCCCTAAAATGGTGTTTCCAACTGCACTTTTACCGACTCCAGTTTTCCCAACAAGAACAATCCTGAGGTCTGGCTCCATTTCAGCTGTTGAAGAATTAGAAAACAATAATAAACCAAAAGCATATTTTTTATTTAAATTACTTTAAAGTAGAAACTAAACAGGTTTCTTTAAAGGATTTTTTTGGCTGAAATGGGTTTTTATTTGGAGAGTAATTAGACAGGAAAGTAGGCAGTTGAAAGAGGGAAGACATGCAGCAAAGGTCATCAGGTCAAGACTTGAACTTGTGACGACTGTGTGGAGAACTGAGGCTCCATGTGAGGGTTGTGCTTATGCTGCTAAATACTTTTATAACCAACAGATGTTGTTGAATATTTTTATTACACAAAGTAATTAGAATAAATCCTACAGATTAATTAATACACAAGTTTTTCTTCCTCTTGGTTTTTGCCTATAGATCAGTTAATATCCTTTCTCATTCATACAGTATATTTTTTAAATGTCTGTTTTGTCCACAGCCCTTTTCTGATAAGTTCACATATTTTCTGTCAGATTCACTTTAACCAAACCATTTAATACTTTATTTTCTGTTATTCAACATTATGCATAATTATACTGAGCTTCATATTATCCAGTAATATTAGTCAATATTACTGGGTTTCAATATTGTATTTAATATTGACCCAGTAAAATGTTGAATAATAAAATTTCTCTTCCATATTACAGAGGTGTAACATACAATATAACAATAAAGCCAATTCAGACGATCAGCAATACACTAAAATGTTTTACAGTTAAAACAACAAAAAATGATTCAAATGAAGTAAAAACACATAGAGCCATGTCAAAACATCAAAGATAACCACAAATGAGCTGAAACCAACACAAGGTATCAAATATGAGCTGTTTGTAAACAAATATTTTAGTAATCTAGTGACTCTATGGATTACTCTAATGATTAATTGAGTAATCAGATCAAAACCAAAACATTGGTAAATCTAACAGCAGTATTACTATCTCATATCAACATCAGTCCAATTTTTTACAATTTAGCTTCTCTAATAACTTTTTCTGTATTTTAGAAAATTAACTTGTAACAATAACAGCAAAGTTAACATGAAGAAAAGTTATACAAGAATCTGAAATTATATTCAATTAAATAATAAAGAGGCTCATAAATATGCTCATAAAAACGTCTAAACTCCAGCTTTTGGTTTATGTTTTCATCTCCAGTCAGTTTCATAGATGACCTCTGACCTTGCCCAGACATTTATAGCTTTGTGTTCAGCAATAACAGCGACGGGATTTAACGCCTTCATTCATCACACAGAAACATCACCAGGTGTGTAACGCCTCACATTAGTGGCGACCAGGAAGAAATGAAATTTATTTTCCTGTTCATCCTTAAAGCTGCTCATCTAAAGCCCAGCAAAGTTCAGTCCATCTGCTCACCTGTATAAATACACCTGCAGCTTTTCTCCACTGTTTGCTCCGAACCAGCAGCTTCAGTGGAGAAAAGACTCCAGGCATCATGTCAGTCATTTTAAAGAAGCTTATTGGTTCCCTGAAAAACTGGTTGAAGAACCAGAACCAGAACCAGAAGCCCTGAGAGTCTGAAGGTTGATACAACATTAGATCTTTAATGTGTTTTGGTCCAAAGCCTTTCAGTGAACTAAACCACTGAACTGGTGCAACAAGAGTTTATATGGGAATCATCACTGTCACTGTTAAAGGCTAAATGTTGAAGCCAGAAGGTATTTTTACACAAAGATACTCTTTTAGTATTGAATATTTAATGAAAAATAATTAAAACAACTAAAATGTGGTATCAATACCAGCTCTAATTCTTTTTTTTATTTTTATATATTTTGCTGGTAAATATGTTTGCCTCTGAGATAATAATGTATAAAATCATGAGCTCTTCTTACCGAGTTTATTATAGGTGTGTGTGGACATCTTGACTGTCTTCTGGCAGCCAGTTGATCTGTGATGATCTGTTGCTGTTGGTTTCTTTCTTGGCAGTAAATGGTTTCACTTTTTTGTGTTGTTGCTGTTTTATAGTCTGGTTCCAGACTCCTCCCTCTGAGTCTGTCTGCCGATGCTGTTACAGTCAGAAATAGGCACAGTTTCTGATATGGGTGACATGGGCAACTGCCCAGGGCAGCATCTTGTGTCTGTGGGGGAGCATGAGCGCCCCGCTGCCTCCTCCCTGGTCCTCAAATATGTCCCACCCACCATTGTTGAGGAGATATATCCCCAACAATAGGAAAAACTTCCCCAGATCCTCTTCTTTCAATAAGAGGATCTGATCATCAATAGTGCCGAATGCAAACCGTCATCTTTCCTCCACCCCAGTCAGCAACTTTGTGGAGGGGTTGTTGGGAAGGCAGTTCAGCCCAGGGGGCCGCTGACAATGTGGAATATCCTGACTGAACATAAAAACACACACACACACACACATATATAAAAACATATATATATGAAAAAAATATCTTGTCTGACACACAAAATTAAAACCTGTAAAAGCCAAAAGTGTATTGTTTTGATTCAGTATCAGTATTACTTCTCCTTCCTAAGAACAGTGAGGATCAACAACAGGACATTCCCATTAACTGCACTTTACAGATCCTACAAAAAGAACAATAGAGCAATTAAACAGAGAAAGTGCTTGTATTTTAAAGAGAACAGAAAAACAACAAAGAAAAAAAGCTATGACAATTTTAAGATGTGGTGGACTCGCTTATGTATGTGGCATCATCTGAAGTGATGATGACTGTGAACCGGGAAGCCTGGAGTGAAAAAACATTTCTGGATGACTTCTTTGCCTGTTTATGTTAGAAGTAGAAAAATAGTCAGCAATGTCATGCAATCAGTTGATGCTGGCATTTGGACATTGGAATGGAATAATGTGGGTCGCTTTATTTGTGCATGTAAAATGAAACTGATTGGATCATTTCACCTGCCGACCCAAACATGATGTTTTCTGAGTGAATGTCAGGATAAAAACAATTGTTTCATAGTCCAGTGCATTGTCAGAAAACTGTAGAGATTGATCCCAACCACAGATCTAAATTTTGGAGCATGTCTTTTTTATCTAACACAGATCTGTCTTCACTACAAAAGTGCTGTGTGAAGTTCCTGAGGATTTTGGGCTAAAAGCCAAAATCCTCCCTTTGTTGTTCATACAACAAAGGGTGTGAACCCATTGTTGTTACCCTGAAATCTGACTTCTGTCCATGTCTGAAACAGCATCACCTCAGGAAGCTTGGATTCGCTCCAGCTTCCTGCTGGTTCTGCTCTTATTCAGTTTGTTGATGATCTGCTATGCAGTCCAGCTAAAGAGCAATGTGTAAAAGATACAGTTACCTTGCTAAGGCATCTTTCATGCTGGGGGCCACAAAGCCAGGCTTTCTAAACTTCAGTTTGTCAAAGAAGAAGTTACCTTTAAGCATCTCGTGTCAAAAAACTCTGTTTCTATCATACTTTTGGGCAGAAAACTTCCATCTTTCTGCTGCATGTTGGCTACGAGATACATCTGTTCTTTTGACATGCTTAATGTCACTGAAACATTGTAATGTTCTTTAATCTAGCAACTCTTTTCTCGGGCCAACTCCTGAGATATCGAACTCATCATTGTGGGAGGAGTCTTGGAACAAGTTTGCACACAGACCCCAATAAGTAAACTAACCCTGGACTTAGTGCTGTTTGAATCACGATCTGTGCCATTGAACTAACCGTTTCATGCTTTCTCCTTGCTAAAACACTTTTCTGAATAAAAGAACACAAACAAAATAATAAACCAAAGTTAAGAGCAAAGAAGAAAACTTAATAATGTTAATCCGCACAGTAAATAAACTATATACCTGGTTCAGGGTTGCTCGAGCAATGAAGGTATATTGCCACTTAGTAGTATCTGACTTTTCTAATTGTGCTCTAAATTTGTAAAGTAATGAGGTTCACAGCTTGCAATTAAAAATAAAAGTTGGACGTTTTGAAGTCAATAGGTATTTGTTAATAGGTAAACAAATTTTATTTGCTTTGACTATTTACATGAGATTCGCTAAGGACAGACCGGCGACCTGTCCAGGTGAACCCGCCTCGCCCGAACGCAGCTGGAGATAGGCACCAGCAACCCCAATTCCGCTAGGGAGGTGAAGGTGAAGAAATGACATGCATGGATTACAGGATCTATAATATCACATCGAGACATGATCTGAAGGTATGATTAATTAATATTGATATCACATCGGCGTGATCGTATGTGTGGATATCATGTGACATATCATACTATGGGCATGTTATTATTTTATCACATTTGTTTGTTTGTCACAAATGTCTCAAGTTCTCTTCCCCTCCTTTGTTCAAGGCTCATATCTCATTGATAACAGGAGGTGGGCTGCAGCCCCAGCAGATAACAGAGATCTGAACTTGTAAATAAAGCCTAAGGGGATAAGAAACATGAGATAAGATAAGAAGTACTTTATTGATTCCAGAACTGGGCAATATTAAGTGGTATATTTCAAAAGTACTTCCATTTTATACTTAAATCTCCCTCTATGTTGTCTGTTTAAGCCTCAAAGATTTTAAAACACTGATACTATTTCTTTTGCCATTAATATTGCTTACTTATCTTCTGAATAGATGATAATCTACATATAGAAATGAAAATGGTTTGTAAGAATTGAATTATCTCGCAAAATGTATGAACTTGATATTGTGGATAAAATGATATAAAACGTGGCTCTTTAGGTGAGAGCAGTTGTTTTATTTGCTAAATTAAAGTTTTGGAAAATCACAATTCAAGATTAATGAAGTTAAAACAATAAGCTTTTAGATACTTGTCTCTTTGTTGTTAACCAACTTCATAAACTTTAATTTTTTTGAGTTAAAACCAAAGAAATTTAATTCTAAATTACTTTCTAAAGCAGTAGGCGGACTTTCACTGCCAACCACTCAAATGCTTTACAGTGTGTATCCTGGCTGCTCCCAGGGTTTACAGACTTACATTGGCACGCATGCACTATCATGGCCATAAACACCCTGCCTTCACTGGCTTCACTGGCAATGTTTTATATAAAAGTTATATTTTTGCCAGCTTCTCTGTGTGGAATATGATGTTTTCTTCCATTTTATGAATGTTACTTCTCCATCAAAAGCTGCAGCCCTCAGACATTTGTTCATGTCAATTCCAGAATTTAATGAGAGTAATGTTTCTTGTTGGCACCATGAAATATGTGAATTTTTCTCT
>CAKLNU010000289.1:0-12281 GCA_922788865.1 Poeciliopsis turneri | reverse complement strand
ATGATGGTGGTGGTGATGATGATGATGATGATGATGGTGATGATGATGGTGATGATGATGATGGTGGTGATGATGATGATGGTGATGATGATGATGATGATGATGATGGTGATGATGATGATGATGTGATGATGGTGATGATGAAGGTGATGGTGATGATGATGATGATGGTGATGATAATGAAATAGTATAGAATAAAAACCAAGTATTTATTTTATCCTTAGTTTGTTTTTTATTCTCATGTTTCCAGTGTTGTATAGTAACAAAGTAAAAATACTTCACTACTTTACTTAAGTATATTTTGGAGTATTTCATACTTTCCTCGAGTATGAAAATTTTTGATAACTTTCACTTTTACTTCACTACATTTCCGAACTTAATTACATACTTTTACTCCGATACATTTTCAATGTGTGGTTTCGTTACTCGTTACAAAAAAGAGAGAGAAACGCAAATGTTTTGATCCACCTACTGATTGACTGCAACAAAGCCTGCTTACCTGGGCTTGTTCATCTCCACCAATAGGATGCTCAGGTTTCACCTCCCCACTACGTCAGAAAGTCCAGCAAACAGTCTGATTGGTTAGTGCTCCGTTTGTGCAGGTTTGTGCCGTTAAAATGTTCGTTTGTGCAGCTTTGGTTTCCGAGATATTAAAATGATTTTTTAGCCCATCCAGAGTTCACCATCCCCGCATTTTGCTCCAAAACAAACCAAAGTGGGCTGGTTCGTTGGTGCTCCGTTTGTGCCGTTAAAACAAACGCAGCAAAGTTGTTTTCAATTTGGATTTTGGCTCTTCCGATATCCGGTGTGAGCGGCGCCTAACTCGAGGTTGATCCGATTCATGAACGCTAATCTCGGCCAGCCGTTCTCTCGGTCTCCCCTTCCTCAAGGTGTCGGAGTTTCACTCAGGGAGAGTCAACAAATTTACATCCAAACTCCTGAGAAACTCATGGAAATAGATTTCTGGCCTTGTGACCAACTGACACAAAATTCATGCTGTTACATGAGACACACTGTTCTCTAGTGAATTTTTAGTCATACTCAATATTTTCAGTAATTGTAATCTTTAAAAGTATATATTTTGGATGGCATAAAAAATCATTTTTAATATCTCGGAAACCAAAGCTGCACAAACGGAGCTCTAACCAATCAGACTATTTGCTGGATTATTTGAGTAGGTGGGTTTCAGCATCATGGAGGTCTGTTTCGCTTCTCCCATTAAACACCAAGTTAACAAAAAAGCTCTTCCTGTTCAGATGCCAATAAGCTGCATTTCCCTCCCAATTCTTTTTTTCTTTTGCATAATGACCAGTTGTTGCACCTATAGTTTGTGAAGTAGAGTAATCGTAACCGCTTTCTTTCTTCATGTTGGTGCATTTTCTGCACTGACTATTTATTTTTCTCATTTTCAGCACTGACCTTACTGAAAGGGAAAACTTAAGGCTTATAGAAACTTTATTTTCTGTCCTGGAGGGTTTACTAAGAAGCTGGTTCATTGTAAAGCAGGTTAAGTTAAGTTAACCTAAAGCAGGTTAAGTTAACCTAAAGCAGGTTAAGTTAACCTAGTGGTTTAGGTAAAGCTCCTAATTTTCTTAACTAAATGATGCTGCAGGTTTATCTATTAGCAGGTTTCATTTTGCCTGCACTTGGTTGTGTTCATTATTTTAAGTGTATTTAACAAGTTTACCAAAATATAAAAAATGTCATTCAAACTGCATTTGCCTTGTTTTACTTTTTACTTGTACTTTTCATTACATTACTTGAGTTCATCCATTTTTACAGTACTTTCTATACTTAAGTACAAGACATTTCAGATACTTTAATACTTTAACTCAAGTAACATTTCAATCAGTGACTTTTACTTTTCCAAAGTAATTTTGGAGACGTACCGATACTTTTACTTGACTCCAAGATTTCAGTACTTTATACAACACTGCATGTTTCATTGTTGCGTTTTGGACCGAACCGTCAGAGGTTCTGCAGTAACTTCACCTCCCAGCTGCAGGATGCATTAATAAAAACTAAAATAGTAGCTCACATGCTAACTGCTAATCCTGAAGCTAACCGCTAACACTGAAGCTAACAGCTGAGCATATCGTAACCTCGGTGCACCGTTCCTGGAGGTTCTGGTGGATGTGGGCCTCCTGATGAATACATGAAATGTTAACATCATTTTCTGCCTTTAGTGACTTGAGCTCATCCTTAACCTCCTGTTTGTCTGCTTTAACTAGGCCATTCAGCTCTGTCTCTGGTCCACAAACAGCACTATTGACCTGAAGGTCATTACGGTCTGCTTCAAACTTCCCTCAGCCTGAGCAGAAACATGATTTCATTGGTTCAAACTTTTATTCTGGATTTAGTCCTGAAAACCTGAAGAAGCCAGAGGAAGAAATTCAGCCAGAACTCAGAATCTCTTGCATTTATTGTTACTATTTAGCCGTATCCCGGCTGGCTGCAGGTCGTGAAGATGTCGAAGAGGAGGAGCAGCGCGGGCAGGAAGTGGCGGCTGTAGCAACGCGACGCGGCGTTCAGTTGGTAGTCGTTGTTCGCTCGGCATTGGCTGCAGTCGTCTCCGCAGAAGGAGCAGGAGGAGACGTCGCTCCGCCAAGACGAGCGGTACGACCGCACCGTCCTGCGCCCTGCAGGGGGCGCCAGAGCGCAGAATCAGCTCCACTCTCTGAGCTTCAGCTGACAGATTTATTATTTCAACATAAATCTGAAATTTATTTCAACAAACTCATTATTATGGTTTAAAGTGAAACTCATTCATATTCTGGAGTTTGCAATTTGAAAATCTGGGATACCTGAGAGAAAGTTAGTACACCCCATGAAAATCTTTAGATGTGTGAATATTTTTAAGATTTTAACAATATAAATAATAAATATTTTAAAATCTTTTACATTTTTCAGTATAATGTCAATGAAATTA
Source organism: Poeciliopsis turneri (assembly GCA_922788865.1). NCBI lineage: Eukaryota > Metazoa > Chordata > Actinopteri > Cyprinodontiformes > Poeciliidae > Poeciliopsis > Poeciliopsis turneri. The sequence goes on along the minus strand of CAKLNU010000289.1, from coordinate 9,352 downwards.
ACATTTCTGGTGATGTATAAATTATTACACCCCAGAGGAAAATTATACAGAAATAATTATTAGTTATTTTTCCAGTACTGAGAGCAAAATGCAGATTTTCACCACGTCATTCAGTATTTATAGATATCACAGTTTGAAACAAAATATTTACTTTACCAGATAAATACTGAGCTAGCTAAAAAAGTGTTAGCTAGCTCTGAGCTAGCTAAATATTTAGCACTCAGCTAGCTAAGTATCCAGCTAATACTTTTCTAGTTGACTAACTATTTAGTTAGCTCTGAGCTAAACATTAAGCTAATGTTCAAATATGGACTATCAAAATAAGAGCTGTGTGTTGATAGCTTCTATATAAACTGCTGTGGAGATGATGATTCATTGGTTAACCTCTCTGGATTACAAACACCGAGCTCAGAACACCCAGCTTTTATTTTGGTAGTCCACTTTCGAGTCAAAGCCCGGCTGTCCAGCAGAACCATCAGAACCTTACGTGGCTCGTAGTAATCGTAAACGGTGACCGAGGCTTCCTGGACCCGGGCCACCTTGAACTCCACCAGCAGCGGGATGAGCAGACACGACTCCTGGGTCGACACCTGCGGAACCAGAACCAGACAGAACCGCGGTTGGTTCTGTAGCACAAACAGAACCAGACAGAACCGGCTAGCTGGATCAGGTTTCAACTCACAGAGTCCAGGTACAGAACCGCCCTCCCCGGCCCGGCCTCCACTCGCTTCACAGCGCCGCCCAGCGGTACCAGGTCCGGTCGGGCGCTGAAGCCGCTCAGCAGACCCACCTCCATCAGAACCATCCCGGTCTCATTCAGGCCCAGGTGGCAGGCCAGGCTGAGGGCAGCAGAACCAGAACCAGTTAGAACCCGAACAGACCGGGCCACAAAGCAGCAGAAACATTCTGAGGAATCTGTCAAAAATTATTTTATATTTCTGGAAGTTTAAATGTTTTCAACTTTATTTTCTTCATTTTTTTAGTTTACAAAAGTTAAAAATTTCCTGATGTTGTTCATGATTCGACTCTTTGCAGTCATGTGACGTCGTCACCTGGTGCAGATGAACAGGTGAGCGTCGTTCTGCTCCTCCCACAGCGCCACCTGCAGCTCAAACGCTTCCTGTTCCTCGCCGTCCGTCCTCAGCAGCTCCTCGCCGCCGACATTGTAAAACACGTTGAGCTGAAAAACAGATGAAGGTGAGGATGAAGAGCGCAGCAGGGGTCGCCGTTACCATGGAGACACGCAGGTACCTGGAACAGAGCGAGTCAGCGACCCGATGCCGTCACCTGGAGGTCCAGAACCGGTTCTGGATCAATCTGGAAAAAACAGATTCAACATTTAAAGACCTGAAGCTACAGAGTCAGAGAGACTGGGATTAGACTGGGATTAGACTGGGATTAGACTTGGATTAGACTGGGATTAGACTGGGATTAGACTGGGATTAGACTGGGATTAGACTGGGATTAGACTGGGATTAGACTGGGATTAGACTGGGATTAGACTGGGATTATACTGGGACTAGACTGGGATTAGACTGGGATTAGACTGGGATTAGACTGGGATTAGAACCTCCAATCTGACAGAAGTTCTGCCTAAATTTGTGTTCATCAGTTGGATCAAACTGGACCGCCAATATCCGACTAGAACCGAACTTCACTGCGGTCCTGTGGTTGGTCATCTCCATGGTTACCTGGCGACTCTGGAGCACCAGGAAGTTGCTCTGGTCGATGCGGAAGGAGGCGACGACGCCCGAGTCCCTGTTGGTTACCGTGACGACCAGGTCAGAGCGATCTGACCCCTGCAGGGCGGCGAAGGCAGACAGAGCCTGCAGAGCCACCACCGTGTCCTGGACAGAGAACTGGACTGAAATCGGATGAAGCCCAGTAAGCCCAGTTTAAACCGGTTCCGCCGGTTCCGGACCTGCGTGCTGCCGAATCCTCCCAGGTGGTTCCTCTGCTGGCTCAGCCACTTCATCAGACTCAGACCTTCGTCGACTCGGTTCAGTTCGTGGAGTGAAAGCAGAACGTAGGACGCCATCTCGATGTCTGCCGAGCCAGGTTGCCATGACGACGACAAGCCAGCATCAGGCGACGACCAGGTCGGGACGCCGTCTGCTGGCAGAGGGACGGAGCAGGAAGTGACACGTAACGTCGGGACAAACAGCCAATGAACGTACCCCTCAGGTCAGCTCGGCCAATCAGACGGTCGAGTGCGGCGTGGGAGGCGGGGCTTCCTGCCAGGGCCAGCGCGTAGCTGAGGAGGCTCAGGCTGTAGTTGCTGGACACGCCCTGGTCCAGCCGGGCCTCCAGGTAGGCGAGGGCAGAGGTCACCCGGGAGGCGAACTGCGCCTGGCGGACAGAGACCGGCTCGTCAGCACCGCTCGCCCGACAGAACCGGAACCGGGTCGGACCCGCTCACCCTGATGGAGCCGTCCTCCAGCAGGGCGACCAGGACGTAGGCGGTGAGAGACGCGGGTCCGTCCAGACCGCCCTGCAGCTCCGAGTGGATCACGGTTCCGGGCTCCGCCGCGGCGCCGCCCGCCGCCTGCTGCGCCGCCCCCCCGCCGAGCCTCCGAACCCGGCCGTCCACGCCGACCCATGGTCGCGCCTGCAGCAGGCAGCGCAGCACGAAGGCCGTCAGCCTGCGCAGAGAGACGGTCAGAGGAGGTTCTGGTCCGGTCCGGTCCGGTCCCGGTACCGAATCCTACCAGGTGCTGCCTGATGAGTCCTGCTGGCCGAAGGCGCTGAAGGAGCCGTCGGCCCGCTGGTAGGACAGCTGCCGCTCATAACCTGCAGAAACTGGACCGTCAGACCGGGTCAGGTCTGGGGAAGGTTCTGCTGCTTCTGGATCTGATACCTTTCAGCATGTAGTCAATGGCCCGGTTCTGCAGCGCCGGGTCCAGCGGGCCTCTGGCGCTGAGGTACCGCAGGACGTGGACGTTTGGAGCGAAGTGGATCATGTTCTGCTCGCCGCAGCCGAACGGCATCTGGACCAGCGAGTCCAAACCGCTGATGGACGGGCCCAGCAGGTCACCTTCAGCACACACAGGTTAGACAGGCTGAACGGACCGGAACCAGGACACGACTGGTTCTGGAGAACCAGCATGGTCACTTCTGCAGAGCCGGTACCGATCCAAACTAGACAAACAGAAACCGCAGCGACAGAAGAACCGGAAGAGACGTTCTGGTTCCCTGCGGTTCCCTCTGGTTCCCTGCGGTTCCCTCTGGTTCCCTGGTTCCCTCGGTTCCCTCGGTTCCCTCTGGTTCCCTCGGTTCCCTCTGGTTCCCTGCGGTTCCCTCTGGTTCCCTGGCCCTTTATCCCTCTGATAATAAAAACCTAAATGACCTTTAAAGGGTTAAAACCCAGAAAGTCCAGAATATTTGAGCCTCTGCTGAGAACTGGACCCAATGATCAGATCAATGAAAGAATCTGACCCAGATGGGGAAAATCATTCAGCACCACCCGGCACCGTCCGGTTGGACCCGGGTCCCAACAGAACCATCGGGTCCCAACAGAACCATCGGGTCAACATACCTATAGCCGTCACCGAGACCCGCTGGCTGCCGTCCACCACACCTGGAGGGAACCGGAACGCCACGGAACCGGACCGGTCGGAACCGCCAGCAGGAAGATCCAGGAGGAGGGAGGAGCAGAAGGTCTGAGGTCGACCTTCAGCCTGACGATGAAATGAAACCTGAAGGTCCAGAATCTGAATGTTTCCTCTGACTGAATCTGGTTCTGTTCTGGATCGGTTCTGCTAAATGAAGTCGGTTCATTTTTCTGACTTCTGAATAGAATTTCAAATTATTCCCGAATTCAAACGTTCAGGGTTTTATCAGGATTTCTGGGACTAACACACCGAGGATCAGTGGAGCCCCCTTTATGTTGACGACCCTAAATAAAACGGCCTCCAGCAGTGATCAGGTCCACCTGCAGTGGTTCTGGTTCTGGTTCTGCAGAGGACAACCAGCATCATGGGGACCATTTCCTTAAACTTTAAAACGATATCCTGAGAACTTAAGTTGATCAAGTCCTGCGACAGATTCTCAGTCTGGACTTTAACTAGGCCATTCTGACCCGTGAGTCAGCTCCTCCCACCTTAACCAGGACGGTTGTGCGAACGACATCGGCCGCCGCGGAGGACACAGCCTTCACGGCGATGGGGACGAGTCCCAGGACCAGAGGCCTGATGGGAACCAGGACGGTGGCGCCGCCCGGCGTGCAGTGGTGGCGCAGGGGGTCAGCGTGCCAGACGCTTGGAGGCCTCAGTCCTCGACGCAGATGTCGCGGGTTCGACTCCCGGGCCCGGCGACCTTTGCTACTGTCAAAAAAAAATGCGAGCCACTAGCGCCACTGGGTAACTCTTTGGAGAAAAAAAAAAAGCCAGGAAGACCAAGGATGAATGTTTGGGTCCCACAACCAGCACCAGGTTCACGTCTACATCCCCAACTTTTCCTGCTTCAACACACTGGAGCTAAAAGAATGAACCATTAACTGGGTTCTGCAGAACCTCAACACAAACTGAGGAGGCCAGTCAAGATGTTCTGCAGCCGAAAAACTCTAAGAGAAAACTGAAAGCTGCTCCTGTCCCCGCGGCGGACCGGCTCAGCCTGGGAGGTTCTGGTACCAGAAGGTCTACAGGTCAGATACTGGTTCTGAAAGCTGAAGCTTCACCCTGTGTTGACGTCCATCCAGACCCAGGTCTCTGGAAAGTTCTGGCGCTGGTGAGGTTCTGCTGGTTTCCTGAAATGTTTTTCATCCATCTGGAGGAAGAAGCCCGGTTCACCTTCTGCTGATCAGAACACAAATATCAGTTTCAGTAGTGAGAAAAAGATCCAACTAATTATTAACTATCATCTGCAGCTCCACGCTGGATCAGCAGGGAGACCAGCTTCCTGTAGAGTTTCTTTTCTTTCTTAATTTCCTTCTGTTTTCAGAAGAATCTGCTGGTTTTTGAGGATCCTAGGAGTTTGAACTTTGACTAGGCCAGTGCTTCTCATTACCAGAGCCTCAGCCTGCAGCCATCAGGTGTTTATCACCTACAGATTCAGTCCAGGTGGCAGAAGGGAAACACCTGAAACATGCAGGGCAGAAATGATTGGACTAGGCCAGTCTTTTGTTTTTCAGCCGTACTGTCGTAGATCAGCTGCTGTGTTTGGGTTCATGGTTCTGTTGCTGACCCAGTTTGGGCAGATGGACTCACATCTGACTGTGAGTCCTTCTACAGAGGAGGTCCTGCTCTATTGACCATCCTGCCAGGACCTTTGACCTTTAACTTGCTAACTGAGAGTCCCATTGCTCTGCTGGGAGCTCTGAAAGATTTTCCTCTTTGGAGGATGATGAACTCCAGGTGATCTGGAGGTGACCTTTCACCTTTCCCAGGTTGATGATTTGAGAAAATCTGACAGAAACTGAATCAGTCCTGAAATAAAATCAGGCCTGAAGCAGGAACCAGGTTAGAATAAATGCAATGTTTAGACCTGCTGCGGATCACATGGTTCTGAGGCTAAGAACCGGACCCGGGTCAGGACCTGGATCAGGTCCGAACCAGGTCTTGTAGTGATGTTGTGAAGGAAAAGCTGCTCAGTCAGATACTTACTGACCGGCGGCCATGTTGGATCCGCTGTGGGCACGCTGGCGTCAGTCATCACAGTCAGGTCACATGTCTGCAGGAGCAAAGATCAGGTTAGTTCTGCTGTTCTGGAACCGGACCAGCTGGTTCTGGATGAATGGAACCGACTCAGGTTTCTGACAAGGCTCACCTGGAAAACAGAGAACGGATCACCCATTGTCATCCCATCGCCGAGGGCGTCGTCCAGGGACGACTCCTCATCTGCTCCCGCACCTGGAAACCGCAGAAAAAACCTGTCAGAACCAGTCGGACCCAGTCAGAACCAGTGAGAACCAGTCAGAACCAGTCAGAACCAGTCGGAACCAGTCAGAACCAGTCGGAACCAGTCAGAACCAGTCAGAACCAGTCAGAACCAGTCGGAACCAGCCGGAACCAGTTAATGATTTAAACATGAGGTTCTGTGGTTCTCAGTTCTGGTGAGATCAGTTGTTGTGTTGGCGGTTTCGACCGTTTCCATGGTGATGTCATTGTTTGACCCCGCCCACTGCATGGCTTTGTCGACCACCAGGATCCCGACCAGAGAGTCCGGTTCCTCCACCGACACCTTCAGGGTCACGACCTCCCCCGGCTTCAGAAGGTCGCTGCTCCATCCCAGAGACACCTGCAGACCCAGGATGACCAATCGATCACTGATTGGCAGGCAAACATGACGCTGTCAGGAAGTCCAGAGCAGGTGGGTGACCTTGTTCTGCAGGAAGTGTGTGATACGCAGATGGATGACATCATTGATGACCTCACCACTAGGATGGACGCAGTAAACGATAACGGAGGCCAGAGGAGCCCAGGACGCCTCTGGAACCAGACTCACATCACCTGAGCTCCTCCCAGCAGAAACCACCTGACCTCTGGACTTCACCTGCAGACACGGAACATCAGCAAGGCATCATGGGCAGGAAACGGTCCGGGCTCCAGGAGAAGATGCTCACCAAGTAGTGAACGTCAGGAATCGCAAAATTCTTCTCAACCCTCAACTGAAGACGGGATCCAACCTGGAGAAGACAAAACTAGATGGATGGATGGATGATGGATGACGGATGAGGATGGATGATGGATGGATGATGGATGGATGATGGATGATGATGGATGGATGGATGATGGATGATGGATGATGGATGGATGACGGATGGATGATGATGGATGACGGATGGATGATGGATGGATGAGCAGTGGTACCTGTGCAGGTGAGGACGGCCTCTGGACCTGCAGGAAGGCTCGGCTCTGGGATCTGAAGCTCTTGTCCACAGAGAGAGTTTTCACAATGTCCTCCAAAGAAACCTGGACAAAAATGAAGTCAGATGAGAAAATCCTGAAGTATTCAGACACCTGTCGTGTAACCATGGCAACGTCATCTCAGCATCAGACAAAAGATAAAAAAGTTACTATTTATGATGAAGCAGTTCAGTTGGGTTAGCATAGAGCTAACCCAACTTGCTTAGCATAGAGCTAACCCAACTTGTCTAGCATAGAGCTAACCCAACTTGCTTAGCATAGAGCTAACACAACTTGTCTAGCATAGAGCTAACCCAACTTGGTTAGCATAGAGCTAACCCAACTTGTCTACCATAGAGCTAACCCAACTTGGTTAGCATAGAGCTAACCCAACTTGTCTACCATAGAGCTAACCCAACAACTCAGCAGTTTTCGCCCTGAATGTGACCAAAGAAACTGGAACAAAAATGAGGAAACATGGAGGTTTTTTCACCACTACCAAACTGAGCCATGGCGCCAAAACCATTTGCTACGCTAATGGAGCAGGCTAGTAGCATAATAGTTGCAAACATATTTAATGAATAACAGAAGCTTGAATATCGTTCTTCATCACAATTAATATTAAAATATGTCACCAACACCAGACTGTTAAAAGTTACTTACCTTTTCTGTTGCGCAACTCCGTTCAGAATCCCAAATAGAAAAATTGCTGCTGCGTCTTCCTCCTCCTCCTCTTCCTCACGTGCCACGAAAAATTTTTACCAGTGAAATGTTTCACTGCATGAATGTAACATTTGACTCTGACATTAACTCCAATGTCAAATTAAATAATTGCTTCCCAGACATACATTTACTAATGCTTGTTCTTTTTATTATCGCAAGTTTAAGAGTGTCGGCAAAGTCATTAAGAAAACTACAATACTAGAATTAAGCTTTTATTGCCGAACAAAAGATGTACATAAATGTAGCTTAGCAATAAAAACCACATTATATTGAATTGTAAATTTAGCTTTTTTAAAAAAAAATACCTGGATAGTTCTGGAGTTCTGAGTTCACAAACCAAACCAGAAAGACAATAGAAAAGTATAGAGAGGCTTAGTTAAATATTTAATCATTTCTTATGTATGTCATTTCATAGTCACTGTGAGCATAATTGCAGATCATGTTCTTTTTAATATAAAGCAGGCCTAGTGCAAATATCTCCTCTTACAAAAACGAACCAGCCGTGTGGGCTACAATGCAACAGAAACCCTGTGGTTCACAACCACACTGCCTGGCCAAAACAAAAGCCGCCACCTGATTTAACTACAAATAGGTATCTGCTTCCTATTGATAATTACTGCATAGGCGATATCTTTCAGCTGACAACAAGTTATTTAACCCAGCTGATGCAATGAGTAACTCCTCATTTCTAAACAACCATGGCAAAAGACACATCCTGTATCAGGAAAGACGTGCAGGTCTGTTCAAGAAGGGTCAAATCATTGGCACAGCATCAAGCAGAGAAAACATCAAGGAGATTGCAGAAACTACTGAATTAAGCAAGAACTGTCCAACGCCAATATTAAAAACTGGAAAGGATGGTGGGAACCATCGCCTTCCAGATAGAAATACGAAAAATCCTAGAATGATCGTATCGGCGACATGCAAAACGCTTGGTCAAATCAAATCGAAAAAACAATACAGAACTTCAGGAGTATGTTTAATTGTGAACGAAAGCATTTCCGCACAATGCGAAGGGAACCTGTATAAAGTTGGGATTGAACAGCTGTGTAGCCGTCAGAAAACCTTCGTAATCAGCAAGGCTAACCAGAAAAAAAAAGGCTTCAGTTTGCTTTCGGGAGCATGAAAGATTGGACTCTGGAGGAATGGAAGAGGGTCAGTGAGGTCTGGTGAGTCCAGATTTACCCTGTTCCAGAGTGATGGGCATCAGGGTAAGAAGATAGGCAGGTGAAGTGATGCACCCAATCATGCCTAGTGCCTACTGTACAAGCCTGTGGGGCAGTATTATGATCTGGGAGTTGCTGCAGTTGGTCAGGTCTTGGTTCAGCAACATTGTGTGCCCAAGAATGAGGTCAGCTGACTACCTGAATATGCTGAATGACCAGGTTATTCCATCAACGGATTTTTTCCTTCCCAGCAATGGAACGTATATCCAAGATGGCAATGCCAGGATTCATCGAGCTCACTCAGAAAGAGTAGGTTCAGGGAGCATGAGAGCATCTTTTTCACACACATGGATTGGCCACCACAGAGTCCAGATCCTAACCCATTGAGAAACCTTTGGGATGTGCTGGAGAAGGTTTTTGCGCAGTGGCTCGCACTCTCCCATCATCAATACAAGATCTGGTGAAAACTTAATGCAACACTGGATGGAAAGATAAATCTTGTGACACCAGAAGCTATTGAAACAATGCCAGCGAATGCGTGGCTGTAATCAAAGCTAAAGGCGGTCCAACAAAATATTAGATGCTATGGACCATTTTTTGTGGGAAATTAGCAAATTCTTA